>QEPC01007483.1:435054-453682 GCA_003113815.1 Sphenodon punctatus
TGTTCTGCATCCCCCCCCCCCAAACCCAGTGTGCCTTGTGTGCTGTCCGGGCGCCCATGTCCCCCCTTCCCTTCCTTTCCCTTCTGTGTGTGTGTGTGTGTGTGCCCGGGTGTGTGCTTGTGCTGTGTGTTCCGCTATGCCCCCATTGTCTGTGTGCCTGTTGTGTGTGGTACCTGGCCAGCTCTTCTCCCTCTCCCACCTCCCTTCCTGTTTACCTTGTGTGGGTGTTCCCTTTTGTGCCTTTTAGCTTCGTTTGCCCTCAGGCGGCCATGTCTGTGTCCTGCCCCTGCCCAATGGGTTCTGGATGTTTTGACCACGGCCGGGAATCGGCGTAACATCTGTTGCACTGTCCCAGCCCGTGATCTGCCGGCCCAATTCCCTGTCATGGTTCCAGTCCTGTCACATCTGTTCGGGGCTTTTATTCACCCTGGCGGGGTGCTTGTTCGGTTCACCCCCACTGGGATTCCACTGTGGTGAACCGGGCGCCCGTAACGTCTGAAATCACCCTTTGTGGTAATTTTTGGTAATTTGTAATGCTTTGTGGTAATTTGTGGGACTTTCTGAAACTTTGCAACACTTTCTGAAACTTTGTGACACTTTCGACATTTAAGTATCAAATTTGGCTGGGCATGCTGTGCTGGGAAAACGGCAACGCAATTTCCAACAAAATTGTCAGAAATTGCGATATGTCATTTCAGGCCTAGAGACAGGGATGGGGAATCCTTTCTCTTCCAGGAACACTTAGAAAATTAGAGCAAGCTCCAAGGCTGTATAGTATTTGGAGACACAGGTGCTTAACGGGTGCACTCAGAAAGAGGAGGATCTAGATCATCGACCAGTGCCCTGCTCTGTCTCCTATCATTGAGTGCATGCCCTCATCTCTGCTGCCTTAACAACTCACTCTCTAATGCTTCAGGGTAGGAACTGGATCTAGGGATACTGGAAAGGGGCCAAAAAACCCGCCTAGCTATAGGCAGCATTTGTCCACTCAGTCTGACGTTCCCCCACCCCTAATTTAAGCACACAAATATTGGAATTGAATCTGTGAATTTCCACTATTTGTTTCCCCTTTAAGAAAACAAATCACTTTTACAGGGTGGATAAACCACCTGCAGGACACTCCACCAGACTCATCTTCATTCATCCCATTCTTCTCACATTCCTCCAGCCTTTCAGATGCGGCAAATTTTTTAAACATTTTGCATTACACAATGGGCTCAAAGAATTGGTTATGTGTATTGTTAGTCTCATGCTGAAAGGGGGAGAAAGAAAAAAAATAGCTCTGAAGTAGCAGTGCGGCCATGGTGTTAGATGACTTGTTTTAAACAAAAACTCCACACACTAATGAAACTAGATATTCGGGAATCCTTGCGGTGACTCCAACTGTCTAAAAATGTCACGGGCCTCCCACTCCACACACACAAGTGTGTTACTTTGGGATGTCAACACATCCACACACACCCAGCTGGCTTTTATTCAGTGGAATTCCTGCCAGACCAGCCTGGAATCCACAGCAAGAAGCCTTTTGACCATAATCCAACCCACGCTGACCATTTTGGGTGACTCCTGCCATGTCTGTCCTCTTTTTTTTTTTTTTTCAACTCTGTGACAAGTGGAATGGAGTCTCTAAATGAGCAGCCTTGTGGCTGCTACTGACATCACTACAGACATTCAGTAAACAAGCGGGGAACACGGAGCCCTTTCGCTGAGGTGTGGGAAGCGGGGAGGGTGGTGAGGTTACTCAGCATTTACTGTCTAAGAAGGAAAGCGTCGCTGGAAAAACCCTGCCACTTTATTGTTCTAACCTTTATTTAAATATAGAATCTATAACCCATTTTTCCAGAGCATTTAAAATAGTGGGATTTTAATTTTATTTTTTGCTCCCAGCTATCCTGTCCATTCTCTGAAGTATCAAATATATTACTGAAGTATATATTTCAGTATTATATTACTGAAGTAGTATATATATATTACTGAAGTATCTGGCACCAGGGGAAGCTGGTGGGGATAGGGAAGGGGGAATAGATACCAGCCACTTGTGAAATAAATGTATGCATGTCTCATGGAGAAAGATTGACTATTTCAAGCCGGCCAAGGTGTATATTAATATTATTATTATTATAAACATTTATATAGCACCAGTCATGTGCCTGGCGCTGTACAGAACATAGAAATAGACGTGGTCCCTGCCTGTGGCTTGCAATCTAAAAGACAAGGAAGGGGAGACAGGGAGAGGGGACAGTGGGAGAGACAGGGGAGAAGACAGACAAACATTCAAGTGGATGCAAAGTCTCAGGTGCGTGTGCTTGGCTTGGTTACAATCAGGTTGGTTGCAGCAGTCTGCAGAGGAGGGCTGACAGTAAGTATATGGGGAATGACTAGGAGGCATTGGGAAAGGCGGTGAGGAAAAAGTGGGTCTTGAGGAGGAATTTGAAGGAGCGGAGGGAGGGGGCAAGGCGGATGTGGGTAGGGAGGGAGTTCCAGGCATGGGGGGCAAAAGTTGTTAATATTTCTCCACAGCCATCCCTTCTCCAAAGTCCCCAACAAGAGGGATTTGAATCTCAAGTTTGCCAACGATAACTACCGTTTCCCGATGCAAAACCGTATGGGGGCAGCGGGGTGGTTCATAGCAGACGGGTCTGCCAAAACAGGCTTTAATATTTATTTATTATTGATTATTTATTTTTTACATTTATTACCCCGCCCCTCTCACCCGAAGGTGAGTCAAGGCAGCTTACAGCATGTATAAAACAATACGAATATAACAAGAGAAAATACAATAATAAAACTACATCATAAAATATATAAAACCATTCTGTGCCACAAAAAGAATATCCCATCCCAACCCGATCAACACATCCCACCCTCCCCCACCCTTGCTGAATGCCTGATGGAAGAGCCAAGTTTTGCATTGTTGACAGAAGGTGAGAAGATTCACCAAAGAGAACGGAAGATGCCCAAATGGCCACTTTTATTTTGCCCCTGCCAGCCAATCAAAAACTGTCCTGTGCTTGTCCATCACTCACTTGCCCCCTCCCATTACCCCCCTGCCTATCAAATATGCCATTAAGTTTTGTTTCCTAGCTCCGAGAAGCTAGGGTCAGATCTGCGTCACTGGCAGTCACACGCACATCCATCACTCAATTGAGGGTTCAGAACTTTTCGAGTACTGGACCTTGATCCTCAGAACCTTGGAACTTGGACATTCGGAACCAAGTCCCATGATCCTCAGTGTATTCCCAAAAAGTCCAGTACCAAGTTCCAGCACTACTTACAATCTAAGATGGACAAGGAGAACACACAGGGAAAGACAGACACACACGTATTCCCACACAAGGAACTGAGGCTGAGAGGTTGTGATTTGCCCAAGGCCACTCAGTGAGTTTATTGGCTAGGGTGAGATTTGAACCCTGGTTTCCAACATCCAAGTCCAGCATCTTATTCACTACACAACATCAACTCTGCATGTATGAAATTGCATAAAGTGGGCATGGATTTGAGGTGTGTGTGTGTGATACTACTACTTATCATTGCTGTAGCACTACTAGCCATACACAGCACTTTACAGTCACAGATTTTTGGAGACAGGTGCCTTTCCCAGTGGACTTATAGTCTAAAATGGACAAAGATGGAGAAACACAGGGAAGGACAGACACACACATATTTCCATTTTACAGATGGAGAACTGAGATTGTGATTTGCCCAAGGCCACAGAGTGAATTCATTGGCTAGAGTGAGATTTGAACCCAGGTCCATGTCCAGAACCTTATTCACTACACCACACTGGCTCTCTATGGAAAGATGTAATGGCAGAGGTGTAATTAAGTGTGAACATGGATGGTGCACATGCAGTGGGTACATGGGTGCACATGAGTGGAGTGCATATATGTATGCACACAGAGTAGAATGTAGCATCCCCCCATCCTTTAATCCAGGTCTGATGAGGAATGTTATTAGACCCAGTGATTTCTTATTCTGGGACTTGAAAAATGAAAACGAAATGTGCAGTGAAGCTGAGCGTATGCTCTGCCTTTCCAAGGCAGATACCCAGAAGTTCAGTCTAGGGCTGTCACATGCCCTTTTCAAAAGTTGCCCCATGATCTCTAGGCAGTGGGGCAGCCTGCAATCCTTGCCCAGCAGCTTTATCCTTTGCATTCTTGTCATGCCAGAGGAATTCCTTGTGATATACATTCCTGCTCTCCCTTTCATTTCCTTTTAACGTGTTTCTAATACTTTGCCTAAGATGGGAGGTTTAGAGAGAGAGGCCCTGAGGAAATGCCTCCCTTCTCCCGAGCCCAAGCAAGCCCACACTTTCTTGGGGTGGGGATGGGGCATCCAAGATCCAAGATGATGCCTTTATTCATTATTTATATAGCGGTAGCCAGAAGCATGGAAGTCCCATTGTGCTAGTCCCTAAATGAGCACTTGTTAAGCAATGTCTGCTTAACCCCCACACCTGGCCCGCAATTCTTTGTTCCAACCTGAAGAGTGATTCACAGACTCAAGGGAAGAGTGGGGCAGAAGGACAGAGAATGTCAGAGTAGGTGGGGATGACTATTGCAATGGGGATGGGTCACACCAGGACAGGACTCAGAAGGCCCTCCAGAGTGTCTGATGTGTTGTAATGAGCCAGTTCTGAGGTAAATGTATTACTAACAGTAAAGTGACCTGGGCTCACGCAGGCCTACTCTTAGCCCATAGGTGGTGGTGAGCCATTCTCTGCCCTATCCGTTCACACACACGTTGCAAGTGCAATCCTCAATCCATTGAAATCTATGGCTAAGCTCCTATTGACTTTAATGGATGGAAGAATTGCACCCTTAGTTTTCTGAGAAATATAACTCTCCTTTACCAGCCAGTCCCGCTGCCTATCCCATGGTGCATTTCTCTGCACTTTGGTCTGATACATTATGAGGAAATCATCAGCCTTTATCTAGCAGCATACATTTCTGGGATATACCACTTTACATGCATGGAGGACTCTTGATTATTTGAGCATTCGTGTGTGCTTTTAACTCCATGGCCAACAATCTCAGGAGATAATAACCTCCAGATCAAGGCACTGTGGGTTTTTTTACCCTGCCACTCATCTCAGACTGGTTTTAGTATGGTTGGTAGAGGGTGGGACTTGGTTGAAAATACCGGATACCGGTTTTACCAGATATCGGATCTCGGATTACCAGATTATCAGATTAAAACTGGTACCATTTTTTCCCATTGAAATCAATGGGGAAGTTTTCCCATTGAAATCAATGGGGAAAAACAACCACAGCTCAACCCTGGCACAGCCACATTTCCCCATGCCCCCATTGACAGGACTTCAAAAGCCTCAGCAAGCATGCATGCATGCTCCTCCAACTTGGCCTGGAAACCGAGGCACCCATCACCCCCAAACAGCAGATGGCACAAGATGGGTCACATAACAACCACACCACAACCCTGGCAAAGCCACATTTCCCCCTGCCCCCATTGGCAGGGCTTCAAAAGCCTCAGCCTGCATCCTCCAACTTGACCTGGCAACTGGGGCATCCCTCGCCCCCAAACAGCAGATGGCAAATGATGGGTCACACAACAACCACAACCCTGGCACAGCCACATTTCCCCCTCCCCCATTGGCAGGGCTTCAAAAGCCTCAGCCTGCATCTTCCAACATGCCCTGGACACAGGGGCACCCCTCACCCCCAAAGATCAGATGGCACACAAAACACAAGATCAAATCAAATCAAGTTTATTATGACATGACCATAGGTCATTGTCAAACATACAACAACAAATAAAATGACAAACAAGACAAATACAGACTTTAACATACATGTGACTGCCTTGCAGTCCTTGTCCTTACCTCAATCTCAGTCTCCATTAATCCTAAAGCCACTAGGCATGGTGCTTGTGCTCCAAGATAGAAGAGACAGGGGCACACATTTAACTCATCAGTCTGTTTCTATTATGGGCCTGAAGGAAAGAAACTTTCTCCTAATCTCCATAGCAGCTAGCAAAAATTTCATAATTTGTCTGGTTGTTTCCAGGGAGGAATCAGCAAGAACTGCCTGGGTCATATAGAGATCAATGGCACCTGTCCACTTTAATATAAGAGAATCCAGATGCTTTGCATGGATTAAATCATATAGGTGGCACTCAAATAGGACATGGTAGGTGGTCTCTACTGCCAAGGCATCGTATGGGCATAGGCGATCCCCATAGGGAACGCCCTTAAAGCACCCCACGAGTATATTCGTGGGCAAGGCATTAAATCTGGTGCAAAGGAACAGGTGTTTCTCCCTAAATGTGACTGCCATTCCAAAGTAATGTGCAGCCTGGCCCATAGGGGGGGCCAACTGGCTGTATCCCCAAAGATGATGGGAATCTGCCACTCGCACCACATCTTCCTGCCTGCCTGCTTATGTCCCTCACCCTTGAGATTATCTCTCGCTTAGCCACTCCGTATGTTTTCCCCTCTAAATGCTCTGGCGAGAGTCCGCAGGACGTCAAGTTCACCCAGGGTGGCGGGGAGGGTGGGTTAGGGTTATGTTTTTTCTCCCCTACCCTGCTTACTGTTTTAATTCCCGGGGGCCCTGTTTTAAACATTTAAATTGTTGATTATTTTAAATTGTTTTATATTTGTTTGTATGTATTTTTATATTGTTGGAAGCCGCCCCGAGCTGTATTCAGGAGGGGCGGGGTATAAATTGTAGAAATAAAATAATAATAATAATAATAATAATAATAATAAAGTATCTAGTAATGGCAAGTTGCCATGGGCTCTCAAAGATGTCAGAAAGAACCAGCCGTGTCAAGCTGTTTTCAGGTGCCCTGCTTGCTTTTAACCAAAGTAGGGCCACCTGCTCCCAGGCCGCTGCTGCCCGGGCTCGGGTGCTGGCCTCCAGTCTCATGGCTGCTGCTACTGTCCCATTTGGGGTCTTGGTTAGTTCTCTTATAAATGTCGTTTGGAGGGTGTTCAAATTTGTGTCTCTCATGGGGGCCCATAGTTCTGCCCCATAGAGGAGGGATGCTCTTACCTTTATTTTTAATACCTTAAGTGCCATGTCCAAGTTCCTTCTCCCTGTCCCTGCAAACATCCTAAGTATTGCGAGCATCTGTCCTTTACCGCAACTTCTGCCCTCTTAAAGTGCTCTTTCCATTTCCCATTGGCAGCAAAATGCAACCCCAGGTCTTACTTTGTTGGAATAAGGCACCATCAACTGACCATCTAAAGGTCCGGGTGCCTCCTGAAAAAATTACTACATTTGATTTTGGATAGTTAATTGTGAGGCTATTATCACGACAGTAGTCCAGGATAGTCTGCAGCTGTCTAGTGTAGTGCAGATAGTCTGCACAACACAAGATAGACCTGGCACACAGTCACATTTCCCCCTCCTCCATTGGCAGGGCTTCAAAAGCCTCCACTACCCTGCATGCTTGTTGCATGCTTGCCATGGCCTGGCCACATGGCATGAAGCCACCCCCCCCACCATGGGATCCGAAGAAACTAGGTCCCCATTCCATTTTTTCCCTTCCCTTGCTAAGGGACACCAGGGGTTCCTAATCCCATAAAACCCCAAAGTAACTCATAACTTACCAACAGTCGCATGCTCTCATGCCTCTAGCAGTCTGTGGCAGTCCTTTCAGATACCAAACCTGCTGTAGAATGGCTTCCCAAGCCCAAGGGCCAGAAGGTCCAAGAAGGAAAAAAAATCCTATGTTACTATTGGCCACTCCAGCCAGCCAAGTGCCCACCCCCAGTCACAGACACATCACCCCCTCTAAAACATTTTAGGAAACCTTCAGGATTGGATGCCTTTTTTGATTTCAAAAAAGGCAACCAACCCAAGGCAGAGTAAAAAAAACAACCCAAATGTAACAGTTTGCACCACAGGGAGGAGGCAGGGAGGGATTCAACAAGTGCAAAACAAAAAAAACAGTGCCCAACTGCCACAAAGTAATTTTTAAAAACGGAGATCCGAGACCAATGCAAAAAATCTGGTACAGCCAGGATTACCTGATCTCAGATTTAAATCCGGTATGGCTAAATACCAGCAATATCAGATCTTGGTGGATCCGGAATTCCCACCACTAATATTGGTTGGTGCCTAGTGAAAACAGAGGGGTGATGGTTGAATGGTTAAGGCATTCAACTACATCCTGACTGAGGGTTCAAGTCATGCTTGGTCTCACACTGAACTGCTACCTCCAGTTCCCCAATTCTGAGTGGGTACCTGATCCACTGGGATCGGGGAAGTCAAAGGCGATCAGATGTGGTGCTGACCACACCACTGCCGTATATGCTGTAGGCCACAGAAACCAGTGTCCTTTAACCACACTGGTCCAATGGGCTATCTGCCTTGGGACAGACTTTGACAAGTGTAAACAGGTCCTCCTAACACCAGCGATACTTACCCAAGGGAGCAGTCTTTGCATTACACAGGGTGGGGGCATCCTGCAGGCAGCCCTGAAGAATGTAGATCTTTCTAAATCTTCTGCTTCCATCCCCCACCTGCAGTGAAAGCTCTAGCCTGGGACTTGCAGTTTGGGCAGATGCAGCAATCATGTTCCCCACTAATCATCTTAGCAGCAGGGAACATGTCCAGCTCTTGAGTGCCTGTATTGGTTGTGGAATCTCCTTCCCTGAAGGAGAAGGAGACTGGAAAAGAAGACTGGACAGGCATCTAACAGGAATGCTTTAGGCATAGGTTATCCTGCCACTGAGTAGGGGGTTGAACTAGATGTCTCTTGAAGTTCCTTCCAGTTCTCTATTTCTGTGATACTATGCCAAGTGTGGGCAAAGATCCCAAGCCCAAGAACCACATACCAACATTTTCATATCATTGAGAGGCGTAAGACAAGTTACACCCATCATGGCTTCCCTCGATCCCAGAGACAGAGCAGCACAGCTTCCCCCAACCTCCCCCTCACAACAAAGCTCTGGCTTGAAAGTGCTCTGGTGGGTTTGGGCAGCAGAACATAGCATGCCTGTCTTGCATCCAAGGGGTTGTCAATATCTCCCTTGGGGAGGGCAGGGTGCTGGACTGTCTCAAGGAGGCTGTGGTGCAGCCCCTGCTCAAGAAGCCATGATTGGATGTTGGCGTCCTGGCCAGCTCTCAGCTGGTCTCTAACCTTCCCTTTTTAGGGAAGGTTATTGAATGGGTGATGGCCCAGCAGCAGGAGCATCTGGACTGGATTAATTTTCTCAATCCCTTGCAGTTTGGTTTTTGTCCGGGATATGGCACAGAGACTGCACTTGTGGCCTTGGTCGACGACCTCTCCCGTGAGTTGGACCGGGGTCATTCGACCCTGTTGATCATGTCAGATCTCTCGACTGCATTTGATACCATTGATCATCAATCAATCAATAATTTTTTATTAAGCGTGGCCTAGGCCATTGCTAAAAACAAACATATACATAACATCAATATGCCATCCTACATAACCCAACATAAGGTCCATCGGCAGCTCATTCTCCCTGTATATCCAAGGAATTTTCATTGTCAAGTGATTTAAAATGTACAAACTTCTGCCTCTTACTAAATTCAGTTATCAAAAACTTAACCGCTAATCCAGAGAAATCCTGGTTAATATTACTCAGTAGAAGCTCCATTTTCCTATCACCCGACCTTCTGAGCTGGGTCAGCAAAAATGGCTCCAGGATCTCAGTCCATATAGATGGCACCGAAATAATACATGCTGTATAGTTTCGACCTCCAACTGTTCATAAGGGCATAATCTCTGGTGAAAGGGCACCCCTGCCAATCTAAAGCTGGGTTGGCAGAGCATTAAACCTTGTGGCTGACATAAGCCACTTTCCCCTGGCCGAGTGGCTTACTACCAAATGGTGGGCCAGGGAATCAATTGGAGGAGCCAACCTTAAATAGTACAGCATGTGGGGGGAAGCTGTCACCCGAGCCCTCTTCCTCCTGAAGATCAACATCCTCCCATCTACATTTTAATTCCACCCTCGCTGCCCCTGGGTCCTTAATTGCCAAGTGAAACCGAGACAAGCCAAGTCTGGTTACTTGGTTTTCAACCTTCAAAGCCCACTGGCTCCTGTGGGTATCGGCTTGGAAATAAGGGGAAAGGCCCTTCTGGCTCAGGTCCACCGTTTTTAACCAAAGCCTGTGGGCCCTGGACCATGCCAAGAAGTCCATCTCCGCTGAGCCAATTCCAATCTAATTGCGGCCCCGGGGTACCCCCCAGGGCCCTCAGCAAGCGGCTAAGGAAAACAGACTGGACTTTATTGATGTAAGCAGGAGCAAAAGATGCCCATAGCTCCACCCCAAACAATGCCTGTGCCATGGACTTGGCATTGAAGGCCCTGAGGGCCATTCTATACTCAGTCCTACCCGAGGAAACAAAAACATTTTGGATGGCAAACGCCGATTGCTTGGCTGCCACCAATGCCCTGTCCAGATGGTACTTTGACCCCCCCACCCCCCAGATTGAAATGTGATCCCCAGATACCTAAACTCTTTTACTTGGAGTATCTGGGTTCCCTCAACCCTCCAAGTATGCCAGTTGTTCTTCAAGGAGTGTGCAAACACTACTACCGTGGATTTTGCTTAGTTCAAGGTTAAGTCGTTTTCTCTACAATGACACGCAAAAGCATCTAGCTGCCTGCTTAGGCCTTTCCAGGTCTGGGATAGAAGGGCCAGATCATCAGCAAATAGCAGGCAGCCAATGTAGCGTGAAGCCAAACAGGAAGGAAAAAAACGAGACAAAGCCATGCGCGGAACCTCATAGTTAATAAATACATTAAAAAGCGAAGGCGCAAGCACACAACCCTGTCTGACCCCCCTGTTCAACAGCAACCTCTTCTGAAATTTTCCCCCGTAGATCTAACCTGACCATCAACTTGGAGCCTGCATACAAGAGTTTAATTAGGGCCAAAAGTCTTGAATCCATAGATAAATTTGCCAATTTGGCCCAGAGGATTGGCCTGCTCACTGAGTCAAAGGCCATCCTGAGGTCCAAAAAGGCTACATATAGCCTTCGATTACGCTGTTTGTATTTATCTATTAGGTGCCCAAGAATCAAACAGTGATCAATCGTTGATCTTGCCCGCTGGAACCCTGCTTTCTCGGGGTGAATCACACCCCATTCCTCACACCAGGTAGTAACTCAGCCGAGCAGATATTTAGCATAAAGTTTACTTATTACACAAAGCAGGCTTATAGGTCTATAGTTCTCTGGTTGGGTGCTATCATCCTTTTTGAAAATAGGGATCACGATAGCCTGGGTCCAATTTGATGGCACATGCCCTGTTTGGTCAATGGCTGCAAACAGTGACGATAACATGGGCACCCACCAATCCCTATCGCACTTAAGAAAATTTATGGTAATAGGGTCCCAACCAGGTGCCCTATTGCTTCTGCATGTGGTGATCAGATCACTGACCTCCTCTAGGGACACCGGAGGCTAAAAGGGAGCA
This sequence comes from Sphenodon punctatus, assembly GCA_003113815.1. Classification (NCBI taxonomy): domain Eukaryota; kingdom Metazoa; phylum Chordata; class Lepidosauria; order Sphenodontia; family Sphenodontidae; genus Sphenodon; species Sphenodon punctatus. Next base: position 446,474 of record QEPC01007483.1, read on the forward strand.
TCCCTCATGTCAGTCAGTTCCTCTAAATCTGCCTCCCCAGCAGATACTGCATATAAATTAGAGAAGTAGTTGGTCCAAATCTGCACTGCAATAGGAGGAACGGTCCTACTGATGGTTTCTCCCATTCCTGAGTTCAGAAGCTTCCAAAAATGTTGGGAGTTACCTCTTTGTGCCGCCTCTATGACCGATTTCCAAGTAGACTCGTAGTGAGTCTTCTTTTTAAATTTGATCAAAACCCTGTATTCCCTCTTCAACTGGAAGTAAAGAGGGGGAAGGCAAATACCCCCTACCCATCAATACTCCAGATAGATGCTCCTATACTGGTTCCTAGCTCTACGGCAATCCTGGTCAAACCAGGCCCGGTCAGTTGCTCGGGCGTGGCGTTGGTCAGGAATGTCTCTGGCATTGAAAAAGGACTGGGCCATGTGGGACAGGGCCACAAAAGCCTCTACAACAACATGCCGGTCCTGGGAGGAACACAGCACATCTCTTAAGCCCACCAAGGCGGGATCCTTCATCCACCTTTCGAGCTCGGGAAGTGAAACTTTGTCCCAATTTGTTGGCCGCACCTGGGCCAATGAGGGGTCCAAGTTTTGATGAAATGAACTCTCCTGAATTAATCCCCACCCCTAAATCCCCCTGAAACTCCAAGAACAGAGTTATAGGTAAGTGATTGCTCCCTTGCTCTCTCCCCACTTCAAAGCCTCTCACCAATGGCAGGGCGCTGGGGGCTACTAGGACGTAGTCAATTACACTTGAGCCCCTTGCGCTCAGGTAAGTGATCTCTCCTGGACAGTCTCCTCGACAGGCCCCATTTAGGAGACAAAGGTTGAGTTCAACCAGCAGCTTGGCCAGGGAAAGCCCCCCTATACTAATTGTAGAGTCCTTGGATTGACGGGGAGTAGGGGGGGGAAATCTGACGGGGGGAGGAAAGGCGCAATGAACACTCAGCGTCTCATCGTCCTGCCCTAGCCTGGCATTAAAATTGCCCATTATAACAAAAAGACAATGGGGATGAGCGACCAATGTGTCCTCAATGAGAGTCTCAAGCTGATCCCAAATTACTGAACTATACCTAGGTGTATTATGGGGTGGGATATAAACGTTGAATATTATAACCCTCTTGTCACCCACTTGGAGAGTCAGACCCAAGAGAAAAAATGAAAATTTCGTAACCGTGATTAGCCCCCCATAATAAGATTTGTGAACAAGGCAGGCTAACCCCCACGCAGGACTGGCGCAAGTGCTGGGAGGGACACTACTTGATAATTAGATAAAGCCGGGGGCAAAACAATAGGGGATATTACCAAGTTTCCTGAAAACAAAGGACATCAAATTCCCCTATAAATGGAATAAATTCCAGCTCCAAAAGCCTAGACCCCCAACCTGCGATGTTCCACGATCCAATCCTGCACCCACCAGGGTCTGGAATATGTCAGTGGGCGTCCCCTGGCCGAACCACCCCTGCCTGACGTGATCTCAAAAAGGGTGCCCCTCAGGAGGCCCTGTACTGGCACTCCCCTCTATCTCACGCTCCCCCAGCAATTGCGAGGGGCTAGCTATGGCTGGATCAGGGGGTAAGTCTGCTCCCAGTGGGGGTGTAACCACACAGGGGCCCCCAAGAACCTGAGACTTCTGATCCAAGAGTAACAAGGGCATCGCAGTACTTGCCAAGGGTGCTAATTCCCCCCTTGGACTACAGCCCTGAGCCTGTCCGTTGATCAGAATTGAAAGTTGGTCAGCTGCTGAAATTCTGCTACCTTCCACTGTGTCAGCCCTTGGCTCTCCCCCATTCTTACTATGCCACTGGGAGGAGCAAGCTGGTCCTGGGGATGGAGCCCCATTGGCATGGGGGATTTGCTGCCCCCTCGGGGCCTGCATCACCACATCCCTTTGCACCTCATCTACATACACTCCCCAAGTGGAGAGAAAAGAAGCTTGATTTAATATTTCACCTGCATAGTGCAGAATAGCAAAATAGACAATAAGCCTCTGGATACAAGGGCCTGAGGGTAAGGTCTGAAAAGATCCAATTGCCCCTGGGGGAATCCACCCCAATAGGTTTTCTAGATGGTACCCAATTTTGGATATGGAACTCCAATACGTTTGGGCCCCATTGGGGAGGGAAATGATAGTGAAAGCCACAGCCCCCCTAACAGGTTCCATCCTCCTTCTATCAATCCCTCCCCATCCCTCCTCCATCCCCCTAGCATGTGTCTTCCCCAGGGGTCTCTCCCCCATCACCCTCAACAGGCTTCCCATGGGACACTATTGGGCCTCTGCGAGTGCCTGATTGGTGAAGTCTTCGGACAGGCACCCTGCCCTCTGTACTTTAAAATCCGTGAGCTGCTGTATAATAGTTAGTAGCTGGCCTTGCTGCCCCTGAATCAAGCCCAAAATGTCCCCAAATTTAACCAGCAGTTGCGCAACTAAGTCTCCCAACAAGGTACACTGCTTTCCTAATACATCCACCAAATTAGAAGGCACCGGTACTTTACAATTTATGTCCACAGATACATACCGGTCTGAGTCATGGGTAAAGTAGGGAGCCAAGCAACGCAGTACTGGGCCAGCCGCTTCTAAGCGAGACCCCAGCACATTAGGTCCCCTCGCGGTGGCCAAGTCTATTGGATGGGTCACCATGCCCACCCTAGGGTCCTGGGCCGCTGAACGAGGGGAATAAAATCTGTCCAACCTTTGTTGGGCGCCCTGCATCTGGTCAGGTGAATCATGATCATGAGCAGGGCCCCGAGGGAAATGCGGGTCTGCGAATCACAGATTTCCCGCGGAATTCCCCTCCCCCCGCGGAATCTCCTGCCCCGCTTACCCCAGCGCAGAATTTCCAGCCTGCGCTGCGGGGACGCGGGGCAGGAGATTCTACGGGGGAAGGGGAATGAACAAACCCTCGGGGCTTCCCCTCCCCAGCCTCCCCACTTGCCAGGGCCCTTTAATTTGCTTACCAGGGATGGCAGCAGCAGCTGCTCCGTCCAGCGTGCTCTTTTCCTGCTCGTACTTCCTGGCCCCTCCCGACGGGGCTCTCAGGGCGACGCAGCCAGATGACGTCATCCGTCTGCGTCGCCCTGAGAGCCCCGTCGGGAGGGGCCAGGAAGTACGAGCAGGAAAAGAGCACGCTGGATGGAGCAGCTGCTGCTGCCATCCCTGGTAAGCAAATCCTTTGGGTTTTTTTTGGGGGGGTGGGGGGTGGGAGTCAAGCACGCCCCAGCAGCTGGGGAGGGCAAGCCCCGGCAGCTGGGGAGTGGAGGCCCTGAGGGTTTACCAGTGCGGGGGGAGGAGGAGGCAAACCAAGCCCCCCCCCATGGTAAATCGCGCCGAGGCGCAGAATTGGCCCCTGACTCCCGCGGAATTTTTAAAAAAATTCCGCGGAAGAATCGGGGCCCTGATCATGAGTTGCTGGTGACTCGGCTGCAGGACTGGGCAGGAATTGACGGGACCATTCTTGAATGGTTCTGCTCTTTCCTGGCTGGAAGAACCCAACATGTGGTCCTAGGTGATTTTTCATCTTCTCCCCGGGGTCGCACGTGTGGAGTCCTGCAGGGTTCTAGCCTGTCCCCTCTCTTGTTCAATGTGTATATGCAGCCTTTGCGGGAGGTTGTTAGGGAGTTTGGCATTATGGTGTCATCAATATGCTGATGACACCCAGCTATATTTCTCTTTTTAATTCGACTCAGGCCCGGCAGTCTCAGTGCTTACCAGGTGTTTGGCGGCTGTGGGGGATTGGATGAGGGCGAGCTGCCTGAAGTTAAATCCCAACAAGACAGAGGTGATGGTTGTGGGGAAGGCCGGGGGAGTGGTGTCCCCCATCATTGATGGGGTCCATCTTCCCCTGGTATCTCAGGTTCTAGTCTGGGGGTGCTCCTGGACCCGCAGATCCACCTGGATGTCCAGGTGGCAGCTGTGGCGAAGGGGGCATTTCACCAATTACATCTGGTGTGTTCAGACTCAGATCTGTCCATGATTGCCCATACTTTTATTACCTCAAAACTGGACTACTGTAATGCACTCTACGTGGGGCTACCCTTGGTGCTAGTTTGGAGACTGCAGCTGGTGCAGAACATGGCAGTTCATCTCCTAACGGGGATGGGCCGATGCGAGCACATTACACCGGTGCTTCGCTCTCTGCACTGGCTGCCGAAAGTCTTCCAGGCCCAATTCAAGGTGCTGGTGTTGACCTTTAAAGCCCTAAATGGCCTGGGCCCAACCTATATGCAGGACTGCCTCCTGGATCGGCCCCTGAGATTGGCCGGGGGCTCCCTCCTTGAGGTCCCCTGGGTTTCTCGGGTGTCGGCCTTGAGGAGGGTGCTCTCTGCGGCTGTGCTGTGGCTGTGGAACTCCCTGCCGTCGGAGGTCTGCCTGACCACAGATCTCCCCTCTTTCCGTAGACAATGTAAGACCTGGCTGTTCCGCTGTGCTTTTCCCGAGGGAGAGGGGGTGGGTGGGTTGGTATTCTTTAATCTGTTTAAATAGCATTTTAATTGAATTACTGCTGTTTTAAATTGTTTTAGGACTGGTGGCCTATGCAGCCCTGAAACATGCATAAATGACCACCAAGGGTGGTTAAAGGGTGGTTAGCGTCATGTCTGTTTTCACCGACAGCTGCTGGACAAGCATCATCTGTCTGGGATGCTTTAGGCATAGGGTATCCTACCCTCGAGTATTGGCTTGGACTCAACCACCCCTAAGGTCCTTTGCAGTCCTATGATTCTGAAAAGTACATCTGTCTGCCCTGGCTATAACTTCAAAGACAGGCTGCTGTATATAATTGCTAGATGAAAAGAAAACACACTTTTCTTTAAGCTTTAATACTTTAAGCTTCAGAATACAATTAGACAAATGCTTTTCTGCAATCCTTGAAAACTAGCTTTCCAAACTGAAGTAAGTTTCTTGCCTTCTCAATTTGTTTATAGGATTTGGTCATTTTCAGCCAGAGAAACCTGGAGTGAATAACTCTGATCCAAAATTCAACAAAATTGCTGCTCTGTTTATATATCCAGGGGGACATTTCAGGGGGGGAGGGAAGTTACACCTCTACTCTGTTCATTCCAAAGGACTTGACGATGAACAAACTAATTTTATTACATGTGCCAAGGACCAAATCTTGGTAGGTAAAATCTGAGCTAATTAATTCAAAAGTCCCTCAAAACGACTTTGGCTACATAGACTTGCTTTTCATTTCAGCTAACCTTTCAATAATAATCTGGTGGTTGTTTTTTTTTTTTTTCCCGTGATGCTTATACTTTTCTGAGATATATGACTCCTCTTGGATACAAGCTCCTTTGTTATTTTATTTCTTGGAAATATTTAGCAACATCCCTATAACTTTCTTGTTAAAAGTATATTTGCTTTTCCTGTCCTGAAGGTTGGAGCTGAGTTTTCCCTTTCTGTGTAAAAAAGTCTTGAGCCTTTTTTTTAAAAAAAAGAAAATATATTACATTTTTACTGCTGGAAGACAACAAATGTTTGCCATGTGTCACTATAAATGGGTTACATCATGATGGGGTTACCTCTCTTACATCATGTTAGGGATGCCTCTTGGTTATGGTTTATGATGAGCAAATTGGTTCATAAACCATAAATGTCAAGCTACAAAAGCAAAGCAAAGTTATGATACGTAACATGATGTAATTATTCTTCCACTACTCCTCTTCTTACTCCAAAGATACACATCAAGCACCAGAGAGTGCACTACAATCTTGGGTGTTTTCAAATGAGATGCTATCCCACATGGCCACCCAGGAGCCACAGATGTGACTCTCCATAAGAATGTGGACCAGCTGGATGTGGTGCTCCTGCGAGCCACGGAGCAACCACTCTGAGCCACTCACAGAACACTGCCAGGAAATCTGGAGTGCTCCGTGCGGGGCAGGCTAATTGAATGCATGGCAACGGGCAGCCACAGAGCCTTTGTCCATATGAACGGTAGTAGCCAGACACACCAGCAAACAGGTCCGCCGCTCATAGGCACTGTGCACGGGGGAAGTGGCTTTTGCAAGTCACAAAAACTGGCTGGAAGCACTTGGGAGCCCAGGTTCCCCAGCACTCACATCCAGAACATGTCACTTGAAAAGTCCAGACTGGCACGCTTGGCCCTCCCTCATGGTCATTGGCAGGGAGAGCACATGGTGGCTCCCTCTGTGGTTGGGGTAGCCAGGCTGGGAGCTACCCGCTAGAATTTCTCCCCATACACTCTACCTGTGCAGGAGCTTCACTGCAGAACCATGCTGTGACCATGGATACCCCCCATTGCCTTGCTTGTTTAAAAATGCTGCTTAACTCTTCCCCTGGTTTAAAATGTTTATGCATCATGATGGCTTACAAGTGGTAAAAACAGAATAAAAGTGGCAATTCCTTCCCATCGTCCATAATCCTCTCCACTCTATATCACATAGAGAAGCATAAAGAATTTAAATTAAAACAGTCCCCAAATCAACCCCTCCTCTCCTCATCCCTTTCCACCCTCATGCATCTCACACATCAGAGTCCCCACTACTCCCCCACCAACACTCCCATGCGATGACCCCACACACAAGGGGATCCCCTCTCCCACCATTCTTCTCTCTCCCCCTAAGCTTCCCCCCAACTGAAATCCCACACAGAGAATATTAATCAATAAATTAAGACCAGGGGTGGCTGGTGGGTTTTGAGTTTGGAGGGGCACTAAGGGGCGAGCCGGGCGGAGCCGGTGGGCGAGCCTGTGGGTGGAGCCAGGGGGATGGTAGGTGGAGCCAGGGAGACGGTAGGCCAATGGCATGGCATAATGCAGACGCAAGGAGTTCCCATGGTTAACATCGGATGGAAGAAAACACAATCTACATACACACATCAAGCTTAAAATAAATAATATATAAACACAGGGTAACACTGGCAAAACACTGACAAGACACAGCAGCAAGGAGTTCCCAGGGTTAATATCAGATGGAAGAAAACACAGTCTATATGCACATCAAGCTTAAAACAAATAATGTATAAACCCAAAACACAGTGAAACACAGAAAACACTGGCAAAACACTGGCACAACACAGCAGCAAGGAGTTCCCAGGGTTAACATCAGAAAACACAGTCTACATGCACATCAAGCGCACATCAAGCTTAAAATAAATAATGTATAAACCCAAAACACAGGGAAACACAGAACACACTGGCAAAACACAGCAGCAATGAGTTCCCAGGGTTAACATCAGAAAACACAG
>QEPC01007483.1:454627-497485 GCA_003113815.1 Sphenodon punctatus
GGGGTGCCTTGGGGGGAAATCCTCCTCCTGCACCCCCCCAAGGTGGTTTCCCACCCTGCACCTCCCCAAGGCACCCCGCATCCCCCCAGGCTGCTTCCCACCCTGCACCCCTCCAAGGCACCCCGCACCCCCCCAGGCTTTTTCCCACCCCGCACCCCCTCAGGCTTTTTCCCACCCTGCACCCCCCCAAGTCACCCCACCCCCAAGGCTGTTTCCCACCCTGCACCCCCCCAGGCTGTTTCACAGTGGGGGGGTGCCGGGTGGGAAACAGCCTGGGGGGGTGAGGTGCCTTGGGGGGGTGCAGGGTGGGAAACAGCCTTGGGGGGTGCAGGAGATAGGATTAGGAAGGAATCTATTATTACCTGGTGCTGGGAGCTGAAGCGGCAGCCATCCATGTTCTTCTTGGAGCATGTGAGACGGAGACCAGTGCGCATGCGCGCTGCTCCCTGCCTCAGGCCCCCGGCCCAAGGCATCTCGCCAGGGCGCTTTCAACAAGCGCCCTGGTGAGAGGTTTCCTTGTGCCCATTGAGCGCAATGGAAGCCCTAACTCCTCCCTCCACAGCACGTCCTATACATGCTGTGTAGAGTGGAGCTCAGCTGGGCTGAGCACTCAGTCGCCCAAACCGCATTTTCCATTGGAAAACACGGTTGGGCTTCGCATTTTTGAGCCTTCTGGGACCCATTCCTCTGGAGTGGATCCCAGAAGTCAACTAACAGCACGCTGGGAAGCGGCGGCGAGGGGGTTTGGGGGGGGTTTCCCCCACGAGCAGCGGCGTGGCGCCTGGCGGGGCACTTGGGGGGTCAGCGCCCCAAACCCCCTGGGAGGCTAGCTGCGCCTGATTAAGACTATCCTGAACTCAGTCTGCTCCAAGTCCCAGCCCTCCAGGTACAAACAGCCACCAAACAGTCAGCAGTCTTTGGCATGGCCCTTCATCAGTCACAGCAGGCAGGAACCCTTTGTAGAAGTCAAAAGAGTGCAGACACAGGCTGAGGGAGAGAGGGACATGCTCCAGATAAAAAAGTTCAGCCCCCAACAGCTATGGTGGCTCCCCCTTCATACCCAAGAGTGCCCCCTTCCAGAAATATGAGCCCATCAGAACCCCCTTCCACAAACACAACTGAGATTTTTCTCTCTAAAACTGCAAAGAAGACGGGATGTCTAGTTGTTTATGATGATGATGACTGATGTATTGGGATTGGCAGTGGAGTAACAAATATCTGAACTGGAGGGGGCAGTTCAGTAACAAATGCCTATTTTCCCTATTGTATATGGAGCCTACTGTTAGTTGACTCCTTCTATTCACAATTCACTTGTGTTCCAGAGGGTTATGATTTGTTAAGGGTTCATGAAAATTTAAAAGTCTGCAAAACCCCAAAACTTCACGCGTTTTACCATCCATGATTGTTCCTCCAGAAGTTTATTTGCTTATTCTTCTTCAGTTTGACCTTTATTTAATAGTTCCAGTCGTCCAATCAGAGACTCAGAAACAATGTTCTTGGGCCTAGGTAAACAACCACACTGTACAATAAGTTCTCAGTCAAAGAAAACAGTTCTTAAACCACCTGTAGTCTAAAGATTTGTCTGGCTGCTGCTGGAGGGGCCTGGACTGTGTGAAACCTGGGGCTGCCCTGCCTCCTTCCACCCCTCTGGCTTTATAAAAGAATTCCACCCTCTGCAGGCGACTGCCTGTGGCGGATGCTGAAGGCGGATGCCACCGGTACTTATCGGCTGTTTGGCAGGCATAGGCTGTTTGGCATGCCAAGGCTGGCTTTTTAGGGGCAGAGCTGGAGTTCATGGCTGCCATGAAAACCTTGGGCCTATCCTAGACAATATATGGATGAATACATGAAGCTGGACACACATTGGATCTTTTGTTCTGCTGCACTGGCCTGGAAACAGGGGTCTGATTATTGGGTGTCATTACAATACTGTTGTCATGCCCACATTTAAGGGGGATTAGGGTGGGGATGACTGAGGTGATGTTGGTGGGGTGGGGCAACCGATACAATGATGCCCTTGCCTCCTTCAGGTCCCTGATTGTGGCTAGGGTCCAGATGGAGGTAGTGGACCAGGTAAAGAACCTGGGTGTCGTTTTCAACCATGCTCTGTCCATGACAACCCAGATGTTGGACGTGGTTTGGAAATGCTTTTTTCAGCTACGCAATTTTCATAAGTTGAGCCCTTATTTATTCCAGGTTGGCCTTGCCACAGTGACCCATGCCCTGGTGACTACAAAACTTGACTTTTGTAATTCCCTCTTCTAGGGTCTGCCGTCAGTGCTTATCCATCGCTTGCAGCTTGTTCAGAATGCGACAGCTCAGCTACTTATCGGTTTAGGCAGCCGTGAACATATTACACCCACCCTGCATTCTCTGCATTGGCAGCCTGTGGAGCGATTGATTGATTTTAAGATTGCGCTGCTGGTTTTTACTGATAGGTATCTGCATTCGGGAATCACCCACTGTTTGGGGGTTCTACCATAGCATCTGAAGTCAGCAGGCAATCGGGCCTTTGCTGTGGCGGGTTCATCTCACTTCCTCCCTCCTTACCTTTAAAAATCATCTAAAAACATATTTCATTTCTGGGTGCTTTTAGGATCCACTGCTGGTGCTTTCATTGTACTTTGCCCTCCCTTTTTGCCTGCCCCATTTAAACATTTTTAATAATTGTTTTAAATTGTTAAAATTGTTTATATAGTTTTACCTTTTCTATGCAGCACTCTGAGTGTCATGTAAGGTGGGAGGGAAGGAGGGGGGTGCTATAATAAAATTATTATTATTATTATTATTATTGCTTATATAAAAACAAACATAAACATAAATAAATAAATAAATAAAAAATAAGGATCCAGGTGGTAAGTAAGCAAAGGGTCAGATCAGGGACAAGGAACAGGCAGATAGGAGGGTCAAGAGCAGAAACTGGGCAGAACAAAATCAAGGGCAAGACAAAGAGGCAAAGACTGAGGCAAGGACTGAGATGCAAAGACCCAGGGTGTTTGCCCACATTACCATGCCGGGGGAATCTAACGAGAAGCAAACCCCCGGTGGGGAAATTAACGTGAGGCTTTGATCATGGCCATGTGGTTAATATTGTCATTTAAATGTCTCCTGTTGTTTTCAATCACGAAAGACAGGGCTCAAAATACAGCCCTGCCTTTTGTGATTGAAAACACTGGGACCTTAATTAATTTATTTATTTAATATTTTTTTAAAAAATTATACCCCGCCCCTCCTGCCACAGGCAGCCTGGGGCGACTAACAAAACAAATCCATAAAAAACAATAAAATATATAAAAACATCACATAGCAAAAATCACAATAAAAATGAGAACAAAAATCCACCCCCACCCCATCCACCCTCACCCTTCTCCCTCACCAAATGCCTGACAGAACAGCCAGGTCTTACAATTCCTATGGAAAACTGTGAGGTCTTGGGCCAGACAGGTCCCCACTGGGAGTGAGTTCCAAAGGCGCGGTGCAGCCACCAAGAACACCCTGTCCTGCGTGCCCCCCCCCCGGGAAACCCGAGGGACCTCCAACAGGGCGCCCCCAGAAGACCGCAGGGGCCAGTCGAGAACCTGGGGAGTGAGGCAGTCTCGCAGATAGGCAGGGCCCAGACCATGTAAGGCTTTATAGGTCAAAACCAACACTTTGAATCGGGCCCAGAAAACTATTGGCAGCCAGTGCAGAGAATGGAGCATTGGTGTAATGTGTTCTCAGCAGCCCAGCCCCACCAGGAGCCAGGCCGCTGCATTCTGCACCAGCTGCAGTTTCCAAACCATCACCATAGGTAGCCCCACATAGAGCGCATTACAGTAGTCTAACCGAGAGGTGATAAAAGCATGGATGATCATGGCCAGATCTGGAACCGAAACCAGCGGCTGATGCTGATGCACCAGATGTAACTGGCGGAAGGCACTCCTCACCACAGCCTCCACCTGGAGATCCAGGCGGAGCTGCGCATTGAGGAGCACCCCCAGGTTCCAAACTTGGGAAGTCAGTGGAGGACAAACCCCCTCAATTGAGGGGGCTGTCATCTTCATCGACTTACCCACTAACATCACCTCCATCTTGTCAGGATTCAGTCGCAGTCTATTAGCCCTCATCCTGTCCCCACAGCTGTCAGACACCGGGTAAGCACTGAGACAGCTGAGTCTGGGTCAGTTGAAAATGAGAGGTACAGTTGGGTGTCATCCGCATACTGACGACATATCACCCCGTACCCCCTGATCACCTCGCCGAGCGGCTGCATGTATACGTTGAACAGGAAAAGGGACAGGACAGAACCCTGCAAGGACCCCACACGAGAGGTCTCGGCGAGATGAAAAATGATCACTGAGCACCACCCGCTGAGTTCTCCCGGTCAGGAATGAGCAGAACCATTCAAGAACGATCCTGCCCACCCCTGCACTATCATGCAGATGCGTCACCAACATCACATGGTCAACGGTATCAAATGCAGTCGACAGATCTAATAGGACCAAAAGGATCGAATGACCCTTATCCTTTTCACAGCACAGATCATCCACCAAAGCCACCAATGCTGTCTCAGTGCCATGCCCCAGACGAAAGCCAGACTGTGAGGGATCCAGATAACCAACGCGTAGGGATGGGCAAACAGAATGCAGTTCGGATGTTCAGTCGTTCAGTTCGAAACCCAAGCTCAGGTTCAATTGTTCAGTTCAGCCACACTCGGTTTGGCCGAACTTCGCCGAACATTCAAAAATAGCGAACTCAAAACCAGATTTTCGGCCCTGGAAAGACGTTTTTCCTGCCTCCAAACTCATCCGAACTCATTCAAATGCGACCGAACTGTTCAGTTGTTCGAGAGTTCGGTTCAGACATTTGGTTCAGACGTTCGAGCAGACTGAGTTCGGTCCGAACTCCGAACATCCGAACCGCGTTCGCCCATCCTTACCGATGCGGTCAAGGTGACCTTGGAGCTGCTGAGCCACTACCCATTCAATAACCTTCCCTAAAAAGGGAAGGTTAGGAGACAGGCCATTAGCTGGCAGGGGAGTCAACGTCAAGCGATGGTTTCTTGAGCAGAGGCCACACCACCACCTCTTTGAGACAGCTTGGCACTCTACCCTCCCACAGGGAGGCGTTGACCACCCCAGGCCAGCAATGGCTCCATTGTCTCCCAGCAGCTCTTAATCAGCCAGGATGGGCACGGATCTAATTCACAAGAAGTGGCTCGAACAGCCCCCAGCACCTCCACCATGTCAACGGGAGTCACCAACTGAAATTGATCCCATAATGCATTCAATGTATTAAATGACGCTTTTAACTATGTTCAAAGCCTCACGTTAATTTCCCCACCGGGGGTTTGCTTCTCATTAGATCCCTGGCACAGTAATGTGGGCAAGCACCCTCAGACTCAAGAAGGGTATAGTAACAGGAAGACAGATGTTCTTTCCAGCTTCCTGTTCCTACCAGGCAGCCTTATATGCTCATTGGCTGCCAACCAGGAAGCTGGGAGTTTGGACAAGTGCTAAAGACAAACAGCTGGGGGTATGATCTGGCTAAATGTAGACGCCGAGGGAAGTGATCAGGTCAGAGGCAAAATGAGCAGTGGTTACTGCAAACTCAGCCACTGCTCCAGAAGTCCCATGGCCAAGGGTCTGAGGCTTGGGTCCTGACAGGATGCCATGTGGGTCCCAAATATTGTGCATTGTACATCACCCAGGGCTGCCTAGGCAGGAGGGGGTGGGATATTAAATGTTTAAATAAATACAAATAAATATGTGAAGAAGGGTTGAAGACTGGTGGTCAGTCTTCACCAGGGCAAAAAACACATAGATGCTCATATTTTTTGGTGATCCCTTCTTTCAGGGCCCATATAATATACAAGCTAACAAAACAGGTAAAGTAGCAGAAAAACATAGGGTAAAACTAGATGGATTTCTACTTCCATCTGGGAGAAAAACTGAAAGGGGCAGAACTACATTAGAAAGGGTGGAGTAAAGGGGTTGTCGGTTGTTGTGCTCCTTTATGATGAAACCCTGCCCTTTATGGAACATTATTCTTTTCCATAGGGCAGGGCCACATCATAAAGGGGGTAGGAAAGTCCTTTGTGGTCCACCACCTTTCGACATGTCAACCCTGGCCAACCCCAGAAGTTCTGATTTCTCAGGGTTTACCTAAGAGGGACTCCCATAAAAGGTACAAACCTGGGAATCTAGGAAAGGGCCCTACCTTTGATGGAAGTACTGGTGCTCTATAGTGATATCACTAAGGCCTGAAATGAGAAACCTCAATGAGTGCGGCTTCTGTTGGAAGCAGGGCATTTGCTAAGATGCATGTGATGCGAGACCTTGCCAGCTTTCCTGCTGTTTTTGCCATTTTACATTATTTTTCACAAGCTGAACGCCCCTGCCATGGGCCAGTCCCAAGCCCTATGTATGCCACTCGTGCACCCCCAAGGGTGGTGAAGATTAAAACTTGATGACTAAGGGTGAAAACAGACATGACCGCTAACCACCCTTTAACCACCCTTGGTGGTCAGTTATACATGTTTCAGGGCTGCAAAGGGCACCAATACAGCCCTGCAACATGCATAATAAATAACCACCAAGGGTGGTTAAAGGGTGGTTAGTGTCATGTCTGTTTTCACCCTAAGTGCCAGGGAAGTGCTGAAAATTGTCATAAAAGTGCCATGAAAGTGCCGTAAAACTATCATAAAAGTCCCAGAAAGTGAGAAAATGACCAAAGGTCCTGGAAAGTGATGAAAAAGTCCTTGAAAATGATGAAAAGTGAGGGAAACAACAAAACAGATTGAGGAAGTGCAGAATCACTGGAAACTTTAAAAAGTAACGACGGATACTCACAAGCACTCCCAAAAGGTCAGTATTTCTCTTCAGAACAGAAACATTTGCTCTTGTCACAGCAATAATCTCACCTCATAAGGTGGAAGTCCTAAGTTGGAAGGGACTGGTGGAGTTTGTGTGTTAGTTTTATTATAGAGCCACAGGAGCAACTCTATAGTTCGAAAGAAATGAGTAGAACATTAATTATTTGTGTGTATTTCCAAGTAGTCAAGGATTAGGCTTCAGTTTCCGGCAGCTACTTCGTAATGCAACGACTACCCCGTACTCTGTAGAATATTACCAAGTACCGAGTACCGGACGTTTCCCAGGTTCTCGTTATTTGGTAAAACTGACTCGAATACCATGATCCTCAGTTAAAACCGAGTACCAAGTTTCAGCCCTGCTCTATAATGTAGGCAGCTTGTACTCTCTGTTAAAATGACAAAACCTCTACTTGTTATAAAATTAAGATGATTTAGCTTATTACTGTGAAACTTTATAGGGAGGATCACTTCATTGAGGGGTAGAAACTTTCAAGATTCCATACAGATCTGTCAGGAACTGGCTGAGTTATGCAAGTTTGAAAATTGGAGAGAGAAGTGTTTTTTCTGGGTTTTTCACGGCCATCTGTTAACAGAGAAAAAAAGTATATTTAAAGTTATATGTCTGGAGATATAGATGTGTCAGAAAATTCAAGTGTGCATTCTAGTGATTTGCTGAGTTTGGATTTTTAAAATTCATCATGTAATATTAAAGTTAGGATGTTTTCCAAAACCAGTGTTATCCTCTTCACAACCTCGCGCCCCCCTACCTCTCTGCACTTATCGCCCTCCATACTCCAGCCCGTGCACTTAGCTCCTCCTCTGTCCCATCTCTCACCCTTCCACGCCTTCCCTGCTCCCCTAAGCGCCTTCGTCCCTTCTCACTTGCTGCCCCCCATGCCTGGAACTCCCTCCCTGTCCACATCCGCCTTGCCCCCTCCCTTCATACCTTCAAATCTCTCCTTAAAACTCACCTCTTTCGCTCTGCTCTGTCTGACTCTTTATCCTGCTGAGCCACTAATCCTATACCTATGATCGGTTTACCCTTATCCTTGCAACATGGACCTGCCTGCTGTCATTCTCATTGTAACCAAGCCAAGTACGTGCACTTGAGACCTAGCATCTTCATGAATGTTAGACCCCTTGTCTATCCCTCTGTTCCCCTTCCTAAGTCTCTCCCCCAGCTCCTGTCTCTCAGATTGTAAGCCCCAGGGGCAGGGACCATGTCTATTTTATTACTTTTTAAAGTGCCAGGTACACTGCTGGCACTATATAAATGTTTGTTAATAATAATAATAATAAATAATAATAATAATCCAATGAGGAGAGTGAACTTCCAAAGTTATGTCATGCATGCACAACGTGTTACAGTTGATGGGCTGGTCCCTCTATCAAGGAGCGCCGCAAGGATATATGCCACTCTCAGAGGCCCAAAGCAGTTGCCATGAGAAATTTTATTTATTTACTTACTTATTTAAAATCTTGATACCCTGCCCCACCTGACACAGCAACTCGGGGCTGCTTACAATAAGCAAATGAGCATGAAAACATTAAAATACATAAAACTGTTTATAACAAAGAGGGTAAAAAACAATCCCTTCCCCCCCCACACCCTAACCCATTCCCCCCAGCCTTCACCCATCTCCCTCGCCAAATGCCAGGCAGAGCATGGGTGATATGTATGCACAGACAAGGCTGGGGGGAAGGTAGGGGTAGGGGACGTGTATACATCAGCAATGGGCAGAGGTGCTGGCAGGGGTGTATATTGAGGGACAAGCCTGAGAGGTGGGTGACACATATTCATGGAAAAGGCTGGGGTTCAGCCTGGGTGGGGAGCAGTGTTTGTATGGGGAAGGGGGTACCTAGGTGATGAGGGGGTATTTATGGAGGGAGAAGGCTAAGAGAAGGGTGATGTGTATTCAGGGACAAGGCTTGGGGGACAGTCAAGGATGGGGGTGAATTGTACTCGGCACTCTGTAAACTGAGCAATCGAGGAATTGAACATGATGGATAGAATGGGGGCAGGAAGGGCATCAAACTCACTGAAAGGATTCAACACACCAGTGGAATGGAAGTGAAGCTGGCTCGCTGCCTGTTGCGCCACCAATGAATTCCCTCCCAGTACTGCGACCCCGGTGAGGTGCCTCCACACTGCACCTCTCCCAGCTACAGGCTGCCATCTTTTCTCTGGGGACATGTTGGTAAATGTATTCCAGCATGCTCCCAGAGAGCCAGCATTCTAATGCTCTCTGGGAGCATGCTGGACTATATTTCTGAGGATGCTCCCAGAACAAAGATGGTGGCAGATCTCCCGGACTGTATCTGGGAGACATGCAGTGCTGTGGCACTTCACTGAGATTGTAGCACTGGAGGGATCTCATCGATGCTGGCAGTGAGTTTAAAGTCCAGCCTTTTTGTCCCCCATCCTGACCCCCTTCTCACCACTTACGGGACTCAGTAAAATACTCATCAAAATACATGGTATTTTACTGAGTACTGAGTATTTTACTGAGTACTGAGAGGTACCGAGTATTTGACAGTATTACTGAGTTGCTCCCGGAAACTCAGGCTATTCAGAAAGCTTGCAAAGAGGCATTCTTGGTTACTGCCAGTAGTGTTGAACTCCCTTCCCCCGGAGGTCGTCATGGCCTGAGCCTGAGCATATTCCAGACAACGTGTAAAACAGTTCTTTTTTGGAAAGCGTTTGGTAGGCAGGGCTAGGGGTTGGGGATTTATTTATTTATTTATTTATTTATTTATTTATTTTTACATTTTCTTACCCTGCCCATCCTGCCACAGGCAGCTCTGGGCGGCTTACAATTCAACAATAAAAACACTTAAAACACTCAAAAACAAGGAGGAATAAAAATATCCCTAACCACCCACCACCCTAACCCATTCCCCTCACCCTAACCATCCTCCCCAACGAATGCCAGGTGGAACAACCACATCTTACAACAGCATTGAAAAGAGGGGAGATCCAGGGTCAAATGGGCCTCCATCAGCAGGGAGTTCCACAGCCGTGGAGCAGCCACCGAGAAGGCCCTCCCCATTGTGGCCCCCGGCAGACTCAGGGGACCTCGAGGAGAGCACTCCCGGATGACCGCAGGGGCCAATCCAGGACCCAGGGGGTGAGGCGGTCCCACAAATAGGTCAGGCCAAGGCCTTTTAGGGCTTTATAGGCAAGCACCAACACCTTGAATCGGGCCTGGAAGACTATAGGCAGCCAGTGCAGAGACTGAAAAACCAGTGTAATATGTTCCCGGTGGCCCAGTCCCACCAGAAGACGGGCCACGGCATTCTGCACCAGCTGCCATCTCCGAACCGTCACCATGGGTAGCCCCAGGTAGAGCACGTTACAGTAATCAAGCCTAGAGGTGATGAAAGCATGGATGACAGTGGCCAGGTCAGAGTCTGAGACATGACTGAAGTCGACGCACCAGACGTAATTGGAGAAAGGTACTTCTTGGCACAGACTCCACATGAGGGTGGGTTTTTAAAGAGATTTTATTGTATTTTGTGTCTTTATCACTGTAAACCATGCTAAGTCTTAGGGGAAGGGTGGAGTAGAAATGTAACTGAATGAATGAATGAATGAATGAATGAATTCTAGATCCTTGTATTTGTTCTCAGCACCTATAAGTCTGAGATTCTGAACAAGCAGTTCCATGCACCCAAATAAGAGATGAAATACGTAGTGGGTTTAATATCCAAGAGTATAATTTGTGTTTTTAGATAGCCCTTTGAGTACCCAATATGTGTATCCTAAACATGTATTTGTGTACCTAATTTTCCTTTCTTTTTTTGTTTTTTTGTTTCGTTTAGTTATTTTGGCACTTTCACCATTTTGGCCGAGTCAATTTTAGCAATTCCACATGTGTAATAGTGCAAATATTGCAAAAATGAAGTAACCAACATTCTGAAATGACCAAAATACCAAAATAACCAAAGTGGAAAACTGCCATTATTGATTTCGCTACTGGAGATATCATGGGTTCAACCATTCTTCTGGGTTCGAATTTCAAATCTTACCCAAACTAATGAAACACAGTTTCTGAAGGGGAGGACAATTGTCAATTTATGTCAGTAATATTGTTTGGCTACTAAAGGAGGCCATAACTAACCTCCACGAGCATCTAACGGTACAAAATATGGATGCCCTACTTATTTTTAGGGATGTGTGAGCACGGTTCAAAAGTTTGGGATTTGGCCCGAACTCGGGGTGTTCAGACCATTCGCAAACACCCCAAATCCGAACCGCCCCCCATCCGAACCGGCCGAACAAAGTTCGGGTTCTGAACCAGTTTGGGCGGGGGCGAGGGGCAGGGAGGAACCCTGTTTTCCCTCCCCACTCCAGGCTGCGTGGGTGGAAGTGGTGCCGGGGAGCACTTCCCCCCCCTTCCCAGACTCATACATTTTTCTTCTTTTTTTAACCCCCCCACCCCAGGGTCAAACCAGAAGGCCTAGTAGTGACCTGAAGCACTTCGGAGTGCCGCCACCACCGGACCTGCCACCGGACCCACTGCCACTGGACCCGAGGCCAGAGCCCCAGCACCACCAGGGAGGGCAATCCCTGGGGTGGGAGGGTTAAAAAAAAAGTTTACGAGGCTGGGCAGGGTGAGGGGGATGGTGCTCCCTGGCCCCCCTTCCACCCGCGCAGTCTGGAAGGGGGAGAGAAAACTGCCCCCCAACCCATTTGGGCTAAACAGGCTTAACTGAATGGTTTTGGGTTCAGGCGAACACCGAACAGGCCGAACACCGAACCCCCCGGTGTTCACACATCCCTACTTATTTTTCTCCTCTCTGTGGGTGTTTTCAGATGTTACATGGTCCAAATTCACCACAGCGGATCCCCAGTGATGGTGAACCGAACAACCACCCCCGTGGTCAAGGAGAGTACCGAACAGATGTGACAGGATCAGGACCACGGCAGGGAATTGGGCCGCCAGACCATGGCCCAGGGCAGTGCAACAGACGTGATGCTGATTCCCGTCTGTGGTCAAAACACCCAGAAGCCACTGTGGAGGGGCAGGACAGAGACATGGCCGGTGAACGGCAAGCAAAGCCAAAAGTGCCAAAAGGGAACGCCCACACAAGGGAACTGGGAAGGGAGGGGGGAGAGGGAGAGGAGTCGCCAAGGTACCACACACAACAGGCACAGAGACATCGAGGGCACAGTGGAACACACAGCACAAACACACGCCCGGGTGCATACACACCCGCACGGGAACGGAAGAGAAGGGGGGGACACAACAGAACAGACAACACACATGGCACAATGGGCACAGGAGGGAAGGGGGGGCAGTGGGACAGGGAGGGGGGAATGGGGCAGGATCAGGCACGGGGAATGACAGTCAGACCCCCAACAACAGCACAGCCCACACGGGCACCCCCACAGCTACACAGTCAGTCCTGGAATGGGGGGAACCCAAAAGATCAGGGTACAGGCACAGGGGGAGGCCACACGGAACAGGGAGAAGCCCGGGCATGGACCAGGAGGCACACACAGATCCCAAGCACCGGCAAGGGTGCCATGGAGGGGAGGCAGGAAAGCCGGAGCTGTGCAGCTGGTCCAAAGGCCCAAATACCACCACCCCCTGGGAGGTAGCCAGGAGGTGCAGTCCAGGGGCCCCAGACACCCAAACGGGGGCTGGGCACACGGGGGAGCTCAAGCAAATGAGGAAGGTCAGAAGCACCCAGGGGAACCGGGGTGCGCTTCGGAGAGCTGGACATGGACACTGGAGAAGGCAGCCATGGAGGGGGACAAAGATTGCAGAGGCAGACAGGGGGGGGGCAGTGGGACCCCATAGCCACAGGCAGGGGCAGCGGAACCCCGGGAAGCAGGCAGCACAGAATCATGGGCGGGACATCAAGGAGGGAGCAGGCAGTGGACCACGGCAGCAGGGCACAGGTGGGAGCTCACAGCGGGGCCAGAAATGGGCCAGGAAGGCACAGGGGGGCTCACAGCCAGCTGCAAGGGGCCACGAGGGGGCCAGGGGCTGGGTGGCCCACCAGGTGAATGAAGTGCAGCCAGTGAAGCATGCCCCGGCGGTACACCAGCACGGACATGTGGTGGGCGATCAGGTAGTATGCCTCGAACGGATCCTGCATGGAGAGCCCCAACTGCACATCGGAATGGGACACACACCTGACAGCACCGCCAGCTCCACTGCGGTGGGCTCAGACATGCAGAAGTCAGCAGCGGGGGGCCACAGAAGGTGACCATGCTCCAACAGCCCCACGGGAGCACTGCTACCCATGGGCCCCGTGGACGCAGCCAAAGTAGGACACGGCCAAGGCAGGGCTCTGGCCTTCATTACTTTGGCTATGAGGCGAGTGCCCGCGATTGCCGGCTGCATGCTGAGACGCTGGGGCTGGTACCCTTTCCCGATGGGTGCATTATGGAGATGAGGTGCTCACATGTGGGGTGGTCAGCAGCAGAAACCATGTATGCTCTGTCTGTGTACAGCCTGGCCGCCTACACGGTCTGTCTGGTGTCTGATCCATGGCCGGAACAGGGCCGCTGTGCTCCGCAAGGTGGTTGGGTGCCTCCAATGGCAGAAGGAGACTATAGGGTGCACTGCCCAGTTCGCAATGCCCATTGCCCGGTGGGTATGGGTCATGGAGTGAGCACAGGGGTGGTGGTCCTGGGTGCTGGCTCAGTGGGATGAGGCCACCTGGACAGGATCACCCTACTGTGGCTTGCAGAGCTGCTCACGCCCTGGCTGGAGCAACAGCACACCCCAATGAGGAATCCCATCCCCATGGTCCAGCGAGTGGCCATCGGGGTCTGGGCCCTCGCACCAATTCCTGCCGGTCCGTCTCGCAGCACTTTGGTGTTGGGTGAGCACCATTGCCTGTATCCTCCAGGATGTCTGTGAGGCTGTGGACGGCATTCTCCTGGACCGAGCAATCCAGCTGGTGGACCAGGAGGCCGTGATGGCTGGCTTCGCAGCTGGAGGGTTCCCCAACTGCATGGCCACCGTGGACAGCACTCACAAAGCGATCCTCCGCCCCTCTTCTGGAGTGGTTGCATAGTATATTAACAGACACAGTTACCACTCCCTGCAGCTGCAGGCTGTCGTGGACCACCGAGGGCGGTTCAGAGACATCTTCATGGGCAACTCTGGTAGCAGCCATGATGCCCGGATCATGACCATCTCCCCCTTCTATGCCCGGATGTATCACGGGGACTTTGTGGACATGGGGATGATCCAGATCGAGGGGGTGCTGATGTCCCCCTGTATCCTGGGGGACGCGGCCTATCCCCTCACCCGGTGGCTGATGAAGGTATACCCAGTCGCCAGGTCCCCGGTCCAGGCACTGTACAATTCCCGCCTGTGTGCGAGCAGGACCGTGGTCAAGCAGGCCTTCAGGGCCCTCAAGCAGCACTGGAGGAGCCTCACTGGCTGGCTGGACTACACAGAGGAGACCTCGGCCCTGCTGATAGGTGCCTGCTGTGTGCTGCACAACATGTGCGAGACTGAGGGGGCAGCCCTCGAATACCCCGAGTCCTGTCACCCACCTGGACCCATGCCTCTGTACATGAACACGGACAACCCGAGGGAGTACCGATACGCCAAGCGCATCCGTGCCACCCTGGCCAGGCATATCAGCCAGGAGGCCGAGGCATGAGGGCGCTCAACCCCGACCCAACCTTCCTGGGGCCCCCTACCAGCTCCCTGGGTGAGCCCCTCTATGTCCATCAGTCCTACCCCACCCCTGGGCCCATGAACAGACCAAAGGAGGCAGTTGTGGTGCCCTGACATTTATTTCCTCAGCCGAGTAGATGTGCCCCCTACACCTCCACCACACCCCACTGCGCTGGTTCCATGACCCCCTCAGACCACCCTCTGCCTTCCCCCCATCCCCCCATCCCCCGCATCTCCAGGGCCTCCCCCTCGCCTCCCTGTGGGCACCGCAGAGCTCTGGGAGCTCCCTCCCCCCCACTGTCCATGGCCCCAACGGTGTCCTGGGAGGCCTCAGTGTCTGGAGGGCCAGGCGGTGGTGGGAGGGAGGGAGGACCCGGGGCCGAAGGAACCCCCCTCAGCAGCTGCTCCCTCCGGAGGCCTACAGGGACTGGGAGGCGGATGTGCAGCCCCAGCTGGCGTGGTGGTGGCTGGGGCGGTTGGGGCACCAAGGGGCCTGGCATCGGGGCCTGGGCAGACAGGGTTCCCAGCGGGGCTGCTGCCATCACATAGGCACTCATGGTGCCAGTGTGCAGGAGCAGCGAGGTCCCGATGTCATGGGACTTATACATTTTTGCAGAATGCTCTCGCACCATCCCCTCAATGGCCAGTTCCAGCCGCTCAAGTGCCTCTACCTGCCTGCTGTGGTTCTGGTGCTCCTGCCTCCATTCCAGGTGCACCTCCACCTGGAGCCTCTGGTCCCTTGCCTCCGCCTGTTGCAGGGATCGCTCTGTGGCCACCTCCATGCGATCCACGGTCGCTATCATCTGCTTCCCCTGTTCTTTGGTGGAGCGGACTATGTCCTCCACATGGTCCTCCCTCCGGTGCTGTACCTGTGCCCGGTGCTCCCTCATCCGTTGTGCTGGGGGCATGGCCCCAGGTTGCTGGGGTCCCTCAGACTGCCCTGTAGAGTACACATATGGTGGTGGTTAGTCGCCCTGGCTGGCTGCCCCCTGGCCAGGAACATGGCTGGGGGTTTGTGGGCCCCTCCCCTGAGTTGGTGTCCGCCCCCCCTGCCTTCCCCAGCGCACACCCCCACCACCACCACCCCGCGTGACCCAGGTCCCCCTCCTGGCCTCCCTGCTCCCCCTCCTTGCTGGTGTGCCTCACCTGGGCCCTCTGGCTGCTGCCAGGGCTGTTCCCTGCTGGCCTCCTCATGCTCCTGTCTCTGGTGCTTGAGCGTGCCGTGCCCTGTGGTGACATGAGGGGGTGGGTGGAGGAGGGCTGTAGGTGTGCCCAGGCAGCCCCCCGGTCCCCCGTTTCATGGTCTGGGGTGTGTGGATTGGACGGGGCCTGCCCCCTGGCCTCCCTACTCCCTACCCCACCCCTGGTCCATCTCCCCTCCCACCTGCTCACTTACCTTCTATGTCTGTCTCCAACCCCTCTGAGGCTGGCCCCTCCATGTAGCTGGGGTCCCCCATTAACCACTGGCTGAGGGTGACCAGTGTGCCAGCCTCGGAATCATCCTGTCCTGCCAAGGGTGGGGGATTTCAGGGCTGGTACTGCTGTAAGGCCTTCTGGTCCCCAACATCCCTGGGCATTCCTCCTGGAGGTTGGGGGTCCTGGAGGCGGTGGTCCCCATGAGGCATGGGGCTACTATGGAGCCCTTCATGTGTAGGATGTGGCCCAGAGCATCATAGTAGGGGACAGTCAGGGCTCCATGCCCGGACCGCTGGTTGTTGTCCCGAATGGCCTTGTACCCCCTCTTGAGTTCCTTGGCCTTCGACCGGCACTGTACCATGGTCCTGTGATGCCCCGCTGCCTCCATTTCCTGCACAATCTCCTGGAACACGTGTTCATTGCGCTGATTGAGCGTGAGCTCCAGTTGATGCTCCAGGGTCCCCAGATGTGGATAAAGTCCTGGGTCGCCCTGAGCCCCCATTGCCCCCCTCTGTGGTAGGGATGCATCCCCCATGGTCCCTCCGGTTCCTCCTCCTCCTGCTCCTCCTCCTCCTCCACCTGGGCAGTGCCTGTCTCCTCCGGGGGCTTGGGCTCCCAGGCCCTTTTCAGTGTCTGTGGGACATGGTAGGGGAGTTGCTGTGCTGCTCCTGTCCTGTGGCCTGCCCCCATCCCCCCCATCCTGCTGGCTGGCCAGCCCTCCGCCCTGGGTGCCCCTGTGCTGCCAGGTCCCCTCCCCTTTGGTCCCCTTACCCGTTTCTGGGGTGCCCCCTCCCCTGGCCCAGTCGTTGTCCCTGGGGCATCCTGTCCCGGCTGCTGCTGCTGCTGCCCCTCCACCTCCTCCATGTGCAGCACTACCACCTCCTCCTCCTCTGCCTGCACCTCCTCCACCCTCTCTTCCTCCTGCCTTGCTCTCTCGCTCGCTGCCCTCCTCTCCTTGCTGCCTTGCTCCATCCCGCCAAGTTTCCGTGCTGCTGTGTGCCCTTTAAATCTCCCTCCATGGCCTGTGTTGTTGCTGGTTGCCTGGCAGCAACACTGCATGCTTTGTCCCTGGCTGGGAATCATTTTGCTTGATTCTGGCCGGTGGTTGCTGTTCAGACATTACTTTTTATTGTTTCCTGGTGGGAATTGCTTTGACCACACTTTCGATGATGGTCCAGGCCGGAGCTCCTGAAGCATGGTTAATTTTGACCCCTGGTGGGTATTGACTGTGGTGAACATCTGGTGGCCACTGAACAGATGTTCAGGGTGCTTTCGCCCCGCCCCGGGATTGACCATGGTTCACAGTGGTTCACTGTGGTTGACTGTGATCTTGTAATGTCTGAAAATACCCTATGGGTATTTTCAGACGTGACGGGGCCAATTGGCCCCGTCACGAAAACAATATATTCATCCCCCACTGGGACGACCCCGTCACACCCTAATAGATGTGCCGGGGTATCCTGGCGGGGAATCGGGGAGGGGGTGGGGCCACGCTGCACCCCGCCACCTCCCCGCTCCCCGCCGCCTGCCCTCTGGGGAGACGGGCGGCCGCCGCAGCCAATGCAGCCACAGCGCTCGCCCGCTTTGGGCATGGGCCGGAATCCCTGCGGGGATTCTGGGCCGTGGCCACCGTCCAGAAGTGACGGCAGGGTTCATCACACCGGGGAATCACCTTCGCCACACGACCGCTGCCGGTCCCGCCGCTTCGGCTGCTCATGTGGTGAAAGTGATTCCCCGCCGTGGTAACATCTGGGGGGAACATCTGTTCCCCCCAACAGACATTCCATGATCGCAGCCACCACAGGGAATTGACTATGGTTGACTGTGATCTTGTAACATCTGAAAATACCCAGTCTCTCTGCCAAATTTGATTGAACACAACCCGTGGGATCCAAAGCTATTAGGGATGTAGCAGGGTGCAAAATGTTGAAATTAATCAATAGAAGTTTTTGGCTAAGAAAAGGATCTGTCTCCTGTCCCTTTGAACCTATTTTTATAAAAATGTTGGCTCCTTACTTTCCAGCTTTCTTCCCCGCTATTGAATTTAGTTGAAATTGGCATGAGGAACCAAAAATTCAAGAACGCCATTACCAAGTTGACATGAATTGTTGTCATTTCAGGAACTGTGCCGAGTATTTGTGCTACTTTTAGTAGTATTTTAGTAATATTTTAATAATAGTATCTTAGTATTTGTGCTACTTTTAGTGTTTGGAATTCTTTTCACCCATTAGCCCGTTTGTTTTTTCCCTTAGCAAACTTTTGACACTTTTGGCACTTTTATTACATTTGTCACTCTTGTCATTTCAACGTCACTTCCGTTGTTGCTTCTGCAAATGCAGAATGGAAACCCAAAAGAATGGTTAACTCTTCCCAAATCATTGGGAAAGCAGTAATTGGCTCATTTTCAATAAAAACAGCAGCCTCTGCAAATTGTCATTTCAGTTCTATTTAAGAAGGTTCAATGCTCAGTGTAAGGCAAAGGGATATTTTGCCTAGCACAGGTGTCATATCTCTCCTTCAGGTGTAGTTATTATAATAATAATAACTTTTATTGTATTGGCCATTGGCCATGAGAAAACCAAATATGCATTGCATACAAGAAACAAAATTAAGTTAAATAAAAACATTCCATAGGATAAAAATAGCATTTTCACCCCATGCCTCTAGGCCAAAACCATACAATAGAATAGAAAACATGGCGGCTCGGTGGCCGTCAACCAGGTGGAAACCCAAAAACCTAAACACATTATCTCGTCAATTCCTTTGCTCTAGTTTTTTGCATGAGATAAGCGAAGAGTGCTACTGTTTCAGTAAGTTGATGGTTCCCATCTGAGAGCAAATGTAGCTATTATAACATTTTGTGGTCCTACTTACCAATAGACCTTCTGCTCCTCTTCCAAAGGTGGCTGAAACTGGATTGTGGTATCAAAAGGTATTAAGGGAGGACATGCACACTCTCATGCATGCACAGGTAGGATTCGTGCTGGCTATAGGGGCAGGCACGTGGAGTAGGTGCATACTGAGGGAGGCAGATGACAGGCCTGTACTCTTCTCATGCACAGAAACTGGATGGAAGAGAATGGAATGAATAACAAAAGGTGAAAAAAATGAAATATTAGCCCACTGGAGTTGGGGTCACTCCTTGGAGCCCATGCACAGCTGCCACGTACAGGTTCCACACATTGAGCAGGACAGACAGACAGATACTGCTCCACCCCAACTCCTGATGTACAGCTGCAGTAACCCCTGGGTACAGAAAGCCACCCTACTCTGGTTTTTGTCATTTTTCTTGTTTATTTTCATGGTTTGGAGCACCTTTTTGGAGTGCTCCAAAAAGTGAAAGTAAACAGGCACAGTACATGCGAGTGCAGAGTTAATACTCACTCCCCAGATTGCTCTAGGTGTTGCGCCTGGGACTCTATGGTACTGGTGGACCTGTACATGCACAGAGGCTGTACGCACCCTGACAGATTGGAGGTAGCCACATGGGGACGTGTTTACCTGCATTAGCCAGCATGCACTCTCACGGAAGACTCCACATTCTCCATGATGATGCTGTGAATGGGGGCTGCAGGGTGGGTGTGGGTGGCAGGTGTGGGTGAGCATCTGTCAGCCACCTAATAAACAGGCAAGTAGCCACCCATCTGATGTGGGCTATTGTGGGCTACTGTCTCGCCTGTTAACACTCAAAGAGGGGGGTTGAGCACTGAAGAGATATCTAATGTAGTCTACTATACAAATGGCTTAGCAAAAGCCCCGCCCTTTGCTTTACAATTGAGCAAAACCTAACTAGCTTTGTCATGCTGAAAGATGATCGGGTTGCAGACTCCAAATCATTTAACATTCTCCCATGTTGTCCTGCAATCTAAGTAGATTAAAACCACATTTAACTAAGTGTAAGAAAGGAAATGCCCTGATCCTGAATGGCAAAGGTCAGAAGCAACATGAATTATTAGGTGCCTCATGTTGTATTCTGATACCTCGACACAGGGCTGGCTAGAAGTTTTCTATGAATTGCGAAGTAGAGAATGTCAAGCATGAGCTTTGAGGCTTGCGGGAATTTTACCTGATGGATGGAGCTTCAGGATCTCTGAAATGATTTCTTTCTTCTTCTTCCTGAAATCAGACACAAGTTCTTCTTTAATGGGACACATATTTCATATTTCAGTCTCAGAGTCATATGAAAACATTCCGATCATTGGCAGGAGGGACTGATTTATGGGGGGGAGGGAAGAAAATAAAAGAATGTATATCTTGGTTAAAGAAAATTAAGTGTGTGGTGGGAGGGTTTTGATAACCAAACTAGAATGACAAAAGTACCAAGGAAGTAAAAAGAAATGCTTAAAGTAGGCCGAGGGAGTCATACCTAGGAGTATTGAAAGGCAAATAAGCAAAATTTAGGCTGAGTATCAGAAAAGTATTTCTTAATACTATGGCTTCCCTAAGGATCTCATGATTTAACAATGACCTAATGGCTATAATGCTCTTACTGTGACCCAATGCTATAAATATATCATAAAGAATGTTGGGGATTTCCCATTGACTATAGGCTCTAAAGGGAGCCAATGAGCCAACCAGACAAAAAGTTAATACTATTGTAAATCTCTCTGAAAACACACTGGGGAGATAATTTATACTGGGAGCAACTCGGGTAACTATTTGAGAGAGCCTTCCATTGCCAAGTGTAAGCAAAGAGAAGAAAATGTCAAAAGCTAAGTGACACAACCAAATGAAATCTGAATTCCCTATTTCCTTGAGATGAGTTCTCCTTGCTTCTGAGACTGAAAAAATATGGATCAATTTAGAACACTTTTAGACCATCATGAAAACAGAGCTTGCAAAAAAATAAATATCTGGAGCTACTGTTCAGGTAGTTACCATTCTAAGTGTTTGAGCACACAGCTGAAACCCCAAAAGGTTTGGTAGAGGTGTGCACCAGGAGCCCATGTCATTTTCGTTTTCATTTTTTCATTTTTGTTATTTAAATATGTCATTTTAATTTTCATAAATATCAAATCTTTGTTTTCGTTTTTGCTTTTGTTTTCATTTTCCTTTGGTTTCAATGGAAAACACATTCTTGGCTGTAACATTTTTTATTTTCATTATATTTGGCTGACTCTTGGAGTGCTTATACCTTGCATGGAAGGCATTAAGTGTACCAGATCTCAAAAATATTGGCTAAGGGAATCCAATTTTATTAGCAGTTGAATTATATTATTTTGCAAAATCTTCATACACATTCTTAGCTGTAACTTCTTTGTCTAACATTTAATGTAGATGAAACTTGGAAAGTTTATACCCCTTACCTATTTACTTTTTCTGCCAACTTTCAGAAGAATTGGATAAAGGTTCCTGGTGGTATAAGCAATTAACTTATAAATATATGTCTGACTGTAATATCTATGTAGTCCAATCAGTGTACATGAAATTTGGCATGGCTGTATATCACACTTTCATGGTCATCTCTTCCAAAAATCAGAAAGATGTGATACAGGGTCCCAATTTTATATGCCTACACAGCATATGCAGAGGAGTCTATACCAGGAATTCTCTTACTTGTCACTGTGGTATAAGATCGGTTTGTGATGATAATTGGCCAAAAGAAATATCAACCAAATAGCCTCATTCTGTGCTGTGACCATCGAAACATCTCCCCCTGCCCACCCTTGTTACTGGGAAGTCAGAAGCATCTAAGAGCCAATAGAGATTCTCTTATGTCCTCTGTCACAGTGCTGCAGGATGTGATTTTGATGATAATTAGCCAGCCTGGATGTGTAAACTATGTCTCCTGATTTCTGGGATGCTATCCACAAAGTCCCAGTTATGCCCCTTCTATGCCCGCCTGAGGGCCGCCACCTATGCCTATCTCAAAACCACTACCAATTGGTCCTGTAAAGCTGGAAGCATGCAGTAATTTGCCAGTGTGTGTCTGTCAGTCTTTTGGGTTGCTCCAAATCCTCCATCCTACAGTCTCCCTCCCCCTGCCATGCCAGGTGCCTGTCTCTGACTGGCACTGCATGTGCTGCTATTTATCTGTATAATGGTCTTTAAGGGGACAACTTCAATTGCTTATAAAATTGGGTCCCTTTATCAAATTGTCCTGTAGTTTGGCAGAGATGAAAGGGAATGTATTTGATACATTCCTGCCAAATGTCCTGTAAACAAGATGGAATATAAAAATGTAACAGTTAGAAATGTATTTTCAAGTTAATGTCTTATACCATCAGTACCCTTTATCCAATCTTTCTGAAAAGTCTCAGAATGTTAAGCTTATGAAGGGACATGATATTGCCAGATTTCATGCAAATTGAATGGAAGATAAAGAAGTTGTAGCCATGAATGTGTATGGAGGTTTTCGTAAAATCACAATGTTCAATTGCTTCTGAAATCGGTTTCCTTTACCTAATCTTTTAAAAACTTGGTACCAATAGTGCCCTCTGTTGTGGGTACAATTTTCCCAAGCTTCATCAGAATTGAATAAGAATCAAAAATGTTATAGTCATAAATACATGTTTTAGTTTTTTCCTTTTATTTCAAAAACAAATAGTCATGTTCATTTTTATTTTCAGTATTATTATTGTTTGCTTTTGTTATTATAACAACAATAATTTAAATTACAATTTTAGTTATCTTTATTGTAATAACGAAAATGACATGCACACCCCTATGGTTTGGTCCTTCCAATGGCTTTTCAAGCCACCATTTCTTGGTGTCTGAAAGATGTCTGACTGCTATCAAGATTCATGTTGGGAACTCTAGTTCTGACCCCATTGCCACCTGCAGGTCTGGCTTACTGAGGGACTACATTTCCTGCCATGCAACCCTGTGCCTACTGATATACCATCTTATTTATTTATTTATTTATATTTATTAAACAATCTATATCCCACTCCCTCCAGCCCTACGGCAGCTTGGGGTAGCACACAAAACATTTAAAAATAAGTTTCAAAAGCACAATATACAAAAGGGGTTACTACAAACATTGTAAAAACAAACAATAAAAGAGATTTTAAAAACCACTGGCAGACAAACCCATCCCCCCTTACTCCCCCCCTCCCCCAAAGGCCTGGACAAACATCCAGGTCTTACAGGCCTGATGGAAGGCCAGCAGGCTGGGAGCTAGGAAAGCTTCCTCTGTGAGGAGGTTCAACAGCCACAGTGTGACCATGAGAATGCCCTCTCCATCGTGGCTCCCCGGTTCACCCGGGGGACCCCCAACAAGACACCCCTGGCAGATTTCAGAGGTCACTCCAGGGCCCGGGGAGTGAGGCAGTCTCTCAGGTAGAAGGGGCCCAGATCGTGTAGGGCTTTAAAGGTCAAAACCAGCACCTTGAATCAGGCCTGGAACACTATAGGCAGCCAGTGAAGAGCCCGGAGCACTGGTGTAATGGTGCTCCCTATGGCCCATTCCCATCAGGAGGCAAGCCGCCACATTCTGCACCAGCTGCAGCTTCCAAGTCATCATCAAGGCCAGATGTACATAGAGTGCATTGCAGTAATCTAGCCTTGAGGTGATGAATGCATGGATGAGGGTGGCCAGGTTGGAGTTTGAAACATATGGCTGGATACTACGCACAAGATATAATTGGCAAAAGGCTCCCTTTGCCACCGCCTCCATCTGACAAGCCAGGCAGAGACTAGGGTCCGACAGGAACCTCAAACACCACACCTGTGGGGCCAGCGGGGGGCAGATCTCCTCCACAAGGGGGGCATCACCTCAGCTGTCCTACCCACCAACATCACCTCTGTCTTATCGGGGTTCACCTTCAGTCTGCTCAGCTTCATCCAGTCGTTCACTGCCAACAGACACTGGGAAAGCACTCTGAGACTGCAGGACCAGGGTTCATTGAAAAGGACAGGTAAAGCTGGGTGTCATCAACATACTGGTGGCAACGCACACCAGACCATCTCACAACCTCACCCAGGGGTTTCATATAGATGTTAAATAACAATGGAGACAGAATCGAACCTTGCGGTACACCACAAGCAACATCCCGGGGGCTAGATTTTCTTCCCTTAGCATCACCCACTGGCTTCTCCCTGAGAGGAAGGATCGGAAACATCCTAAGACAGTCCCATCCACCACCCCCAGGGTCCACAAATGTCTCAAAAGGAACCCATGATCCACCGTATCAAACGCTGCTGAGAGATCCAGCAGGACAAGAAGTGTTGAATGCCCTAAGTCCATCTCCTGGTAGAGGTTGTCTACCAAGGCCACAAATGCAGTCTCGGTGCCATATCCTGGATGAAAACCTGATTGAAAACGGTTCAGAAAGCTAATGCTATCCAGATGTCTCTGGAGCTGCTGGGCCACCACCCATTCAATAACCTTCCCTAAAAAGGGAAGGTTAGAGACAGACTGGTAGCTAGAGGGTGAGTCAACATCCAGTGATGGTTTCTTAAGCAGGGGCCACACCACCCCCTCCTTGAGGCAGTCCGGCACCCTGGCCTCCCAAAGGAAGGTGTTGATCACTCCAGCCAGCACCGGTCCCAAGGTCTCCCTGAAGGCTTTCATTAACCAAGATGGGCAAGGATTCACAAAAGGTGGCCCTAAAAAAACCCAGAACCCCCTCGGCATCAGCAGGCATCACTTCCTGAAATTGATCCCACAAAGATGGACCAGACGGGGCATCCATAACCCTCGGCTTTCCCCCTTCTGCATCAATCCTGACCCCAAAATCATGCTGGATTCGAGGGATCTTATCTGATAATTAGTTTACAAACTCCTTGGACCGGACTTGGGAAACCTCCCCCTCCAGTCAGAGGGAAGTCAGACTAACCAACACCCTCACCACCTGAAAAAGCTCTGCTGGATGCGACTTCACAGCAGCTATGAAGGTAGCAAAGAACTCCTTATTTGCTGTCCTCACAGCCACAGCATAGGACTGCAAATGGGTCTGATGCTGCAGCCAATCAAGAACCAGGAAGGAGCTGGGCCAAAGGAAAATTCACAAACATTGTCACAGATGCAGCCAGAGTTTTAATTGGAGGTCAGAATGAGCCAGAGTGATGAGCCAAGGGACAATTCAGACAGCAGGATCATGATTCATAGCAAGGTCCATTAACGGCTCTTAGCTAGGAGGACTGGGGAATTTAATATTTGGCTGCTGGGAGCAAGTGATAGGGAACGGATCACTCATGACATGTTGGTACTTCTCCAAAGCGATTGAGAATGGCCACTGTTGGAGATAGGATGCTGGGCTCAACGGATCATTGATCTGAGCCTGTCTGGCACTTCTTATGTTGTAAACAGGCTGGCAGTTTAAGAAAGAGACAGGCTGCACCACTACTAGATATAAGCCTAGGCAATGATCCACCTGACTTCCTCTTCCTTCTGAGTGGCTTCTATATGAGTAATGGCCAATCAGGAGGTAAGAAGGCATTGTCCAAATTGGAGCACAAAGACCCATCAGGCAAAAAACCAAAGCAGACTTAAGACAGGGTGTTATAGTGGCAGTGCTAGGGTAGCCACTAGGGATGGGATTCCAGGGGGGATTTTGTTTTCTGTTTCTTTAGTTTCAGTTCTTCATGAATTTTGGATCTAATTTCAATTTTGGATTTTACATTGGTTCCCACTGATCCACCCATCCTCTTTTTTTCTCATTGACTCCAATGGATTTTCTCCCATTGAAGTCAATGAGAACAAACTGGGGGGAAAATCAATGTAAAAAACCTGAAACGCCAGAACCAAAATTAAACCGCAATTTCAGTTTTACAGTTTAGAACCAAAATGCCCATTTTCAGACCATTTTGGTTCTATCCGAAACCAAAATTCCCACCCCTAGTAGCGACTGTGTCAGAACCCCCAGGGATGCCTGTTTGAATCTTAGTTCTTCTCACCAGCAACATCAGATTATGTTAAATATTTGGCTGACTTGGACTGAAATAAATACGGAAACTGACTCCACTTATGCTGAAACCCCATCACAACATCTCTCAATTGTGCTGGACAAATTATGGAACGATCTCCAAAATGTCCCATATTAAGCACAACCACATAGGGGTTGTTTTTTTTCCGGTGTCCAATATTGTACATATAGGAATGGTTTTCCAAGAGATGGGTGACAGCTTCATTGCATGAATCAGAGAGAGAGAGAGAGAGAGAGAGAGAGAGAGAATACTGGGCTGTGACTCCCTTTCTCACGTAAGTATTCAGTAACTCCTATGAGTAGGTTCTTGGACTCCAGCGGGATTATTTGTATTAGTCATTGTTCCCCTGTACATGTCAGAATTGCACAATCTTGCTCAGAGCAAATAAAATCATCCTCATATGGCATCAGCCACCTGAAAATGGCTGCAATGAAATCAGCACACATGAAGCAAACAAACAAACAAAAACATATTGTTCTTCTGTTTGCCTAAACTATGAATATTTCACAATCTCACCTCTAATTGTTGTTGCTGAGGCTGTTTTTCTGGTCTTGCTTGAGAAAATGATTAGAGTCAGATCTTTAGGTTCATATATGCTGTTGTGTTTAGTCAAAAGGATCTCAAAATATGGGTCAAAATCTGATTCAGGTCAAACATCAGTGTATGGGATTTTGTATTAATATTCCACATGTTTTGCATGTCTGTAGTCCTGGGATTATATTTAAGTCTCAAAATGGGATCACTTAGAAAAGATTATTTTTGGGGGGAAGCATTGGTTTAGCCTCTCAGTATTAATGCTGAAATGAAATCTTTCATGAATCCAGCCAGTCTGATCTGGCCCAGTGAAATGCAGATCAGACTATTTATTTATTTATTTTATTTTATTTAAACTTCTTACCCCACCCTTCCTGCCTACAATGGGTGTTTTTAGACACACATTTCTCCTGGATGTTTGCTGTAACATCCAGAACTTTCTGTGTGTCTAAATCACTCACCCAGATCTTAAACATCCAGATCTTTGAACTTCTGTGTAGAACTTCTCCCAGAACTTGTGTGTGTAAAAGGTTCTCCTGGTGAACTGCTTTGCTCCAGAGAGCTGTAATCACTTGGTTTCCATGGCAGCCTGGCATGTCTACAACTGCGGCTACTTTAGGCTGCTCAGGGCAGTGTTTGTCTGACGAATGCATCCAGGAACTGCCTCAGGGTAGTGTGTGTGTGAAGAATGAATCCGGAACTTACTTGTGGACTTGTAAACCCAGAAGACTGAAACATCCAGAACTTTAATGTGTTTCTAAAAATGCCCATTATCAAAATATTATTTATTTATTTATTTAAATGATCTATTTATTTATTTATTTAGAAGTTTTATACCCCGCCCCTCCTGCTACAGGCAGCCTGGGGTGGCTAACAAAGTCCATCAATAAAATACAATCAAACATATAAAAACATCATATAATAATAATAACAATAAAAATAAGAAGCCAAAAAATCCATAACACCCCCACCACAACCACCCTCACCCTTCTCCCTCACCAAATGCCTGATGGAACAGCCAGGTTTTACACTGCGGAAAACTGGGAGGTCCAAGGCCAGGTGGGCCCCCACCGGGAGGGAGTTCCAAAGGCACGTCGTGGCCACCGAGAATGCCCTTTCCTGTGTGGCCCCCTGGGAAACCCGAGGGACTTCCAACAGGGCACCCCAGATGACCGCAGGGGCCAGTCCAGAACCCGGGGAGTGAGGCGATCTTGCAAATAGGCAGGGCCCAGACCATGTAAGGCTTTATAGGTCAAGACCAACACTTTGAATCGGGCCTGGAAGACTATTGGCAACCAGTGCAGAGATCGGAGCACTGGTGTAATGTGCTCCCGGCGATCCAGCCCCACCAGATATCAGGCCATCACATTCTGCACCAGCTGCAGCTTCCAAGCCGTCACCATAGGTAACCCCACGTAGAGTGCATTACATTAGTTTAACCGAGAGGTGATAAAAGCATGGATGATCATGGCCAGATCCGGAACCAAAACCAGCGGCCGAAGCTGCCATACCAGATGTAACTGGCGGAAGGCACTCCTCGCCACAGCCTCCACCTGGAGATCCAGGCAGAGCTGCGTATTGAGGAGCACCCCCAGGTTCCAAACCTGGGAAGTCAGTGGAGGACAAACCCCCTCAACAGAGGCAGCCGTCAACTCCATCGACTTACCCACTAACATCACCTCAGACTCCATCTTATCAGAATTAAGTCGCAGTCGATTTTCCCTCATCCAGTCCCCCACAGCTGCCAAACATCCCACAGCTGCCAAGCACTGAGACAGCCTGGCCTGGGTCAGTTGAAAATGAGAGGTACAGTTGGGTGTCATCTGCATACTGATGACACCTCACTCCATACCCCCTGATCACCTCACTGAGCAGCTGCATGTACACGTTGAACAGGAGAGGGGACAGAACAGGACCCTGCGAGGACCCCACACAATAGGTCTCGGTGAGATGAAAAATAATCATCAAGCACCACCCGCTGAATTCTTCCAGTCAGGAATGAGTGGAACCATTCAAGAATGATCCTGCCCACCCCCCACCCCCCACTGTCCCGCAGGTGCGTCACCAATATCTCGTGGTCAATGGTATCAAATGCAGTCAACAGATCTAACAGGACCAAAAGTGTCGGACGACCCGTATCCTTTTCATGGGGCAGATCATTCACCAAAGCCACCAATACTGTCTCAGTGCCATGCCCCAGACAAAAGGCAGACTGTGAGGGATCCAGATAACCAACACGGTCAAGATGCTCTTGGAGTTGCTGAGCCACTACTCATTCAATAACCTTCCCTAAAAAGGGAAGATAAGAGACAGGCCAATAGCTGGCAGGGGAGTCAGCGTCAAGCGATGGTTTTTTGAGCAGAGGCCGAACCACCACCTCCTTGAGGCAGCCCGGCACTCTGCCCTCCTGTAGGGAGGCATTGACCACCCCGGCCAGCAACGGCCCCACTGTCTCCCGGCAGCTATTAATCAGCCATGACGGGCAAGGGTCTAGTTCACAAGAGGTGGCTCGAACCACCCCCAGCACCTCCACCAAGTCAGCAGGTGTCACCGACTGAAATTGATCCCACAAAATTGGACAAGTCAGGGTTTCTACCACCTCTGCCTCCTCTACTGTGTTAACTGTGGGATCAAGGTCTGGGTGAATATGAGTGATTTTCTCCACAAAATAATCTGCAAAAAGGTCACAGTCAGAAGATGATGACTCAACTCCAGGGTTGAGGGAGGCCAGACTGACCAGCCCCCATACAATCCAGAACAGCTCCGCCGGACGGGATTTTGCGGACGCTATGAGAGCAGCAAAGACTTCCCTCTTTGATGCCTGCATAGGCACA
This sequence comes from Sphenodon punctatus, assembly GCA_003113815.1. Classification (NCBI taxonomy): domain Eukaryota; kingdom Metazoa; phylum Chordata; class Lepidosauria; order Sphenodontia; family Sphenodontidae; genus Sphenodon; species Sphenodon punctatus. The sequence goes on from QEPC01007483.1 coordinate 483,784, forward strand.
GCATAGGCTTGCAAACTAGCTCCATGCCGCAATCTGTTGGCTTCCAAACATGCGCCCCTCCTGATTCAGCATCCGCAGCTCCTCAGAGAATCAAGGAGGTCTGCGGAGACTCCGCCTGGGCAATGGATGCCTGGGAGCCGTTTGATCAATGGTCTCCATCAGCAAGGTGTTCCACACCTTGACAAGACCATCGATGTGACGGTCATCAAGGTCAGAGGGTAACTCCCCCAGAGCGCCTGGAAACCGCACTGGGTCCAACAGCCTCCGGGGGTGGACCATTCTAATAGGCTCCGCACCCTTCCATGGGCAGACATGTGCTAGAAGGGAGGTCTGTAAGAGGTAATGGTCCATCCATGACAAGGGCACAGCTGATATCTCCCCCACTAGCGGACCACCTGCCAGTGCAAAACATGAGTCTAAAGTATGTCCTCCAAGATGTGTCAAGCCATTGACCCTTTGGGACAGGCCCACTGTTGCCATGGTGGCCATGAACTCATGTTCTGCTCCCCCGAGGATCGCTTCAGTGTGAATGTTGAGGTCCCCAACATTAATGTTGGGTGTGAATGTTGAGGTCCCCTATTGGAGTATAGGTCCCCAACAGGAATGTCGGCGTGAATGTTGAGGTCCCCTATTGGAGTATAAAAACAAAAACCATAAAAACAAAACATAAAACACCCCATAACCCCACGACATCCCTTTCAACCCCTCTCCACCTCAACTCCCCTACCGTCTGACTACCCCCTACCCTAACTCCCAACACCCTTGTGAACAGACTTGTTTTAAGACACTCAAGTCCAGACATAAACGAACCTCCCGGACAAAAACAAACTATGACTTGGTCCATGTTTCACCATTGATCTGAATCAGTTGTGGGCCTGTTTTACATAAGCAAAAAATGTGGTGCCCTGCATTGAGTACATTGCACAGATATCCGCTGCAATTTAAAATCCTTGGTGGAACTCCATGCATCATTCCAAAATAGTGGAGAAACCCCGCAAAGATGAAAGGGATGATCTGGCTCAGACCTTCTCTTTATCCAGGCAAAGTCTTATTTATCTATGGTCTATAACAGAAATAAAAAAAGATGCACCTATTTCTTGCTCTAAGAAAACTATTTGGGATTGGGCCTAAAGAAAAATGCTTCACATTCTCATGATTCCAAGATTAGGCTGATATAGAGTTATCTCCTATTAAGGGGTGACTAAATATGCACTTCATCTACTCTCTGCATTATGCAACCCATTCACTGGTCAACACTGCCAGTCTCAGCTATGCAATGAAGATGTCAAAACATATTTGTGGAGACAGGTTTAATTGTAAAAGGAAGTCAATGGAGTTTCACTAGGAATGAATTTAGCTAGTGAATACAGCAATCTCCACTGAATTGGAGATTAAAGAACCATCCATGGTACATCAGGAATTGTTCACTATAGGAATAATTAAAGGGTAATATTGGGATTGTTAGAAATGGTCTGGGTCCCACATATCTGAGAGACCTCCTGTCCTTTCATGCCCCATAGCGGCCCCTGTAATCAACTGGAGCATCTTACAGTGGATATCACCTGTTAGTCTTGTTTGTACTACGAGTGCTTGCAGGGAGGCGCTCTCGGTTGCTGCCCTCGATGCTATGGAACTACCGTCCCCTGGAGGTTTGTTTGAGCCTGAACTTGGGAGTCTTCTGTAGGCAATGTAAGACCTTCCTATATGTAAAGGCATTTGGTAGACAGGGATGGTGGGTTTGGGGTGGGGGTGGATGTGGGGAATGGGGAGATGGCATCAGGTGAGTTTTGTGGGAGTTGGGGGAAGGTTTGGAGTTGGGGGGGCTGTTTTTGTATTTTACTGGTTTTTATGGTTTGTGAGCCGCCCTAAGACTATGGGACCAGCACCACATCCAACTTCCTTTGACTTTCCTAACCCATTGAATCAGGTACCCATTCACAGGTAGGTAGGTGTACCGAAATTAAGCATCTGGTGTGAGACCAAGCACGACTTAAACCTATAATCTCCAGGGATGTGGTCAAGTGCCTTACCCATTTGGCCAACATCCAAAAAAGGATTTTACTCCTACTATAGTAGAGGCCAATGTAATTTAAACAGAAGTCTTCAAATGGCTTACTCCAAAGCACTATTTATTTATTTATTTATTTTAAATAATTTTTACCCCGCTCCTCCTGCCACAGGCAGCTCGGGACGGCCTACAAACCATAAAATCAACAGTCATTAAAACAACATATAAAGGAGGGAAAACACTCACCCCAACCCGTTCCCCCCACCCCATCACCCATCTCCCCCACCAAATGCCTGGCAGAACAGCCAGGTCTTACAACTTCTTCAAAAAGAGGGAAGGTGGAGCCAAAGGGCCCCCTACCAGAAAGGAGTTCCACAGCCACGGTGTGGCCACCGAGAATGCCTGCACCTCTGTGTCCCCCCAGAAGACTCGGGGGACCTCGAGAAGGGCGTTCCTGGACGACCACAGGGGCATTCCAACATCCGGGGAGTGAGGCGATCCTGCAGATAGGTAGGGCCTAGGCCTATTCACAAAGGACTGAGGATTGTGACCTTTCAGACATCACATATGGTTGCAGATGGGAATGGATGCTACCATAGGTTTACTACTAACACCACATCCAACTTACCTGGGTGATCCCACCAGTGGCATCACCCAGGTAAGGCTGGGAGTAGGGCTGAAATGGCAAACCGCTGCAGTAGCTTTTTCCACCAGAAAATGTTCTTCCGCAATGAGCGGCACGGTGTGATAGAGACATTCATTCCACTAGTTTCATTCCGCTACTTCAACTGTTCTGCTACTTTCATTCCGCTACTTCCACCGGCTCTGAAAATAGTGGAACAATGTTTGTTATGACAGTTTCAATCTTCCGCAATTTCCGCCAGCACTGCGAAGTAGTGAAACAGTGTTTGTTCTGACAGTTTCCAAAATTGTTCTGACAGTTTCTGAATTAGCAGAATGTCTGTGGAATTAGAGGAATGATGGTGGAAAAAGGAGTTGCCGCTTCAGCACTATCTGGGAGCACAAAAGACAGGTGGGCAGGCGGCAGGCCACACACACGCAGTGCTCCCAATGCCCCACCCTCATCATGATGGGAAGCCATGGCAGCCAATGATTGGCCAGGCTACAACAGATGTGCTAGCCCACTGTGACCTACTTTGGCCTTGTCGGGCACACCTTAGTCTGGGCTGTGACCTCTACATTTACAGCTCGGGCTAGTCATCAACATGGCCAAGGGCAATCCTTGACCAACATCTGGTGGCATGAGTTTACATGCACCACTGGGTCCCGGGCGACAGCGGGCCAAAATTGCATCTGTTTTTACTCCAAGTGAGGTGCGAAGCCAGAAAGTCAGTTGAAAATTGAGCTAGTGCTCAGCAGACACAGTTCAAGGCAAGGATTCAGTTGGTGCAAGGTGAGAACAAGGCCGATGGAAGGCTGGAACAAGAACAGGACTGGAACAGAGACAGAAGCTGGGAACGAGGTTGTAATAAGGAAAAGGTTCAACCACATAAAGGCCAGGGAGACACCAAGTTTCTCAAGCAGCTTCCTGTTCCTGTTGTCCTGTTTATCTACCTCAAGATAACCAATGACAATTGGTCAATCAGGAACTTGTCAATCAGGAGCCTGTGATCTACAGAAGAACAGGATGTTAGGGCTACACCAGCACCTTGGTGGCAGTAATAGGGATGTGTGAATAGAACGGGGTTTGGATGTTCAGACATTTGGTCTGAAAACTTAGTTTGGGTTCGTGCATTCGGTCCAGCGTAGTTCGGTCCCCCCGAATGTTTGGAAAAGTTCGGTCTCGCCAGCACGCTTGGAGTGCTCCATGGGTGCCTGTGGGGGCATGGCAGGCCGCCAGAGACACAACAGAAGCAGCAGCAGCAGCAGCAATAGCAGCACACTTCATTTGGTCAGGCGCGCCGCGCTAGGTGGTAGCAGGGCAGCAGGTATGTAGTGGTACAGGGACGCACACAGGCAGGCACTGGCAGGCAGGCAGGCACATATAATATGTTGTGGGTTTATTCCATCTCATTTCGGTAGGTTTGCTGCGTGCTGGATGTGGGTGATGGGCATTAATGGGTGCAGCACTGATGGGAGTTCTTCTAGGTTCCGGCTGGTGGCAGCTAGGATATACCTAGCTGAGCTCTCCCCCTCTAATTCCCATCTCCCTAGTTCTAGCTGGGAATGGGACTCTCTCTGTCGTTCTCTCTCTCTGGCCATATAGTGCCGGTGACAGCATGGGTGGAATCGTGTCTGTCTTTCCTTCAAGCAGTGGGTGGACTTTCTCTCTCTCTCTCTTTCTCTTTCTCAGTGGCTGCTTCTGAATGAGGTGGAAAGACATTGGAGTGTGCGAGGAACAAAGGTCCCAGACCCATCACGGTGGGTCCCAGGGCTAGGGTGGCAGATTCCAGGTATTGGCCACAGCCCTCCCTGCCAGTAACTTGAACCCGGTACCCACACGGCGGGTGCCGGGGCTGGAGTGGCTGCTTCTGAATGAGGTGGAAAGACATCAGCGTGTGCGAGGAACAACGGCCCCAGACCCATCACGGTGGGTCCCGGGGATAGGGTGGCAGCTTGTACATCTTGGCCACAGACCTCCCTGCCAGTAGCTTGGCCCCGGGACCCAGGCGGCGGGTGCCAGGGCTGGAGTGGCTGCTTCTGAATGAGGTGGAAAGACATCAGAGTGTACAAGGAATGAAGGCCCTGGACCCATCATGGAAGGTCACGGGGCTAAGGTGGCAGCTTGTACATCTTGGCCACAGCCCTCCCTGCCAGTAGCTTGGCCCCGGTACCCAGTCGGTGGGTGCCGGGACTGGAGTGGCTGCTTCTCGGAGCGGTGGAATGACAACGCAGTGTGGGATGAATGATGGCCCCAGACCCATCACGGTGGGTCATGGGGCTAAGGTGGCAGCTTGTACATATTGGCCACATCCCTCCCTGCCTGTAACTTGGCCCCGGGACCATAACAGCTTGTCCTGGGGCTGGAGTGGCTGCCTCTTGTCATGCGGTGGAATAACTAGCACCAGTGGCACTAGCAGCAGCAGACATTGGTTGCCCCAGGCAGGCAGTCAGGTAGCATGACATGAGCGGCAGTCAGGCAGATTGAGGGAGGCTTCAAGTTTCACAACCTGAGCAGGCAGGCAGGAAGCATGTCATGAGAGGCAATAGGGCTGGGCAGGTGGACTTGGGCAGGCTTTTAGCTAGGCAACCTGTGTGAGAAGACAGGCACCTTGACATGCGAGGCAGGACTGATGCATGGGATGGGTCTGATCCATGCTTTGAGCTTGGCAGCAAGCAGGGAGGACAGACAGGCAGTGTTGCATGGGAGTCAGTAGGGCAGGCAGGCTGGGACATTGGCAGCAGGGCAATCAGATAGGCTAGCAAAGACTGTGCAGCACGAGAGAGCGAGAGTCAGTCAGCGTCACATAGGCAGGTAGAGATCGTATGGCATTGGCTAACCATAGGCCGGCTGGCAGGCTTACAGTTTGTGTCCTAATCCCACCCTGCATCCTGAAGTCAGTCAGATAAGGCGGTCGACGCCATCTAGTATGAGAGAGAGAGAGAGAGAGAGAGAGAGAGAGAGAGAGAGAGAGACAGAGAGAGAGAGAGAGAGGCAAAGAGAGAGAGGCAGGGTGGGTGCAAGCATTGGGACGGAGGGACAGCACCTCAGCAGCACAGTACTATTAGCAGCCGAGCCCTGGATGGAGGAGGAGGAGCCCTGTCCCACGACTGCCCCTGGCATGGGATGGATGGCGTGTGCCACTGCACCATCACTCTTTGTCCAGGGGCAGCTCCGGGAATCCCAGCAGCGGAAGGTTCACCTTGAGAAAGAGCAACTGCTCCACCAACTTGGCCCCCAGTCTCAGGCGGTGCGGGGAACATATGTCCCCCGCGATGGAGAACACCCTCTCGCTGGGGACACTGGTTGGTGGGCAGGACAGGAATCCCTTGGCCACTTTGGACAGGGCCGGCCACACTTGGGCCTTGCTGGCCCAGTAGGCCAAGGGATCGCTGCCGGGTTCTATGCAAGGCTCCTCCTCCAGATAGGTCTCCACTGCTGCTGAGGCGCCATCATACTCCCTCCGGTAGCTCTGGGTGGGCACCACCTGCCCCACTGCCCTCAGCCACGCTGCTTGCCCTTTTGTGCTGCTGGTCCCCATGCTCCCCTGAGTGGACAGAACAGAGGAGGAGCTGCTGGCAGTAAGGGTCCTGCTGCTGCTGGAGGCAGGGATAGACCCAGATGGCTGAGGGTCGCTGCTCCTACTCCCACCATCCCCAGGGGCATCCCGCTGCATGGCCCGCTCTGCCTGCCTGACCTTATCGACCAGCATCCCCTTCTGGAGGCCATAGTGCGCACTTTCCCGTGCCATGCTGCCCTTGATCCTGGGGTCCAGCATGGTTGCCAGGACATATTCGTCCCGGCGCAGGAGGTCACCAAAGCGAGCGCTCAGGCCCGCCTTCAACTTGTCGGCTAGCTCCATCGCCTCGTCGCACATTCTCCTGCCCTGAGGGCCACGATCCCGCCCCACCGCCCCAAGAATCTCATCCAGGCTGCTGTGGAGACTATGCACCAGCGGGGTCACCTGGCTGAGGGTGGCAGTGGAGCTGCTCAGTGTCTCCGTGACGGCCAGGAATGGTCTCAGGACAGAGACGGTTTGGGATATAATATCCCATTCCTCCCTGTTGTACCCTGGAGGTGACTCGATGTCTGTCTCCAGTTCCACCTGATGCAGGGCGGCTTTCTGTTCAAGAAGCCGCTCCAGCATCAGGAAGGTGGAGTTCCACCGGGTGGAGACATCCTGGATCAGGGTGTGCACCGGGGACCCTTGCTCAGCCTGCTTCTCCCGGAGGAGTTCGCTGCCCTTCACGCTGCGGTTGAAGAAGCCCGCCAGCTTCCTCCCCCGCTCGACCAGGGAGCTAAGGGTGCCTGGCCCAATGCCTTTATCACCCAAGCCCAGAGCGTCCTTCACCACCAGGTGGAGGGTGTGTGCGGCGCAAGGGATACTCGTGAACCCCCCGTCACGGACTGCCTTAAGCATATTGGCCGCGTTGTCCGTGACCACACACCCCTTGGTGAAGGCCACGCCTGGCGTGAGCCACTCCCTCACCATGGTGGTCAGGGCTGCCTCTACCTTCCTTGCGGTGTGGGAGCTGTCCATAACTTGGGACTGAAGCAGGGCCCACCTATACCCTGCTTCAGGTCCCCTCCTGCCACTGCCAAGCACTGCCTTTGCGTCCTGCCACCAGTGTGCAGTCACTGCCAGGTAGGCATGCTGGGCGTTCCTGGAGGACCACAGGTCCGTGGTGAAGTGGACCGTTGCCCCCCCAGCCCCTGCAAGCTGCTCCCTCACCCGCTCCTTCAAAGCCCTATATAACTGTGGGACCACAGTCCGACTCAGGGCGGAGCGGGAAGGAAGCTTAAAGTTGGGAGCCAGGAACGCAAGCAGACGCTGGAAGCCCTTGTCCTCCACAATGGAGAAGGGCTGGCCATCCAGGGCAATCATCTCGGCAACCAGGCGCTTGCCTTTTTCCTGGAAGCCTGTGCCACGGCGCCCTGCCGATGGCCTCGACACATCGCCCCACCCCATCTCCTCCATGGTGGACTGGCGGTGCTGCTGGGGAGGCTCCTGCAGTTTTTCTGCCCCCATAATGCTCCTGCTGCTGGTAGAGGCAGCAGCAGTAGCTGCAGAACGCTGGCCCGCTGAATGGGCCGGGCGACTGGCCGCTGGAGTCGGGAACCCGCTGGCATCCACTTCGCCTGCCTTCCCGCTCAGCAACACAGCACTGTGGCATGCCTTCAGGTGCCTGACCATTGCAGTTGTGCCAAGGTTGGCAAGCACCTGCCCGCGTTTCACCACCTTTTTGCACAGCGTGCACTGCACCTCTCTGAGATCATCTGCCCGCACTGGCTTCAAATGATGCCAGACAGAGGATTTTTTTCCCCCTTCCTGCCTTCTTGCCTGCCCCAGTGGATGCACTGTTGCCAGTGCTGCTGGGAGAGGGGGAACATTGTGGCACTGGTGATGCCTGCTCCCTCTGGGAGGAGGGTCAGACATCGCCTCGTGTACATGGATTTCTCTCGCAAAAATAATGTTTTTCATTATATATAATTATATATAAAGTAGGGTTTTTTTGAAAGTTTTTTTATATATATATATATATATATATATATATATATATATATATATATATACACACACACACACACACACACTAAATGTAACCACAATTAGCTAATAACTATTCTAAATGCTATGAACTTGAACTAAATGGATTAAGTAGCTCCAACAAACCCTAAAGCGGAATCACTAAACGCTATCTCTATCAGTAAACTAACTCCTACTATCTCAAACCAAAAATCTATCTATCTATTGATCGATCGATCGATGGGGTGGGGGTTGGTGGGTAATCACAAACAACACAAGGAGGGGTACAAAACTGAAATTAAACCTAAATCAATCTAATAATAATCCTACTCTAAATGAATAAAAAAACAGGGGAAGGGAAGGGAATCACTGGGGATGGAATATATAGGGAAATGATTCAATGGAGGGGGGGAGGGAGGAAGGAATATTGAACACAGGGAGGAATATAAACAAAAAATAACAACTAAATCTCTCTAAGCTAAGGTAAATAAATGAGAATATGGAGGTAGATGGGTTGGATGGGTGAAATAGAAGGAGGATGGCAATGGATTGGGGAGCTGGAAAATGCTGGGTGAAGGAGCCTTCTGAAACGCCTGCTGTGTTCAGGAACAATGACTAGCTCATAAGGTATTGGGAAGGGGGGAGGCAGACAGTTTTGTTTCTTGCTGTGCCCGCCTCACTACAAGCCCCATTGGCTACGTGCAGCCTAACCCGTGGCCATTTGCAGACTGCCAAGCCAGTGGTCTGAGGCAAAAAGGGATGGTGATTTGGCAGCTTGACTGCTACTCCAAGCCACTCTCCACCCTCCACCCTTAGTCCCTGGAAGTCTGCTCATAGCTGAGTCGGATGACTTCCCTCTCCCTGCTACATTTGGCCTTCCAGTGACCTGACTGTAGACCTAAGACCACGTTTTAGCCACCCAAACTCAACCAAACGCGATCCAAACTGACCAAAGTGTTTGGTCATTTCAACGTTCGGTGTTCGGCTCCGTTCGGTATGTTTGTGTTCAGGTTCGGGTTTGAGTTCGGTCATCCGAACAGGCTGAGTTTGGGCCGAACACCGAACTTCCGAACCGCGTTCGCCCATCCCTACTAACTCCTAAAACTATCTATCTATAGTAACTATCTAATATATATATACACACACACACACACACACACAGAGGGATGGGGGACACACAGACAGCTCACAACAAACAACACAGGGAGGGGTACAAAACTGAAATGAAACCTAAATCAATCTAATGCTACTCTCAATAAATCCAAAAACAGGGGAAGGGAATCAGGGATGGAATATATACAGGGAGGAGGGAAGGATTCAATTGAGGGCAGAGAGAAAGAACACAGGGAGGGGTAAAAAATAAAAATAACATCTAAATCTATCTCATCTAATCTAAATAAATGAAACTACGGAGGAAAATGTGTGGAAATTGGTGAAATAGGAGGAGGATGGCAATGGATTGGGTGGTACACAAACTGCTGGGAGAGGGAGACTTCTGAAAACGCCTGCTGACAGGATCAGTGGCTAGCTCAGAAGGTGTTGGAAGGGAGGAGGGCAATGACTTTTGTAACTTGCTGCACCCGCCTTACCACAAGCCCCATTGGCTCCATGCAGCCTACCCTGTGGCCAATTGCATATTGCGAAGCCAGTGGTCTGAGGAAAAGAGGGATGGTGATTGGGCAGGCTGGTTTCTAGTTCAAGCCTCTCCACCCCTGGTGCCAGGAAACCTGCTCCCCAGCTCCCCCGCCCCCGTCCCTGGGCCTTCCAGCCCTGTTTTTCCCACCCGAATGCGCCCGAACTCATCCGAACATGGCTGAAGTGTTTGGCTCTTTCCACATTCAGTTCGGCCATTCGATTCGGCCATCCTAACGGGCCGAATTCAGGCCGAACACCAAACGGCCAAATCGCATTCGCACATCCCTAGGCAGTAAGGCAGTAAGGCTTCTGTCTAGCCTCCTGGAGACCTAGTTTTGAGTTGAATGAGTTTTTGCACCAGTGTCATTAGGTTATTCTATGACAATAACCCTGCAAGATACCACAAGAACACTAACGGATTTGCCATGTAGTAGATAAGTCTATGCCATGGTATTTTCAGACTTATCTGCCATTTTAGAACTGAAAATGGTGGTTTGGGTAAGGACTAGGACTGAAACTTGATCTCAATTTCTTCTTGATTTTCATTAAGAATCACAGTTCTCAACTCATTTTTAGCAAGAATTGATAACTGAGAAAACCCTTGTTCTCAACATTTACTCGGTCAAGAATTTTTCTCATTTTACTGTTTACTACGATTTACTGTTGTTTACCATTTACTGGGATTTACTGTGTACCTTATACCAATTTACAGTCTACCACTTACCATGTACTGCATTCATCCTGGTAATGTGGATGCACAAATGGTTGCCATTTTCCAAAATGGTGGCAATGTTGCCAGTACCATTTTGGAGAAGGGATGTGCATGCGCAGAACAGCTCCGGTGGCTATTTTTCGCATGTGCATTACCGGAATGAGCACGGTACATGGTAAGTGTTACATAGTAAATCATGGTAAACAGTAAATAGAGAAAAAATCTTGACCAAGATCTCAAACTGTTACTGAGATTATCCCAAGATCTCAGTAACGATTCTCGATTCGCGTGAGATTTTTGCAAGAAACAAATTGACTGAATGACCAAAATAACTGTACTTTAATAAAATAAAATAAAATAGAACATCCAAAAAATTGATATGTGAGTACCTGTTTCAGCAGTGAATATTATTTGGGTGCTGAAAGAACTATAGGAAATGCAAATAGCATCCATGAATATTAAAACTACTACCCTTTTCAGCTTTCACATGCACATTTGCTACTTGTTTACCACTTGAAAATGTAACATCTGAAAGTACCCATTGAGCCAAATAGATTTAAATCCATGACAGATGGTCTTCTGGGTGTATCTTAGTCGATGTCTCACTTACTGAAGCTAAGCTGAGTTGGTTCATATTCTAAGGCAAAGAAAATAAACAGCAAATTTAAACCTGATGAAACCATCCCACAATAGTCCACTGCAGTGTTTTTATTTTACTCATGCTTTGAGGAAGGTCTCCGTACTTTGACTCATCCGAGTCCTATTTTGAATTTGAAAAGGGTTTATGTCTAGCACAGATATATCATTACTCATGGAAGCCTTACTCATCTTTTTTCTGTGAGCTGCATCCCAGCACTTTATTCACATTGATTTTGTGAATCAGCCACCATGGAAGCTGCAGTGGGGAGAAGGGGAAGAAAGATCCTACTAACCTTTAATAACACTTGACCTTTCATTTTTTAGAAAAGAAAAAAAAACAACCCTAACTCATTTGCTCAATAAATAGTGATAAAATTGTTAAGGACTAAGGAGCGAAGTAAAAACACAATGTGGTTTTTGTAAGTCTAGTTTTTCTGACTGCTTAACCATAATGAAGTATTTGATTGAGGTCTAATGTCAGACCTCACTTTTCCAAACACACATATATATATTTAAAGTGCTTATATTTTTCCACAAAGGGATTATTTGTTCCATTTTTCTCTCTCTTTTCAGTATGCCTCCAATCTATATAGTCAACTATGTTCTTACAATACTGTCGTGTAAATCTTGTTAAGAACTGCATAAACCCTTCCATAGCTTTGACTTGCAGTTCCCTCATCTTAAACCTGGTAAGCAGAAATCATCTCCCAGTTATCTGCTCAATTTCAAACTCATATGCTGATGAATTTGGCATAAAGAAAATCTTGTTCTCCTATACCTTCATCCAATTTTCTTTTATTCTCTTGCTTCTTCTCTGTCTGATTACAGGAGTTGTTGGAAGAGAAGATTAGAATATAAAATGACCTAGATAAATTAGAGTCTGTGCTGGAAGAAAGAATCATCTAAGAAAGGGGGGAAATGTTTATGGAGGAGCAAAGACAAATATTAAAATATGATTGATTTATTTCCTGGTTTACTTGTTTATTTAAATTTCATACCCTGCCCTTCCCCTAAGGCTTAGGGTGGCTTATGTATAAAAGCCGATAAAAATACATTAGAATCCCTTTAAAAACCCACCCACAACACTAAAAACCCCTCACCCAACCATAAACCTGCATGCTAAATGCTTTGCCAAAAAGAAAATCTGACATCTCCTCCTGAATATGCACAATCTCAGACCGATGGACCTCCCAGATCCAAGCAGCAACAACCAAAAAAACAGATGCACACCTATAAAATAGGGGACAACTGGTTAGACGGTTACACCATGGAGAAAGATCTGGGGGTTCTATCAGATCTCAAACGGAACACAAGTCAACGTGTAAAATTGGATGTTCAGTCAGCCGAGCAGTGACTTGACCTGGGTCTGGATCAGGGCACCAAACAGACATGCTCGCATCCAGGGTGCTAGGGAGGGTGGGAAGCATGCCGAACGTGCATCCAGCTGGACCTGCCCCCACACTGCACCCAGCACCCCACCATCTGCCATGAAGGGTAGCCATGGTGACTGTCTATGGCGGATCCAACCCAGGTCATGTCTGCCAGTCCAAACAGACATGATTGCCTGCTGTGACCCAAGCGCCTTAGCTCGTGTTTTAACTTCAGGGGTTTCCTGAGGTCCGCCACTGACACAGCCCAGGACAATCCCAGGCCAACATCTGGGTCACAGTGTGACAAAGACGGCCACAGTGGCCTGCTGTCATGTCTGTTTTTTACCCAATGTGATAGTAAAAAAACAGGAAATGCCATTTTTAGGGGTGCATTAGCAGAAGCAATATGTCCAAAAACCAAAAGGCGTAATTGTGCCAATTTTCTCCACAGTGGTGAGACCTCATCTGGAATGTTGTGTTCTATTTTAGTCCTTCTTTTCATGGAGAATGTGAACAAGTTGGAGAGAATTCACAAGAGAGGAACAAGAAGATAATGGGGCTAGAAAGCAAGGCATATAAGGAAAGATGAAAAACGGAAGAAACTGGATCTCCTCGGCTTAGAGAAAAGAAGATGAGGGAACATGCTGGTTCTCAAACATCTAAATGATATTAACAAGATAGTTACAAAACAGATACAAAAAGATATACAACAGATAATTTCTATTGTCACAAAACACAGAGCAAGACAAGGAAATGAGCTTAAATTACAGCAATGTCCCAGACAAAATCAATGTTGTGACCCACACCTTCCCAGCTATAACTAGAGCAAGATTTTGGGGTGGAATATTGGTTTCTGGGCTTTAGGGGTCTTCTGGGAAGTAAGGGGTTGTAGGGGGTGTAGGTGTCTCTGGGAAGTAAGGAGGGGGCTTACAGAACAGGAGGTTTGAGGTCAAGAAACAGGATGCTCCATTGGAGTAGACACTAGGGATGGGACATTGGGTCAAATACCGGCTACCGGATTTACCGGTTACCGGATTTTAAAAAAACAGATTGCCGAATTTGTGTACCGGTTTACCGGTACCGGATTTGTTCCATTGATTTCAATGGGGAACTGTCCCCATTGAAATCAATGGAAAAAAACACAAAAAACCTCCCCCTTCCCCCTCCCAGACTGTGCGGGTGGAAGGGG
>QEPC01007483.1:512903-534652 GCA_003113815.1 Sphenodon punctatus
TTCAGAGGGTCGCCTTGGGGCCACCTTTTCCCCTCCTGTGCCAGGGCCTGGTTTCCTCCCTCTTTGTTTCCCTCTCCCCAAGTCCGTCCCCTGGAACCTGATACTCCTGGCCTTCCTTCTCCCTCCTTGATTTCCCCCACGGCTCCGTACCCTGGAGCCTGACAGCTAGTCAGTGTCAGACTAAAGATAAGGCAGAGGGAGTAGAGCTGAGAACTGGCTAGGGGATCTTAGGACAGGGAGACTCTGGGTTTTGACTCAGAGACCGCATTCACAGATGACGGTGGTGCGGTGGTGAAACCCCTGTGAGCCAAAGATGGTGGGGAGGAGCTGCATGCCAGAAGTACTGCTGGTGTGAACAGGGTTCTGTCACGACTTTCCTCATGGTTGTCAAGGCTGGATTTTAAGCCTTGACAACCGCAAGTAAAGTCATGGCAGAACCCCATTCACATCGGTGGTACTTCCAGCATCTGGCTCCTCCACCCACCATGGCTTTGGCTCACGGGTGCACCACCATCAGGTGTGAATGCAGCAATTGTCTCAGGGCTCCAAGGGAATTCCTAATTTTCCATGGTAGCCAGGGGAACCCGTGACTAACCCAGAGAATTAGGGCTTCCAGGATGGCAGGGGGCTGGCTATTGGAAATTTCCTGCCTCCTTTCCAATATAGCTCTGCCTTCATCAATCACTGTGGTGTCCAAGAAGGTGCAGCAGCATCAGAAAAGGGGCATACCAGTCCCTTTGGCATGCCTCCTTTATGCTCCCTGTGGAGCATGATGATGTCACAATGTTCATAAGGGGTGGGGTTACAGCATAAAGGGGTATGGCATCCCCTTTTCTGGCATGGCCCTGCCTTCTACAGAGCATCATGATGACACTACACTTCACAAGGGGTAGATTTACACTAGAAAAGGGTGTGCCAGCTCTTTGCCCCATCCAACCTACATAGTCCCACCCATACCAGGACTCCTCCTTTGGGGAGGAGAGAGCCTATTTGGGGAGGCCCTTTCTTCTGACTTTACTTTGTCAATCAATCAATCAATCAATCAAGTAATTTATTACATAGCGTTAGCCATCATAATATATCAAACATGCGAGGAAAAGTTACACAACCTCCTCTAGAACCCAAATTCTGATTATACACTAACAAACATCCAATCACCAGATATATCAAAATACAAAAAATAAAAAATAAAATTCCATTCCATCCAGTGGAGGGGGGTTTCAGCATTGGACGTGCCCTAACAAAGCGCTCCGCACTAGCAGTGCTGCCGCCCAGAATTTAACTATTCTCTCTGTGACCAGATGATCCCTATTGGCTAGAAGGCATTTTAACAACGCCTCCTGACTACAGGGAGGAATCCCAGTGACAACTGGCGTTGTCGGCGCACTGGCAGCAGAAAGAACTAGCAGTCCGGTTCCAGCTCCAGCCCCAGCGTGGCAAGTAACTGTGAGTGAGGGGGCCCCTGTGATCAGCATGATGTGAGGCTCTGAAGCTGAAGGGTGTACCCGGGATGGGAAGAGCTCTGGTGCCCAGCCCCTCCCCCTCTTGAGACTTGGTGTGGGGCGAAGTGGAGCAGTGCCCCCGAGGTGGAGCAACAATGGACCTGGGGAGGCAGAGAAAGCAGCTGGAGCGGGGCGCTGACATCACCCTACCTGACAGGGGGGCAGGGACTGGGACAGACTGCTTCCAGGCCGCAGGTACAAGAACGGGGCGCAGCCATAGGCCATGCCGGTGGCACATGCCGAAGGGACATAGTCAAAGGGGTGTGCCCTTTGGTTGTGCCCTTCGGATGGGCCTGTTGGTTGGGGCCGGGAGCTAAATTTACTATCATGAATGCTATATGGGAAAGGGAGTTGGCCGGTAAGGGAATTTTTCCTTTTGGAGTAGATGGAGTGGAGAAGGAAGTTTCTCCTCCCTGCTTCATAGTAATTGAAGAGGGATGGGAATTGAGGCTATTGGATAGTTAGTATAGAGGGGGTTTGATATTTCTTGTGTTACGTGCTGTATTTTCAATATAGGGGAATGTATTTAAAATGTTATCAAAGGTCAGGGAGGTTGGAATTTGGTTGTGGTTACCTGGACATATAGGATTGTGGGTGTTTTGTGTTTGGTTTGGTTTGTGCCCCTCCTCCTGGTGAGAGTGGGGGGGGGGAGGAAGGCTCCTGCTGGTGACAGCAGAGTGGGGGAAGGAAGGGATTGATTGTTAAAATATATATATTTTTGATTGATGGGAATTTTGCGATGTATTTTTTTTTATGCCACCTGCTGTATTCTTATAATGGATTGTATTTAATATGTTATTAGAATTTGGTTGTATTTGGATTGGATTATGCCCCTCCTCCTGGTGAGAGCGGGCGGTTGGGGGGGGAGGGCTCCCCCTGGTGGCAGCAGGGAGGAGGAAGGATGGTATTGATTGTTAAAATATATTTTTGTGAATTGATGGAATTTATTTTATTGTATTGATTTCTCAAAGTTTGTTGTTGAATTGTGATTGTGTGGATTTTGTTTTCAATTTGTTGTAAGCCGCCTTGAGCTGCCTTTGGCAGGAGATGGCGGGGTATACATTGAAAATAAACTAAACTAAAAAAACTAAGCAACGGCTTCCACCAAGGTGGTCCGCAGGTCATTATATAATGAATAGTCCGAAATGACATGACCGATGGATTCAATCCTTGGAGAGTCACAAAAGCGGCAAGTCCTCTGCTTGCGAGGTAGGCCCGCATATCTACCCCACATCACTTCTGAGGGAAATAAGTTAACGCTAATGAAGAAAAATTGAACTCTCAGCTTAGCATCCAAAGCTGTGAGATAATTCGCCCCCTTGAGAAACAGGGGAAGCAAGTTAAAAAGTCCTGCAACCCGCTACTTAGCTAGATCCTTTCCCCTAGCCTGGAGCTCCTGGTTCTAGTATCCTGGTCTTGATTAGACCTCCAACCCTTCTGCAGTCCATCAGGGAAAGATTTCCACTGGAAAACCCAACTGGGCTAAACAATTAGAGATGCCCCTCTCCCAGGGACCCTTCTGTGATTAACAGAAGGATGCCTGGGAGAGTGGTTTATGGGACTGGAAAAGTAACTGAGCCCAGAACTTCAGCATAGCTATGGTAGCCAAGGAAACAATGGGATGCAAAGCAGTCTCAGCTCTAAGCAGGGCAACCGGGGCACCACGAGGAACTTGGAGAATCAACCTGAAGAACATATTCTGGGGAGTTTCCAATTCTTTGAAAAATTGGAGTCTCCAGAACTGGATCCCATAGAGTAATTGTGGGATTACCTTTGCCCTAAACAGATGGAGCACCGGACCCCGTAGCTTCCCCCCTTTCATAAAGAAAAAGCTGAGGATCCCCTTAGAAGTAACCTTAGCCTTAGTCTTAGCGGATTTGTAATGAGTCCTCCAAGAAACTGTTCTAGCAAATACCACCCCCAAAATAAGTATAACGGTCAACCTGCATGATAACATGATCATGCATAAACCAGTGGTGGTTTTGTCGCCCCGGACCAACCGCCATCACCTTAGTTTTAGCGTAATTAACTAAGAGAAATTCATTCTGGCAGAAAGAACAGAAATCCCTCATTAAATCAAACCAATCTGCGACTGGGAAATCAAGACCATATCATCCATATATAGCAGGACAGAGAGAAAAATATTAGTCAACTGGGACAGATGATGCATTGGGCCCCTGAGCACCTCCACCACCTTGTTGATGTAAAGGTTAAACAGCATAGGTGTCAACAGGCACCCCTGTCTGACACCTCTGTCCACTGGGACAGAGCATGATAGCAGTCCCCCTCTATTAACTTTTACCTGCAGAGTTAACCCCTGATGCAGTTGGACCGGATATGCCTTCATGAGCCAGCGGAGGAGTGGGTAGGCCGGGTCCCCCAGGATGCATGGTGGCATCAACACACCCTCGATTCTGGTCATCTCTAAGTCTGAAAAATCCCCCTGGTACATCTGGGCACAGAGGGGTGAGATGGCGAGGATGCGGGCATCATGGCTGCAACCGGAGTGGCCGGTGAAGATGTTGGTGAACCAGCCCCGGTGGTCCACAACCACCTGGAGCTGCAAGGAATGGTACATGTGCCTGTTGATGTACTCTCCAGCATAGATAGAGAGGTGGGATATAAATAAATCTTGAATTGAATTGAATTGAATCCCTGTTGGGGGGCCGGAGGATCTCGATGTGGGTACCATCCACAGCCACCAGACAGTTGGGAAACCCACCAGCCTCGAAGCCGGCCACTGCAGCCTCCTGGTCCACCAGCTGGATCACTTGGTCCAGTAGCATGGCCTCCATGGCCTCACAGAAGTCCTGGAGGATGCCCGTGACAGTGCTCACTCCCACACCGAAGTGCTGTGCCATGGACCAGCAGGAATCCAGTGTTGCTCGTGCCCAAACCGCTATTGCCACATGCTGAACCACGGGTATGGGGGTACACATGGGTGTGTGCAGCCGCTCCAGCCAGGGCACAACCAGCTCTGCAAGCCACAATAGGAACCGCCTGTCCATGCGGAAGTGTGCCCTCCACTCTGCATCGTCCCACCATGCCAGGGCCCCGGCCCACCAGTCCTGTGCCCGGTGCGTTACCCAGAGACGCCTTTGCATGGGCATGGCGAGCTGTACCGCCTTCCCCATTGCAACCCGGCACCAGTTGTGTCAGGCGGCTGCCTCTCAGAGGACGGTGGAGCAGCTGCAGGTGAGGTGCAGGGCCTGTTGGTATGCCCCAGATGCCCGCAGGGCCCTGAGCCTTGCCTGGGAGCACCTGAACCCATGTTGGGCACGCCGGGCAGCCACAGCGGTCCTGGCAAGGCACTCCCTGTTGTAGGCAGCCAGGTGGAGCAGCTTGGTAGCAAGCCACTGGAGGCTTGTGTGCTGATAGTGCCGCTCCGGGATTAGGTCCAGGAACATGCAACATGCAGCCCTCTGGCCCGCGTCCATGATGGAGAGTTCCCATGGTCCAGTCCAGTGTCTGGCACTGCTGCCCATGTCCCGGGCCTGCCCCAGCTCTGTGTCCCATCCGTGCACCTGTGGAGTGGGCCCCAGCACACCCTTATTGGCCGCCCCGCCCCCACCTGGCATGGGGCTGCTCAGCTGTGCCGGTGGGGCCTTCCCTGGGCAACGTGTGCCGGTTGCACTCACCTGCTGGCCGGTGTGTGCCTACAGACGGTGCCCCTCCCCTGGGTGCACCTGCACTCCCATCAGTGTGGTCCGCAGTTGGTTGCCTGTTGTCATCACCTCCCTGCTATCAGTGCTTGCTGGACATTCTGGGCGCTCAGTTCCTGCAAGAGCGCTGGGTCTGCTCCCCACGCATCGCTCACTAGTCGTGACTTGTTGCGGCCTGTGACCTTATCGCGTGTCCTTGGCGCTCCCCTGCTTTCCTCCCCAGCCCACATGAGATCATGGGGCCCCTCTTTCCTTGCTGGTCAAACCCTCTGCCTGCTGGACCATGACCGGCACTGCTGCCCCTGGGCTGCTGTGCCACGGATCGCCTGGTGCCCCCCATAGTTGGACCTTCTGGGAGACCATGACCCTATGTGACCTGTGGCATTCCCCAGCCTGCAACTGCTCCTGTGCTTCCCAGATACCCTCTCCGGTGTTTATGCAAGTCTGAGCTCCAGCCTTCGCTACTTCGGTTATGAGGCGAGCGGTAGCGCGTGCCGGCTACATGCGGAGGCGCTAGGCCTGGATCCCTTTCCTGATAGGCGCGTTCCGGAGATGAGGTGCTTGCATGTGGCATGGTCCATGGCGGAGACCATGTCTGCCCTGTCAGTCTGTGGTCTGGCCGGGTTCACGACCTATCTGGAGCAGCTGTTCTGGCTGGGTCGGTTGCCTCCATTCCGTTTGCCTGTGTCACTTTGCCCCCTCCATGGGCACCCCCGGTCCTTGCTGGCTGTGGTGTTCCTCTCCATGACCAGCCACCCCTTTGGCTGGTTCCTGATGCCTATGACCTCTCCCAGCTCTCCCCGTGGTGTCAGCCGCCCGGTCACCTGTGTCTGTGCCCTGCCCCGCCCGCCCCCTTGGTGCCTCTGTGACTGTGAGAGACTTGGGCCCCTGGACAGTGCCTCCCGTCTTCCTCCGGCTTCCTTCCTTCATGTGCTTCCCACAGGCTCCTGCTCGCATCCATCCCCAGCCATGCTTCTGCATCAGCGAGGGGGATCCTTGCCATCTGGACCTGCCTTGGACCATTCCGGTGCCTTCCCCAGCTTGTTTGCCTGCCCCCTTTGACCCTGCTCTGTCCCTGTGGGGACCCCTGTGACTTGGGCTACCTGTGTTGCTGTTGGGTGGCCTGTGCTCCCTGTGCTGTCAGTGGGGTTCTGGGTGCCTTTCACCATGTCCTGGCCTGTTCCTGGACCAGTCCCCTCCAATTCCTTGGTCCGGAGCTCCCCCCCCACCCGGTTTCCATGGTGCTGTGTGTGTTGACCTTCCTAGTGTGCTCCCCCCATCCTTCCTTTCCCATTGGGGGGTGTTTCCGCCCAGGCATGTGTGTGTGGTCTGTGTTCTGCTGTGTCCTTGGCTTCCCTGTGCCTGTTACATGTGCCGCCTCAGCCGCTCTTCTCCCTCCTCCCCTTCCCTTCCCATTTCCCTTGTGTGGGTGTTGCCTTTTGGCACTTTTGGCTTCATTTGCCCTCAGTCGGCCATGTCTGCCTCCCACCCTGCCCCAGTATCTTCTGGGTGTTCTGACCACGGTTCGTAATCAGTGTAACATCTGTTGTGCTGCCCCAGGCCTCGGTCCGTCCATTCATATTCTTGCCGTGGTCCCGCTCCCGTCATGTCTGTTCAGGGCTTTCCTGGACCACGGGAGGGGGTTCGCCAGCTCGCCACAGTTGGGGATCCATTGTGGTGACCCAGGAGTGCGTAACGTCTGAAATTACCCATAGTCATTATATGGGCTAATCCAGTCCTGGCCAGACTAGTTTCAGGAAAGGAATTTTTCTCCCTTTTTCACTCTTATACAGTGCAACCCCAAAGTGTTTGGCAAGATAGGGCTGGTGTCAGGCCTCCGGGTGAGGAGACTGTAAGGGTGCCACTCTTCCAATTGCCTTCTCCTCAGATGACCCTGTAAGCTTTTCAACCCTGAGCCACTGAGAAATCCTGCTCTGCCACAAGTTTCTTAAACTAGGAAACTTGGTGTGACCGTTCTCTTGCTGCTTTATCCAACGTGCCTCTACTATGGGCCTGTGAAGTCTACCACTTTCAGGCTGGTCTACCAGCCTGCCTACTTCACCTGCTAGTCTACCACCTTGACCTCAATAAGAACAGCTTGAGTTTCCTCATGAGCAGTTGAAACCTAGAGCAGGGAGGTCTGCACAGACATACACAGTGGAGAAGTACACTCCTAGGCCCTTGAGTATCCTCCCAAGCCTCCACTGCTACTGCTGCACTGCCTGCCTTATGTTGCTACTAGTTCCTCACATTGGCTGTTATTACATATCCTGAGTTTGTCCCACATACTGGCTCTTGGGCATCTTCTGTAATATGAAGTACCTACCCATAAGTGGGTTATAGGAGAGGGGACTTGCTGGGAGGGATGAACTGGCAGGTTCCAGGGAACAGCAGCTGTGGTGGAGTCAGCAGTGGTAACAATAGGTCTTAGGAGCATCAGTTCACTGGTCCCCATGACTTGCCACCGACACCACAACTCCTGCCACTGCTGCCACTCCCTGGCACCTGCCACCACTGCTGCTGCACCTGCCATTACCACCACTTCTGCCACAATTACCAGCACTTCCTAGGAAATGCTGCCACTGCTCCTGTCATGCAGTGCTCTTCCCACTTTGGGACATTTTTAGATAACCCTTGTTTCTCTTGGACATCTGAGTATGGGAGTATGTCAACCTGGTGCCATTGGAAGAAACAGCAGCTGCTGGGAAATTAGTGCATGCTTGGAGACCTAAAATGTAAAACCCCGATATCAAGGATTTACAAGTCCAAATCGCTAAGCATGCGCACGTTCCCCCGCACCCGTTGTTTCCATTGGCACCTGACCAACTTTCGGTAGCAGGGGTGAACGTCTAAGCCCCCCTCCCCATGTGTGCATTTGTTTCTCCTGGATTCAGAAGTCCGTACAGGGCAAGTTAGTAACCAGCATGTAGCTTACATCAAACACATGTGACACTAGGTGCGTGCTTCAAACCTAATACACTTAACCTACCATATCATGAAATAACACCCACTAGCTCGTCCGAGCATGGTGAGGAGCCAGCAGTAACATGAGGTAGAAAGTAGCAGCAATAGTAGAGGCTTAGGAGAGTAATTATGGTTCACTCTAGACTAGTTCTGTAACTCTCAGTTTTCCTCAGAAAACACTGAGGACCAATGTAATCACCTCAATTTTCCAAGGTCCAAAGTTACGAGAATGGGTCCCCAAAACTTCAGTCCTTGGAAAAGCTTGGCTGAGACAGGTGCTAGACCCCTGCTCCCCTTTTCCTGGTCCTGTCTGGCCAGGGAGAGAATAGGCCAGCAGGGAGCAAGGGCCTAGCAGGGACTTAGGGGTGGGGTGTTTAAGGGGGTGGGGGCCTAGCTGCAGTGTAAATCTTGGGAAGGTCTGATCATTCAGCCCTTCTGATCATGCTGAGCTCCCCCCCACCTCTTTTTTAAAACTTACCTGGCCCTGGAGGAAACCACACATCACCGGCCCCCCTCCAGAGGGTGAGTACGCTACCCCTGGGCCCCCATAGGCCCTTACCCCCTCTTCCCTGGCCCATTCCCTCCACCCAGGCTCCCTCTGGCCCCAACTATTCTCTGAGGGTCCTTGGACCGGTCCTAACTCTGTTGGGACCAGCCCTTTGACCTTCAAAAATATGATTTTTTTTTTAATATTCAGAGCAGTCCTAATCTACACCTCCCTCTATTTCATTAAGCAGAAAGAGGGGTAAGAGTCAGAAAAGAAACAAAAAAGGAGAGAGAAAGACAGAGTAAAGGAGAAAGTGAGAGGAAAAAGTAAGAGAAAAAGATAGACAAAGATAGGAAAGAAGTTAATAAAATATGGCCACTTTTACATGGACGCCACCCACCCACGAACACCTGGAAACACCCATCGGATGGGGGTGAGGGCGTCAGTGTAAATGTCCATGGGTGGGTGTGCGTGCCCTACGCACCCACCAACACCCACGGAGCAGCCAGGAGCCAGGAGGGAGCCGGCACCCACCGTGGGTGGAGATTGGTGTTAAACACCCAAGTGTCCATGTAAAACTGAAAACACTCACACACACGCGGATGAGATTGGTGGGACCGCAGTGCACCGGCACAAAGGGTCACACATGTGCCCCCATGCAGACACGCCCACCGGGGGAGACTCCGGACATCCAGCCAAGAGAATGTAAAGGAGGGCGGATCCATGGCACATGCTCGCAGGCTCCCGCGATGGCTGCAAGGAAAGCACTTGATAAGACCAAGGGAGCCAGCGCCACCCCATGTGAAGGACGAGGCTGGGTGAGCACAGAGACCCAGTAGCGCCCAGGGGGGTCCCCCTGGAAGGCGGTGCGGGGTGGTGGTGAGTGATGGCCAGGCAGTGTGGGGGTGTGTGCCAGCCAGGCAGTGCAGGGTGTGTGTGTGCCGGCCAGGTGGTGCGGGGGGGGGGGGGAGCTGGCCAGGCAGTGTTGGGGGGCTGTCCCTGCCAGGTGGTGCAGGGGTGTGTGTGTCTCTGCCAGGTGGTTCAGGGGGGTGGGGGGGAGACGCAGCATGGCTAACTACAGCACACGTCTCCTGGCACAGGGCCAAGGGCAAATAGGAGGACAGGGCAGGGGGGTCACACAGGAAAGGGAATAGGTGGAGCAGCTACAACACAGGGGCCGCCCCCCGGGACACCCTGGGAACTGCGGTGGGGCAGTGGTGCGCAGTGGCCAGCCATACTAACACGGGATGCACACTCTCATTCACAGAACAGTGACCCGCTCGTGCGAGGGGCGCAGTTGCCGGCAGCGTGGAGAGGAATCGGGAGATGCGGGCCAGGAACTGGCGGTGGAGGGAGGACCTGGGCAGGGAGCTGCTCGAGGAATCAAGACGGTTAACTGAGGTGCACTCTCAGGAGCTCATGCTCACCAGGGAGCTCCTAAGAGGGGAGGGGGACAGAGACCGGGAGATCCTGGCAACCATGATGGCCCAGTCCTGCAACAAGCACTTCTGGGACAGGCACCAGGCTGCTGCCCTCCAACATAAACAGCGGTGCACCTGTGACAGGCTGGAAAGTCAGGCCACAAGGCTCATGGACCTCATGGGGGATGTGGTGTAGGCCCTGCAGCGGGACCCCCAGTGCAACAGGGCCCTCTAGGCCGCGGATGGAGGGGTGGCAGCCGACCTACACCATGATGGCCACACACTGGTGCAGGTGCCCCCACCCCCTGCACTTCAGCCAAACATGGTTCCCCCAGCAGCATCCCTTCCTGGGCCTGATCCATGGGGTCCCCCTCCCCCACATAGGTCCTCATGAGCTGCCGGTAGGGCCGCCCTTCCAGCCCGCACCCCTCACGGTCCCCCCGCAGCTGCAACCCCAACCCCTCCACCAGGAAGTAATGCCCCACCCCAGGACCCGGAGCTCCAGGACAATCAACTGCCCCTGGCAGCTGCCCCACCCCCTCTGGTAAGTCCGCAGCACCCCTGCCCCTTAGGGGGTGGGGCCGCAACCCAAGGGGGGGCAGGCAGGGATGAAGGGGAACAGGAAAAGGCAATGTCCCACAACACCCACAACAATCACAAGTGAAACCCTACAAGCGGAGCTACCTCTAGTGAACAAAGCACTTGTCCAAGCACAACACTTGTGTATGCAAAGATACGTATTATAAAACAAAAGTGGTGTGATCGTACAAGTGCCTTGTTTGATACAGGTATCTCCACTTCCAGGATGTTGCTGTAGCGGGAATGAGGGGGACTGCAGGGGATGCCCAGTGTGCCGGGCCATGGCGTGGGAAGGAGCCACATGCACATGTGGTATGCTCACCCCATGCTTGTTTCTCCTCGCAGGGACCTGCACCAGAGGCCGGTGTGGAGCAGGCTGTGGATGACAGGGAGCCCAGGCTGTCTGTCCGGCGATCGCAGCACTTGGTGGCAGTGAGGACTCGCCGGGCATGGAACCCCAGTGGTGCAGCCAAACGGGGGCGGGGGCACCATAAATAATAGATTCCCCCATCCCCTTTTACAGTTACCCCTCAAATAAAAACTTTGCACATGTACCTCCGTATCGCTTCCTCTGTCCCAGAACCTGTGGGGAGGGGGGCTGGCAGGGGGGCTCCATCAGGATGAGGGTGTGGTACATTGCCTGCCAAGCTGATGGGGCTGGGGGGCTGCCCACTGAGACAGCAGGCAGTAGTGGTGCGTGGAACAAGTGAACACAGACCCTGCACAGGCGGGCCGGCAGGTGGTGGCATGCAAGGAATTGCACAGCCAAAGCAACCAGCGGTTGTCAGTGAGGGGAGGGCTCCCGCACCCAGCCAACCCACTGGACCCGTTCTCACGACTCCCTTGCCCACACATGGCATGGAGGCACTGTTGCAGATAATGGGTACTACCCAGCTTTATTGATGGGGTACACAGGGTTATGGGCTGGGGTGTGGGTCGGGCACAGCCCCCTTGTCCGCTGCCTGGGCAACGATGTGGCAGCAGAGGCCTTCCCTGTTCTCTTCAGAGATGCGCCTGAATGCCCCGCCATGGGCATGTTGGTACAGGGGCCCGGGGCCTGCCCTCTGTACAGGTGGTGGGTTGTCCAGCGGGATGCCTCCTCTCTCGCATACATTGTACAGGATGCATGCTGCCAGGACAAGGATGGGGGGGGGGTCTAGGTCGAACTGGATTCTGTTCATCAAGAGGTACCAGCGCATCTTCAGGAGCCTGAAGGTCCACTTTACTATGCTACGTGCTGACGACAGGCGCTCGTTGAACAGGTGGTGGTCAGGGTTACGCGCCACTGGGTAGGCCCTCATAAGCCAAGGGCTGAGCGGGTAGGCGGGGTCCCCTATCACAACAGGGGCCATGGGGATGCCCTCTATTACATGGTACAGGTTGGGCACCCCCATCTTCCCGTCGAACGTGCACTCATAGAATGAGGATGCCCGCAGTATGTGCGTGTCGTGGCTTCACCCCGACTAGCCCATGTACACATCAATAAAGAGCCCCCTGTGATCCACAATGGCCTGCAGATTGATGGAGAAGACCTGCTTCCTATTCATGTAGTCGATTTTGCATGTGGGGGCCATATGATGGGGATGTGGGTGCTGTCGATCACCCCAATGCAATGGGGGAACCCCAGCTCCTCGAAGTCACGTATCACCTCCTTGGGATCGCAGAGCTGGATGACCCACTCGAGGAGGAGCTCCATGATCAGGTCACACACATCATGCAGGGCCCTGTTCACGGTGGCCATCCCCACCCTGAACTGCTCCCCCACGCTCCTGCATGAATCAGGGGTGGCCAGCCGCCACACTGCCATGGCCACTCACATTCCTGGTGGCAGTGGGTAGCGCATGTTGGTCTCCCACCTCCGTAGATGGGGGTTCAGGAGCTCCCCTAAGCGGGTCAGGAGGGAGAGAGTCATTTGGAAGTGGTCCATCCATTCCTCATCCATCCAGGTGGCCAGAATGTTCTCCCACAAGTCATTGCTACGGGACCACGTCCAGTGCCATCGGAGGGTTGGAAGGGTCATGCAGCGGCCGTACACATTGAGGGACCACTAGGCCAGGACGAGTTGGGCTTGCTGGGACACCATGGTGCCCAACACGGCATGGCGATGAGCAGCAGTCCGCTGCGCCCATCGTAGCGTCACCACCCTCCTCAGGTTCGTTGCCCTCCGACGCCGTGCCCCCTGGAGGATGAAGCTGTGCCCTGGCACTAGGAGCTACGCCATCTGCTGGAGCACCATGCACAGCAGTAGGGAGGAAGTGCCCAGGAGTCTAACAGCACTTCGGTGGGATGAGGGGGCTCATCCTCCGGCAGCATGGTCGTGCGGATCCCTACTCCCGGGAACCCTCCAATGGCAAGGGGGTGGGAACACCTCAGTGTGGGCCCCACTCCTCTGGGTGCACGCTACCGACCTGCCTCGGCCTGCATCGCTGCGTCTGGCCCCTCCTGTACCTGGAGGCAGTCGCCTGTGGCCCAGCCTCTCAGCGTACCACTGTGTGGCCCGTGGCCCTGCCCCCGCACCCCCACTATCCCTGAATCACCTCTGTGTGCCCCAAGTTCTGTGTTCCAGTGCTCAGTGCACTGTTCAACCCCATGCACCTGACTACACACCTCACCAGACCACCTGCATGGGGTTGCTTATGTACCATGTAGGCCTGTGTTAGCTGGTCACCACTTGGTGCAGGACCAGGGATGCAGTGAGTGCTGACACCGGGTCCACACCCCAGCGGATCATCCCCCAGCATCTGCCGGCCACCTGTCCGCCGGGGGGTGGGACCACGAGGGACCTGGCTTGTCCGTGGGCACTGTCCCCGCCCTGGTGCCCGTGGGCCGGCCCCATGCACCCCAGGGTACCACTGCATCCACACCTCCTGGGCATCCATTCCCACCATGGGCTGCCATAGCATGCTGCAGCTGTGATCGATGGGGATACAATGCCTAGGGTGGCTGCTTGGCCTGACGCTCCTCCCAGCCATGACCTCGCTCATTGGTCATCACCTGTGCTAGATCCCATCAGTCCGATGTGTGAGTTGTGGAGTGCCGGCCCCAGCAGGCCGGTCTATCTCTGGCATGCAAGGTCACTCGTGGGCGTGGGGAGCAGCTCTCCCTGTGCTGATCCCAGGCGCTGCAGCCCTCTGTCCTAAACCTATTGCTTCTCCAGAGTGGGCCTTACTGCTGTCATGGCTGATTGTTGTTCTGGGACTTCGGGCAGGGATGGTGACGGAGATGGGTGGTTGCCCTGTGCAGACATGCTGTTGGGGATCCT
The DNA here is from genome assembly GCA_003113815.1 of Sphenodon punctatus. Classification (NCBI taxonomy): domain Eukaryota; kingdom Metazoa; phylum Chordata; class Lepidosauria; order Sphenodontia; family Sphenodontidae; genus Sphenodon; species Sphenodon punctatus. The sequence goes on from QEPC01007483.1 coordinate 526,781, forward strand.
GTGGCAGAGCCCCAACATGCAGCTGGTGGGCGACCACCTGTCAGTGGCAGATGGCTTCTGCCTCCTGTCACGGTACATGTGGATGATGGAAAATCAGGTCGGGGCCCCAGCTTGCCAGGAGCATGCCCTGGAGCTTGGCTTCATTCTCCTGCAGCAACCGCTGTGGGGGCACCCACCTGCCGTTGTTGTGTCGTGGACCGCTGAGGAGATCACGGCCGCTCACCTGCTGACAGCACTACCCGGGTACAGCCTTGCCTTGCAGTCTAGGGGTCCCCCCATTGCTGCCCAGTACACCGGCACCCTTCTGCGTGCCTGCGGCGTCCTATGCGCACCCTTGGACATGGGGGCCCTCCTGTGGGACTTGGGTTTGCTGACCCCCAATGTTGGTGGACCCCTCCTGACCAGGACCCCTACCGCTATGGAGCTCGCCACCCTTCAGTCAGTGAGGGACCTACCAGCTGTGCAGGATGCAGCTGCCACAGCCGATCAACTCCTGCCCTGCTACCTGGTGGATGCTCATATGCGTTCCCGGGGGATCCGACGGGGCCTGTTTGCCTGGGAGGGTCTTGCGCAGGGGCCTCCATTCTGGCAGCAGCCACCAGACTGTCTCTGAGCTGTGCCTCTCTGCTGATCACTCCCTGCCACCCTGCTGCCCGTGCCTGTGCACTGCCCAGCCCCCCCCCCGTGCCACTGCTCAGCCTCTGCACTGTCATCTGCATCCCTGCTGCCGGCTACCTTGTCTACCTGACCCCATCACCTCCTCTGTGTGCCCTTGGCCACTGGCTGAGGGTGTACCTGTGCCCTGCTGTTTTGCTACTCATGACCACCCGTGGGTCCTCCTGCACCCACTGCACTGACTCTAGCTGTTTGGGGAACCACCTTTCCACTTTGCCAATAAAATACTGGTCTGTGATGCTCTGTCCTGCCTTGCTTCTCTTCCACCATTTCCACCTGGGCACCTCCGCCCCTTGGCGGCCTCCCTGCCCTCATATGTGTGGTTGTGTGCTGGGGGTGTGCTTGGTGTGTACTCGTGGGCACTGGGGCTGTGGGGTGGTACCCAGTTTTGTGGTGTGTGTTCCCCTGGGAGCTTCCCTGATGGGCGCGTACGCCTGGCCATGCACTCATGGTGGTATTGGCGGTGGGCAGCCGGGAGGGCACCCCCGGGGCTCCCCTGTCCATTGGTGCCGCCCCAGCCCTGCCCCTTCCCTTCCCTCTGCTGTTGTGCCCTATTGGTGCTGTCCACATGCGCTTGTGGTGATGGATGTGTGGCAGCAACAGGGCCGCTGGGCGGCTGAGCATGAGTAGGGGGTGTACGGGCCCCAGCCTGTGCCCTTCCGATATCCCTTCATGCAGGGGTGTGGGGTGCTCATCCAGGTGCTCACTGTCCGCGTGTGGGATGTGTCCCTGGTGCTGTTGCTGCGCCCGACCCTCCCATGGCCCATTGGTGCAACCGTTCCCCATCCCCCTGTCCCTTCTCTCCTGCAGCTACTGTTGTCGTGCTGCTGGCGATCTTGCGCCTCAGAGGGTTGGTCCAGCAGCTGGAGCGGGCAGCATGGGACATGCGGGCGGCCAGGCAGCTGTTCAATGCCATACGTGAGCGTGCTGCCTGTTTTCTAGACCCTGCCCCCGTGTAGCTCTGTAGGGGGTGCTGCTCCTTGGGGTCTGGGGCTGGCTCTGATGGCTGTCTCCTCTCCCTCTGTCCCATGCCATGAAAGCCATGTTCACGGAGCAGACACAGGAGCAGGGGGAGGTGTTGGACCTCCTCCTGCATGTTCTGAACCAGCTGCACTGGCTTGACCACGCGCAGGCTGAGCGCTGGCACCAGGTGCGGGGTCTCTGGTCCTATTGACCGGGGATTGCCCCAGCCCTGCTACTGCCAGCACACCCCCCTTCTGTTTCCCTGTCCCCCTGCACCACCCTGTTGAACCCATTGTTGTTCCCTATTTTTATTAATGTCGATTGTGTTCATTCCCCAAGTGTGTGTTGTGCTTTGGGTTGAACTCTCCCCTTGTCCGGGTGCCTCTGAGGGGTGTTGCGGGGTTGCCTGGGGTGTGTGAGTGCTATTATCCCCCTTGCCCCCAGTGGGCCGTGGGCCCTTCCCTGTGTGCTTGTGTTGCCTGCTGTGTGTAAGGTGCTCGGCTGTGTGTGTGGGGGGGGGACTCCATGGCGCCAGGCTGTCTGGGCTCTGTGCCGGGGCTGGGAGGGGACGGCTCCTTTATAACAGCTGTCATCCCTGCTCCCTCCTGCCCCACCCACGTAGGTCCTGGCAGCTCAGGGGCAGGGCCACGTTGTGTGGCTTCATTTGCCCTCCGTTGGCCATGTTGTGCGGTCACTATGCCAACCGGGGATTCCCCAGCGTTCCCAGTCCCAGTTGTCCATGTACTTCCACGGGTGTTTGCTGGGTGCTTCCCGGGGTGGGTGTTTGGCCGCTGGGTGTTCACCGGTCTCTCCCCTTTCCATCCCACAACCCTCTACGGCGCTGTCTGTGTAACTGTCTCCCTGCTTGGTGTCACCGGGTGTTCGCTGGGTGTGCTCACCCACCCATCCCCACCCATTGGCGATGCCACGGCGTCTGTGTAACAACGGCCTTAGACAGAGGCAATAAGAAAGACTGAGTTAAAGAAGACAGGGGGAAATAAGAGAGAAAGAAAGTAGGAGAGAAAGAAATTGCTGTCTACAATATGGGTCTATTTGTACTCTACAGACTGAAGTTTTCTGTCTTCTGTGCACCTAATAAATAACGCTAGCTCTTTTTGGTTTTCAAATAGTGGCAGGTATGCTCTACCAGTCACTCCATCCACACTACCTTTCTCAGACTGCAAGACCTGCACTGACATGGGACCTAGGGTCCTGACACACTTTTATCACAGGGCGTCTTTAGACATAACAAACATCAGGTGTCAAAACTCCTAAGCAAGCGTTTGGCCATTGTGTGTAAGCAGTGCACCATAACAATCCCAACACCAATTTGGCCACTCATTGAACACGCGATGTGAACACCATTGCATCACAAGGACAATTTGCATGTTCCGGCTGAACACATGGCCAACGTTGTGTCTAATGATATTGCATGGCATGTTAGCAGGTACAACGTGGGGAATGAAGCAGCAGTGCTTGCATGCTGAGATTGGGTAGCAAGCAAAACACCAATTTGCCCCAAAGTAGGCTGTGTGTCTAAGCAGCGCCACATGGTGAACACAGGGCCAAACCAATGTTCATATCAAGGTCAAAACACACATTCAAATGCCCATTGACAGTATGTCTAAAGACACGCATAATCTGGGGCTGCCTGGGGTTTTTGGTGAAATCCTTTTTTCTCTCTCCCTCTGCCCCTCCACTGGAGTCAGGGCCAGTCTTACCACAGCATGATCCAAGACAACTGCCCTGGGCCTCACGCTTTCTGGGCCCCCACAGTGGTCCATGGCTTCACTCCCCACTGCCTCCCAGCGAGGCAACAAACATGACCACCTTTAGGGCCCCTGCACAGTGACCCAAGGGGGAGGGACCACCAGGGCCCCCGTATTCAATCTTCGCCTGGACCTCACAAATCCTAAGGCCATCCTTCACTGTAGTTCTCTCTGGTGCAGCAATCAGCAGAGATGGAGAAGAAGTACCCCGCCATTCCTCCTCTGGGCTACCATAGGCGGTTGTGGTGTTAGCCTTCTGCAATCTCACTGTTCCTCCTGCTGTTGCACAACCCTGTTGCAGCAGATAGAGGAGGAAAGTGACAGCAGCTTCCCACCAGGCCTTGCTGTTTTAAAACACGAGGTGAGAGTCAGAGGAAGGGGGCTAAAAAGGGGGGCTAGAAGAGGGGGAAAGCAGGCCTGGGAACAAGAGAGGGGTTAGAAGCAGGGTACGGGAAGACACCTCTGACATCCTCCAGTCGAAGACAGAGTGAAACTCATCACAGGGGACAAGCCGCACCAGCCTTAGAGAGCATACAGCTCATCACTGGGGTACAGAAAAGAACTGCAAATGAGAACTCAAGGAACACAAGACAAGAAGGGAACAAAGGTCTGAAAGCAGGGAGAACAGGACCTGGAAGCAAGGAGGAACAAGGGGCCTGGAAGCTAGATGGAAAGCATGCCAAGGGCCACGGGCTAGAGCAAGAAGGACACACCAAGACAACCACCATTGGCTAGGGAGACACAGCCAGAGTGGGAGAGGATAGAGAGTTGCTCTGATCAACTTCCTGCCTCCACCAGCACACCTTACATACTGCCTGGTAGCCAATCAGGAAGCCAGGTGGCAAGACCAGAATAAAGACGGCAGATGAAAACAGACATGTAATTTAACTCCGCTTTTACATTTTTATGGATGTAGCAGGGCTGCATAGGGCACCAATACAGCCCTGCACCATGCATTAACAATGTTAACACAGTGTTAAAGTGGAGTTATGTGCAAGTCTCCTTTCACCCAGAGACACTTGAGGAAGATACAAGGGAGAACACTGGAGGCGAACAGTGGTGCTTTTCACACAGACACTGACGCCAATAAAATGGGTGTTACATTTTATTAAACATATTACAGGGCACCCACAGGGCAACACTGCAGCCCTGCAACATGGGCCCTTTTCACACGAGATGCCTCCACTCAGTGAAACTGGGTGGAGGCATCTGTGTGAACACAGTGGGCGGTGGGTGGGGTGCATTTCTCTGGGTGGAGATGGGTGGACGTGTCTGTGTGAACACCACGCACAGTGGGTGTAGGTGCGTGCTCCCGCATAACACCCTTCTCCACCCACCACCCACACACAGAGCAACCGGCATTGGAGTGCATTGCTCCGTGGGTGGGTGCTGGGTGGAGATAGGTGTTGCACAGGAACACGCATGCACCTACACCCACCACCCACTGTGTTCACACAGACACCTCCACCCAAAGAAATGCACCCCACCCACTGCCCGCGGTGTTCACACAGACGTCTCCACCAAGTAAAACTGGGTGGAGGCATTGCGTGCGAAAAGGGCCCATGTTGCAGGGCTACAGTGTTGCCCTGTGGGTGCCTGGTAACATGCATAATAAAATGTAACACCCATTTTATCAGTGTTAAGAGTGTCTGTGTGAAAAGGGCCATAGTCAAAACAAGAACTGGGAGGAGATATTGGGGGAGAGAGAGCTGGGCTGCAGTCAGATCTGGGTTGTGACACCTGTGACTGGAGCAGCACACCAAGCCCCCAGGTCTACATCGCTGTTTAGGGTGCGATGGGAGGAGATTCCCACTCCCTCCAGCTCCTCCACCCCTGTGCAGTGCCATTTTGTACATCAGCTGCTGATCCAGATCTCTGGTGGAATGGATCAGGGCCAGTTTCCATTTCACCAGACCTAGATCAGAGCGGGCACATTAATCAAAGACTGGATCCACTCACAGACTTTGTTTCACCCCTACTTGGCAATATGTGTGCCTAATGTAATGCGAGGAAATACCCCATGTTATTTGTATTTCTCCACACAAATGAAAGCAGGAAATAGGGGAATCTGGCTGAGAAGCCCACTTGTAAATTCACAAAGGTGCTCAGAGAGTTTAAATAAGAATTCAAATTTCTGGGCGGTGGGGCCACTCCCAAACCCCACAGATCCTGTGTGCAGCCGTGCACATGCACAGCTGCACGCGCAAACTGCGTGGATCGCTATTGCAGGCACATTGTGCCCCACGGAAACTCCACACATGTGCACACCTGGGATCCGCAGGGCTTGGGATAGGCTTGGGAACCCCAACTAAAATGCTGAACCTTTCAAGTAGAGCTGAAACAAATAGTAAATTGACTATGTGCTAATATTCAACATTTTGTATAGTTTGTTGGTTATCCAGCTGCTAACCACTTACCATGATGGGTAACCAATAAACCATGTTGCTGGATAATCTTAACAGTTAACTGGTCAGGTTTACCATATTCCCACATAACCAAAATACTGGGTTGCTGTGTTTACTTCCAGGATTCCGCACCTTGGTTATTTACTCTGTTGAATCTGGTAACCAATGGGAAACTGACCAATTGTACAATAGTCTGAAACCAAGTCTGATGGAGACAGGGGGACTAAATAGGAAAGGAATTGTGAGCAAATGGGAACAGACAGTAACTGCTGGACAGGAAAATGGCTGTTTGGTAATGGTAATGTGGTAAAAGGTGCATGGTGGTATTATGTGGTAATGTGCCAAACTGCCACCAAACAATAATTGGATACCCCTCTGTAGCTGGTCCTTGCTGGAGTAGAGTGAATACTGTGGACCTGACCAGTTACTTGATAGCAGTGGAAAACCACTTATGCTCTGCCGTTGAGGTGCCTTTGTTAGTGCTACACGAATGGGCTAATTAATGGAGCAAAAACTGGTTGATTCAAGGAGGACACTGTTTTCTTTGAGAGTGGTGATGAATCAGTTCTCTGTAATATCAGCATAAATCAGAGCCACCTTGAAGTGATATTAGTCCCTGATTGATTTCAATGGAGAATTGTCCTTCAAAAGCAGTGGCTCAATATGGTCCGTGTGGAATGAGGAGAGAACGGCAAGACAGTGTTTGCATAACATTTACTAGAATTGCTTAAAAAGACACAAATCAAAATAAGCACTCTAACCTTTCAATAATGTTTAGTCTCCCTGAGAATGACCATAACTGTAAGTATGTGTGTTAAGTATACACCATTGATAGTCTCTGTGACATTTGGACTGGCTGCACAGAAGGTGAAGGACAAGTGCTCAGAATGGTATTAAACAGGGGGGAAACAACATTGAGTCATAGAAACAACACTCAGAAATAAAATGCACCAGAAGCTGCAGGAAGGAAAAAGTTATTATCTAGGTACTCTGAATTGCATTTTGACCTTGTAATGTCTCTGTTGTTATTAATAAGCATAATCATTTATCTAGAACATTCAGTATTCAAAGTACTTTACAATCCCTATCTAATACACTCGCCCAACATCCCTGTGAGGTAGGTTATTAATATTCCCATTTTACAGTTCGGTAAATGAGAAGGAATGATTTACCCAAAGTTACCTAGCAAGCTTATTGGTAGGAGAATGTTTGAACCATGATCTTCCAGGTGTAAATCCATCACCTTACCCACTAGGCTACACTTACTCTAAATATAGCTTAAGAGAAGGATGCTGATTTGGGAGTGGCACATGCAAAAAAAGGCAATGCACTATGTAGACCTAGCTGCAGGGCTGAGAGATAAGGGAAGGGTCCATAGGGCAATACTGTCTGAAGGGGTTTGCTAGCACCCCTTTGCAAATCTTTTTCAAGGAAACTGGCCTGGACTCTTTACTGGGTACAGACAAAGGTCAGGATTAATTATTATTGGAAGTTACCAATTTGGGGGGTATTTGGCCATCCAGTCAGTACCCAGGTAACCTGCCCGCTACCCGATGTGGTACCCAGAAATGCAGATATTACCTGTGGGCAGGGCCCCGTGAAAAACGCGCTGCCGCGATTCGCGGTTTTTGCGCAGAATCCTGCCTTTGGCAGGATTAGCACAGAAACCAGGGAAATCCCCACGGATTTCCCTTTCACTACCTGTGAATCAGGGGCTTGCTTTGACTCACCAGCAGAGAGCAATAAAGCAAGCCCCTGATTGGCTCACTGGTAGTAAGCCCCTGATTGGCTCACCGGTGAGCCAGTCAGGGGCTTGCTTTGTTGAGGTCACAAATCAATCAGTGGCTTGCATGGCCTCTTAAGAAAAAAAGTTTGCTTCAGCCATTTTCTTCCTGCTGTTAGCTGCCGCCGCCTCCTCCTCTCCAGCCGCCGGGGACTCAGATAAGTTTGCCTGCTGCGTGCTCTGCCTTTTCATGCTGGGGGGGCCCTTCATGCTGCGTGCTCTGCCTTTCATGCTGGGGGGGACTTCATGCTGCACGCTCTGCCTTTCATGTCGGGGG
>QEPC01007483.1:535199-556556 GCA_003113815.1 Sphenodon punctatus
GTTAGGAGCTGTGCCCTCTGCTTTGCCATGTGTTTTTTTTTGGGGGGGGGGTTAGGAACTGTGCCCTCTGCTTTGCCATGTGTTTTTTGGGGGGGGGTTAGGAGCTGTGACCTCTGCTTTGTCATGTGTTTGCCTGATATTTGAAATACCCATACACAGAAAAAATTATAAGCAGATTTTTTTTATTCATTGGTACAAGGAAATGGATCGCCATCTGACAGTTTTAATTTTACTAGACTTGTTTTGTAACTTTATTGGGTTGCAGAATTTTCAATTTGGGGTTGCAGAATTTTCAATTTGGAGTCGCAGAATTTTGGGGGGGAAATTGCAGAAGAATCGGGGCCCTGCCTGTGGGTATTAAATTTAGTAATCATTTGAGCTCTATTTGCTACTCATGATTAATAACCACAATTTCGGGTACTGTATCAGGTGCCCGATGGGCTACCCAAGTACTGCTTGGGCACTTGATTACCCCAAAATACTGGATAATACTATTACCAAATTACGGTAAAGTAATTGGAATGATAGGTCAAAAAAAGCAGTATGGAAGATGGAAAAACAGTACCAGAAGTTGAAAAATTGGAACAAAAACAATATTTTGGTACATTGGGTAGCCTAGCCTGCAGTGTCAGGCACTAATTGACTACCAATTAGTATGCTACTGGGTCAGATCAAGTAGCACAATTTCAGCAAGTTTACCTGTTTTTGTGGGTACTTGTTTCAGCACTAATATAACCCCAAAATAAGGATCGCTGATCAGCTGGCATTCTTTGCAATGTCTGGATGTTTAGCAAGATACCGACCCCACTCTGTCAGCTGTGTGTCACCTCCACAGCAACCTTGGGTTCTTGCAGATGGAGAATGGGAGTTTGGCTGGAGGTAGGGTTGCCAGTTTTCTAGTTTTTTCTGGACTCCCCAGGGGTGACCCAGAGTCTCCACACTTTGCAGGTCCAGGTCAGTCAAGGGCAACCCTAGAAACTCAAAGATATCAGGGATCCTGTGGGCGAGAGGGGGTGACCAGTTCAGAAAGGAGGCAGGCCTTAGGGACTTTCCTGCCCCCTTTCCAACATAGTCTCACCCCATGGAAAATTGTGGTCTCACAACACTCCCTAATGCAGGGTTACATCAGAAAGGGATGTGACAGCCCCTTTACCCCACTTCCATCAATGTGTCATTGGCCCCTCTGGGGGAAGTGATAAACCTAGTTGGAGGAGATCAGCACTTACAAAAAGTTGGATGAGCCTCCAAACAGCCCAACCAGCCTCCTTGAATGTTTGAGCTTCACCCATTGACATTTTCTATTTTACTCCAGAGGTGCTTTAATTTTAGAACAAGAATGTGACTGTGTAAACACTCAATGCTTTGTTTCAATATTAAACATTCAAGTTATAGTTTGGATTCTTTAAACAGTAGGGTTAAATTTGTAGCCTCGTTTTTTCCAGACTTGCTGAAAGCCAATCACTTTGAAGACTGAAATAGGCATGGGCTTCTCAAGGTAGGATGCTTGTTTTTATAGGCACAATTCTCATTCATTCAGGTGTGCAAGGGATTTGTACTAGGGCATAAACGGGACGCTAAATTGCTACTTGCAAGTAGGAATCTGTTTCAGGAACCAGTATCAGTCCTGACTGTTTCTGGTACTCAGTTTCCTGAAATACTGGGAAATACCATCACATTTCACTGACATTCCATTTACTGTCTTGTGACTGTTACCGTCTTTCTGAGTTTCCAATTTATTACCAGATTTATGCTTTAATTCCGGGTTTCCATCCATTAGAAGTGAAATACAGAATAGACTAGAGAAACAGTGCTGATGATAGGATGAATTAACCCATCAGAGGTCACAGAGAATACAGACAAAAGTTACAGTATTACATCAATATTATGTTGGGAACCAAAATTGACAGAAAAGTGGCAAATGGTAACCTAGGAGACTGGGAGACATTAGCAGTAAAACAGGAAATTGATAGCTGCCACTTCGTTCCCAATTTGACTGGGACAGGAAAGGGAACCACAATTTCACCAGGAATCCCTGTTCACGTAAATACTCTTTTCAGCCCTAGTTTACACATGCATAAATTACATGCAATATACCAAATTAGAGTTAAGTAGATACTAAATCTTCATGTACTGTAAGGAACTCAGCTTGAACCAGTGTTGTTGGGGCCCTGCGCACAGTGGCTGGTGCCTCCACACCACTCAGGCATCCTGACCAGGCCCCAGGCTATCGCTGTTGACCTTCCACCATAGTGGTCAAGACACACCCCTTGAGCCACACCCCCAACTTCCAGGTTGGCTTCTGGCCTTTATATAAGGCCAGCTGGTAGCCACGGGAAGCTGGGTGGATCATCTGTCTCACTTCCTGGTTCCAATCATCTTCCACCTGTCTTTGTGTTTCTTCCCTCTTGCCTCCATGCTCTCTTGGGCCAGCTCTGTACCCTCCTGGACCCTGTATGTGCCTTCGACTGGTTGAAAACCACTCCTTCTTACCCTCACCCTGTAGTCAGTCCTTCTGATCCTGATTTGACCTGCATCCGTCTGCTCAGTCATCCCTCCTGATCTGTGCCTGTCCATTCCCCTGGTCCATGTGTCTGTTCCCCCCAACCCCATGTCTGGACCACAATTCTACACTGGCTCTTTGGATCCTGACATTTATTTATTTATTTATTTATTTATTTATTAGCATTTTAACCCCACCCTTTCCCGAAGGCTCAGGGCAGCTTACAAAAATATAAAATACAATTAAAATACAATCCAGAAGAAAAAAAAAACAAAGTACAAGAGGAACACCCACTCCAACCCCAGTCCACCAACCCTCCCACCTAATCCCTATCCCACCTAGTCCCTATTCCTATCCCCGCTCTGTCCCTATTGCACTAATCCTCCTGGACCTGATCCTGCAATGACTCACTTGGACCCAAGACTCTGGACCCAAACCTACACCAGCTCACCTGGACCTGATCCTCAACCTACTCTTTTACCCTAAACCCTGGCAGCTGACATGCACACTGAAAAGCATTGTTGCCTAAGTTGCCTGTAGCATATGAGGGTATAGGGCAAGGACAAGATAAAAGACAAATGAAAGAACACATGTTATGTAGGGCTGAAACGAAAGCATGTGTTCCTGTACCACAGGGAAATATCAACCTTTTGGGAGCACTTGTGAGTGTTTGTTGGTAATTCGTCAGTCTCCGGTAATTCTGCACTTCTGCCATTGTCAATAGAGGGATTTGTGTTTTTTCACCATTTTCCGGCATTTCCCATCATTTCTATGACTCTCCGTCAATTTTCAGGACTTTTACAGCAGTTTTTAATTATGTTCCAGCACTTCCCTGGCACTTAGCCGGCATTTTGGCATCTTCACAGCCCCTGGGGGTTTGCACAGGGTGCACACAGGGCTTGGGATCGGCCTGTAGCAGCTCTGTTCAATTTGCGAAAAATAACAACAAAAGACATAAACAGCGGAAAAGCCAGTAAGTTTTTGTGTCACATGAATGAAAGAGAATGACCTGTTTCCGATGGAAACAGCATTCACCTCCATTTGTCATTTCAAACAAACCCAATGCTGTTGAGTTTGCTGAAGGAAGGGTATTTTATGGATACCTCCAAAAATCAGAACTTTACATTTTGTCCCACTGATAAGCTCATTCCTAACTCACACACCTTTTCACAGGGGCAACTACTCACTAGTTAAGTTGCAAGGTAGTTTTAAAACATCCCTGTTAAATGTCAGAACCCAGGGGAGGAGGAGAGATGATTGTAAAGCAGTTATCTGGTCTTGGCCCTCTTATTTAGACAGCCAACGTCTGTCTCCATGGCTGTCAATGTGGAACCTTTTGCCCAACACTGGAGAAAAAGAAAAGAGAGAGGCATGGATATTAGTCCGAGTTATAAAAATTTTAAAGAAAATTTAATGCCACTGGGTGTTTTTACACACACATTTCTCCTGCATGTTTACTGTTACCTCCTGAACTTTCTGTGTGTCTAAATCACTCACTCAGATCATCTGGCTATGTGAAATTCTGCATAGAACTTCTCCCAGAACTTTTGTGTGTAAGAAGTTCTCCTGGTAAACTGCTTTGCTCCAGCTATGGTCACTTGGTTTCCATGGCAGCCCCTCATGTCTATAGCTGAAGTTACTTTAGGCTGCCTCAGGGCAGTGTGTGTGTGTGAAGAATGCATCCGGAACATACTTGTGGACTTGTACACCCAGAAGACTGAAAGACTAGCACTTTAAGGTGTGTGTAAAAATGCCCACTATCTCAGCTGAAAGATATCCAGCTAGTCTGCAGATCTTAAACGATCATAGACACAAGGCAGTTGCCAAAACCAGAATTGTAGAGCTCACACTCTCCAGTGAAGGGATATGATAGGGCCTTCTTTAAATTGTGCTTTAGAGCAGGCCTTGCTAGCAATTCAACCGAAGATCATTCGTTTGCCATTTAACAAGCTCGGAGGTGGTATTACAATCTCCAAGGCTGCTGGTCGTGGGGGACTTCAATATTCACGCCGATGCCAGTGTTAAGGGGACGGAGCATGAGTTCATGGCCACCATGGCAGCTATGGGCCTGTCTCAAGTGATATCTGGCTCGACTCAAGAGGCCGGGGGGGGGGGGCGGGAGGCATACACTCTGGATTTAGTATTTTGCACTGGCCTTGAGGTAGGGGGTCCATTAGTGGGGGAGGTGTCATCTGTGCCCTTGTCATGGACGGACCATTATCTCCTTCAGGCCAGTCTCTCGGTGCATGTCTGTCCCAAGCAGGGTGTAGGGCCTATTCATATGGTTCACACCCAGAGATTTATGGAACTGGATCGGTTCTGGAATGCTCTGAGGGATATACCTTCCGACCTTGTCAGCCGATTGCTCGATGACCTCACTGCCTTCTGGAACACCTTGTTGGCTGAGGTCATCGACCGGACAGCTCCTAAGCATCCACTTCCTGAGCATAGGCGATGTAGGGCCCCATGGTTCATGGAGGACCTGCATCTGCTGAAGCAGGAGGGGAGATGGTTAGAACAATGGTGGCACCATACCCATACTAAAGCTGTGGTGGCACCATACCCATACTAAATTGAGGCATAAAGCTGTGTTAAAAGCTTATGCCGAGGTTATGAGGGCAGCAAAGCATAGTTTGTTTGCTACCATTATATCAACCACAAAGTCACATCCAGCTGAGCTTTTCCAGGTGGTGAAGGGGCTGGTCAGTCTGACTTCTCTCCACCTGGAACTGGAATCTTCCAGTGCTCTCTGTGACATGTTTATCAACTATTTTGCAGTTAAAATCGCTTGTATCCAACATGATTTCTATGCCACACTTAATGCAATAGAATTGCCCGAGGTTATGAATGTCCCGTCTTGTCCGGTTTTGTGGGATCAGTTTCAGAAGGTATCATCCCCCGATGCGGTGGAGATGCTGAGGGCTGTGAGGGCCACGACTTGTGAACTTGATCCTTGCCCATCCTGGCTGGTGAAAGCCAGCCAGGAGATGTTGGGGCCATTGCTGGCGGGGGTTGTCAATGCCTCCTTTAGGGAAGACAGGGTCACAGGGTGCCTGAAGGAGGCTGTGGTGTGGCCCCTACTCAAGAAACCATCTCTTGACATTGACGTCATAGCCAGTTATCTAACCTTCCCTTTTTAGGGAAAGTTATTGAACGGGCAGTAGCCCAGAAGCTCCGGGGGCATCTGGACTGCATCAGTTTCCTTGATATCTCGTAGTTCAGTTTTCATCTGGACTATGACACTGAGACTGTGCTTCTGGCCTTGATTAACGATCAGCTCTGGGAGTTGGACTGAGGTTGGTTCACCCTTCTGATTTTGTTAGATCTGTCAGCAGCATTTGACACAGTTGACCATGAGATGTTGGTGACTCACCTGCGGGATCAGGTTGGGGTGGGTGTGGGACTCTTCTTGAATGGTTTCACTCGTTCATGGCCGGGAGAACTCAACATGTGGTACTGGGGAATTGTACATCGTAACCTTGGAGCCTCATGTGTGGAGTCCTGCAGGGATCTATATTGTCCCCTCTCCTGTTCAATGTGTACATGCAGCTTTTGGGCAAGATCATGAGAGGGTTTGAAGTGCAGTGTCATCAGTAAGATGACACCCAACTGTACCTCTCTTTTTCATCTGACCCAGACCTGGCAGCCTCAGTGTTTACCCGGTGCTTGGCTGTAGTAGGGGACTGGATTAGGGTGAACCATCTGAAGCTGAATCCCAATAAGATGGAAGTGATGCTGGTGGGTAAGGGCAAGGAAGTGGAGGCCACCATCATTGATGGGGTGCGTCCCTCTCTGGCCACTAGGGATGGGCGAACATGGTTCGGAAGTTCGGAGTTTGAACCAAACTCGACCAGTTCAGTTGACCGAACCAAACTTCCGAACCGAACTCGATTTTTGAACAGAACCAAATTTTTGAACTTGGTTCTGTTTGCCCATCCCTATAAGATAATATTCCATTTAGTTCAATAGGGGTTGAATTTCTGAACTCTGTTCGGAAGTTCGGAGTTCGGACCAAACTCGAATAGTTCAGGGGACGAACTGAACTTCTGAACCGAACTTGATTTTCGAACTGAACCGAACCAAATTTCCACACTCGGTTCTGTTCACCCATCCCTACTGGTCACTTCGGTTTCGGAGTCTAGTTCTCCTTGATTCACAGCTCCACCTGGATGCCCAGGTGGCAGCTGTGGTGAGGAGTGCATTTGCTAAACTACATCTGGTTCGCCACCTCGGACCATATATTTTGGACTTCGATCTTGCCACCATCATCCATGCATTCATCACCTTGAGATTAGACTATTGCAACACACTCTACGTGGGGCTACCCTTAGTGACGACTTGGAGGGTGCATGCATTGCAGAATGCAGTGGCTATTCTTGAGGAGCAGGAGCACATTACACCAGTGCTACATTCTCTGCACTGGCTGCCATAGTCTTCCAGGCCCAATTCAAGGTGTTGGTTATTACCTTTAAAGCCCTATATGGCTTGGGTCCCACACACCTGCGGGACCACCTCATCCTCCATGTCCTAGATCGGCCCCTGCAGTCAGCCAGGGGTGCCCTCCCGGAAGTCCCCAGGTTTCCCGAGTGGCGACCTTCAGGGGGGCGTTCTCAGTGGCCTTGCCACGGATATGGCGCTCCCGCCTGACAGAGATTTGCCTCTCCCTGGATTTTCCCTCCTTCTGTAGACCGTGTTAGACCTGGCTGTTTCACCAGGCCTTTGGTGAGGGGGATGGGTAGTGGGTGGGAAGGGGTTCTTTTTCTTTTGGGGTAGGGGGTTCTTTATTTATTTCCTTGGGCTTTTGTTATTGTGGTTAACAGAGATCTTATAATATATTGGTTTATATTTTATATTTTTATATTGTTGTTCACTGGCTCGAGCTGCCATTGGGCAGGGTGGGGGGGGCGTAAAAAATATGGATATAAATAAATAGGCAAATAAACAACAGAGGGGAGTGCCAGTGCTCAAACAACATCCTAAGACAGTTGAGGATGCCAATGCTGTCCTTCTGGGGTGTTCTCTCTGCAAGGGGAGACATTTGGGAGTGCCAATTCTGCCTTGTTGGGATTATCTCTCTGCAAGGGGGCACCCTGAAACATTTGGGGTGCTAATACTGTCCTACTGGGGTGTTTTCTCTGCAAGGGGACACCCTAAGACACTTGGGGGTGCCAATGATTCCCTCCTGGGTGGCCTTTCAGCAAGGGGGCATCCTGAGACATTTGGGGGTGCCAATGCTACCTTTCTGGGGATATCTCTCTGCAAGGGGACACCTTGAGACACTTGGGGGTGCCAATGCTGCCCTTCTGGGATTTGGGAGGGCAATTGCCCCTGCCTTGTCTCAAGGTGCTTTGTCTGCCCCAGGGCCAGAACTAAGTGTCCTTCCCCTTTACATTATCTACATGTTCCTCACTGCAGTAGATGGGGTATATAATAATATAATTATTCTGCCTCCCAGGGGATATTCTGTGCAACTTAAACTTTGTCAGACTTGGGGCACCACCGTCTTCTCCTATGCTTGTGCCTCCTGGCACCCACTGCTTACCAGGGTCTGCTCTGCCCTCTGCCTAGCTGCTGCATGCCAGTCTGTCTATGATATTTCTGCCTAGGGTACTCTCTGTAACTTGATGTCCTGACACACTTTGGGGTGCCAGTGCTGACCGGATGCAGTGATGTCTGCAAGTACAAATCCTTCCATTCCAGGGAATGATAACAATAACATAACAATGGCCTTTTTTACATGGACACTGCTGCCAGCCCGGTGGGTGGAGCCGGGTGAAGATGAATGGAGATGGGTGGGTGACCACACCCGGTGAACACCTGCCAGCGCGGAGCTGGGTAACGTGTACACGGACAGCGCCACGGTGGGTTGTGAGCCAGAAGGGATGGGGCCAGCACACACCCAGTAGCCAAACACCCACCCCAGGAAACACCGAGCAAATACCCATGACTGTTACATGGACACCCGAGACACCGAACGGCAGGGAAGCCCCGCCCAACACAGCAATGGCACAACATGGCCGACCGAGGGCAAATGAAGCCGCAGCACACAGCTCTGCCCATGAACCGCCAGACCCTGTGTGGCCGGGGTAGGAGAGAGCTGGGATGACAGAAGACACACTGTAGCAGACCCCAGCCAGCCCCGTGACAGGGCCAGACAGCCAGGTGCCACAGACCCCCCCGCAACCAGAGAACACCCACACACAACCATGAACACAGCCACACAGCTACAAGGCCATGGAGGCAGGGGGTCCCCAGCAGTGGGCGTGGTGGTAAGGGGCACAGGGGAGGGAGTCACAGGCCCGATGCAGCAGGGAACCCCAACACACACACCCCGGCATAGGCCTCGCACACACAATCCCAAGGCTGCTGGACAAGGAGCCGGGAACCGGACACATGCAGGCATGCCAGTAGTACCACTTGCGCAAGCCCACAGCACAGCTGGGCTGGCAGGGAATGGCATGGGGGGAGGAGAGACCCAGGCCACACCAACCGGCAGAAAACCTGCTGCCGGCATCCCCACACCAACAAGGTATCCGTGTGGCCAACCGGGGGGGGGCATCGCAAATGCAGGGAGGGGGTCAGGGCACCAGGACAGCAGCCAAGGGGACAGACCCCCGGTCCAAGGGACCAGGGGGAAAGGGGTGGAACAAGACCAGGCCAGTGGGGGACAGAAGGGAACCACAACAGGCGGCTGACCAGTCAAAAACACCCCAGGCCAGAGAAAACAGGGGACACCCAAAGGGCACAGCAGGGCAGCTGCACATACGCCGGGAGGGGTAGGGCACAGGATAACCGGTCCCTGCCACTCAACAGTGCCACAACCACCATGAGGCGCTCACACAAGAGACCAGGCCACCCCGGATGGACAAACAGATCGCGGTTTGGGTTCGGCCGTTCGGTTCGGCTCGGCTCGGCTGCGTTCGGTTCATCCGTTCGGTTCGGCAGTTCGGTTAGTTCGCCAGGTTCGGGTTCTGCCATTCGGTTCTGCCATTCGGTTCTGCCGTTCGGCCGTTCGGTTGGCCATTCGGGAAATGTTATGGGTGTTTTTTTTGTTTTTTATATGGTTTTTTGGTTTTTTATTGGGTTTTATATGGTTTTCTTTTGTTTTTTATTTGGTTTTTTGGTTTTTATATGGAATTTATTTATTTATTTAATAAAATATTATATATATATATATATATATACTAAATCTAACTGCTATTAACTATTCTAAATGCTATGAACTAAATGGATTATCTAATAAGTACACAGGCCTACTCCTACAAACACTGAAACTAAATCACTAACGCTATTTCTATCACTAAGCTAGCTCCTACAACTGTCTACTATCCCAACCTATCTCTCTATCTCTCTATATCTCTATCTCTCTATCTCTCTCTATATGGGATGGGGGGAAATCACAAACACAAGGTTTCAGTTTAAGGTTTAAGTTTCATTTCAGTACAAAACTAAAATGAAACTTAAAGCAATCTAATAATCCTACTCAATGCCTGCTGTTCAGGAACAGTGACTAGCTCAGAACGTGTTGGGAAGGGGGGAGGCAGATAGTTTCATTTCTTGCAAGCCTCTCCACCCCTGGTGCCTGGAAGTCTGCTCCTCAGTGACTAGTACTACCCCTCCCTGTCACCTTACAGTGAACCTTTTTTTGCCACCCGAACTCACCCGAACGTGATCTGAACTGACCGAACTGTTCGGCCATTTCACCGTTGGGTGTTCTGTTCTGTTCGGTATGTTTGTGTTCGGGTTCGGGTTCAGTCATCCGAACAGGCCGAGTTTGGACCAAGCTCCGAACTTCCGAACTATGTTTGCCCATCCCTACAGGCCACATGGAGGAACATGACACACAAATGGAGAAGGGGGCAAAACAACTTTATTACATGGGGGAAGGGTGTGGAACACAGGAAAGGTCCAAGGGAGATGGGGATGCAGCACAGAGAGCGGGTCCATTGGGCAGGGCTCCAGCCTCAATAGGGATTCCGGCCCCGTACCCAGCTCCAGCGATCCGCCTCGGCACGGTCCAGGCGGTGCAACCACTCCAGGAGGAACAGCAGCAGCTGCACGACCTCCTCCTGCTCCCTTGTCTGCTCTGCAATCATCACTTGCACTAAGGGATAGAGAGAAGGGTCCATCAGGATGGGACAGTGGTCCCCAACAAAGTGGAACCCCGAACAGAAACCTCGGGAGAGGGCCCCGCATACACGCAGCACACTCACTGATATCATCGTACAGACGGGCCCCAGGGTGGAGATCCGAGGCTGCACGCTGCAACTGCCCGACCATCTGTGCCAGTCAGAGAACAGCCAGGAACACAACCAGTGTAGTTAGAAGGAGAGGGAGTAAGGGGCGAGGGTGCATGAAAGGGGGCGCGTCAACAGGGGTCAGAACCACACAGCAAGCACAACCCATGCAGTGGTCAGGGACACCGAATCCAGAATCCCACCCACTCACACCAAGGGGGAACATGGGCAGTCAACAACAGCCCCCGACACTTCCCGCACTCATGGTCAGCTGCCCGGCTCATCTGCCACCCATCCATCGCCTAGAGTGCAAACTGTGGGAACCAACAGGGGGTGCCAGGAGTGGTGGAAGGCAGGGCAGCCCAGGCGAGGCAGCCAACCAATGGGTATCCCCCATCAGACAGGCCAGAACATCAGTGCAAAGGCCCCCAGGGCAACACTAGCCACTAGGGAGGGGTTGGGACTGGCAGCCTGCCCCCCACCCCACCCCCCATGCTAGGGGTACAACAGAGAGCACTGCCATGGGACATCACCAGCACACATGTTGCACACGCACACCATGACTGCCCAGCCAATCCAGCCAGGCGGTACACCACACCTCCACAGGAAGATACAGGGGGTAGCCCTGAAGAAGGGTGCCCGCAAAGGGAAGACAGCGTTGGACACCAGGCAGCCACCGGTAACTGAAGGACAGGGATCACAACGGATGCAGTGGGCCTACACCACCCACTGGGGTGAACCCATGATCCATCCTGGAACCCACAGGGGAATCCAGCATGCACCACTGTATGCTACCCGACAGCCCCAGTCATCCTGAGCAGGAACGCCAGTGACCCCCATCACAGTAACCAACACACTAGGACAGGGCTGCAGACAGGGGAGGGGTTATTGGCATCGCACATGGACATGAATGCACCCATGGTGGTACAGGCAAAGGCACAGATTTTATTTATGATGGGATGAAAGGGGGGGAACAGCCAAACAGTGGCCGGCAATGAGTTGATTATGATCTCATGTCCGTTCCCTACAAGCAGCACACAGGTGCACCGTAGGGATGTGCAAACAGAACGCAGTTCGGATGTTTGGACGTTTGGTCGTTCAGTTCGAAACCTGAGTTCGGGTTCGATTGTTGGGTTTGGCGGAGTTCGGTTCGGTCGAACGTGGCCGAACATTCGAAAATAGCGCTATCAATACCGATACCAAATTCAAATATATTTTCGTAATCATTTGGCCCTGAGACAACCCCTGGTCTCCACCCCTGGTGCCAGGAAGTCTGCTCCTCAGCTGCCTCCCCCTTTTCCCCGCCCGAAGTCACGTTTTTCCTGCCTCCAAAGTCATCCAAACTCACTAGAACATGACCGAACTATTCAGCAGTTTTCGAGTTCGGTTTGGATGTTCAGTTCTGAAGTCTGAACAGACCAAGTTCTGTCCAAACTCCGAACATCCGAACCACATATCCCTAGTGCACCATTGCAGTCACTCCAAGAGGGAAGGAGGCACTCAGTAATGCTACAGGGCAATGGGGGTCAGAGTGAAGAGCAGCGGTGATGGGATCCAGCTGACAGGCCAGTCTACCTCCAGGTTACACAGTACCATGAACCAGAGTAGGGGGAGAAAGGTTCAGGCGGCCCACAGCACAGGCATGGCAACGGCAATGTGATGGAGGGGCCATTCAGGATGCCCTGCTCATAGAGAGGCTGGAGAATGCCTCTGGAACCGCTGTCCCAGAACAAGTCCCTCCCAGGTGAAGAAGCCCCTGAAGAATCCCCAGGAACGCATATGCGCATCCACCATGAAACGGGGCAGGATATGGTTCCCCGTGACAGCAGCAACCTTCACAGCTCATAGGTTCATCACCAATCGGAGGGTGCCAAGTTCACATGTCATAGGGGTCCTGGTCAGCAGGGGTCCTCCAACATTGGTGGGTAGCAGACCCAGCTCCCCAAGAAATGCCTGGCAGTCTGATCGCAGACGGGAGATTCCACGGGCACACAGTAGGATGCTGGTGTAGTCGGTAGCATGGGGACCTCCCAGCCTGCAGGGCCAGTCCATACTCCAGACGTGCAGTGACCAGGTGAACAGCTGTGATGTCAGGTGTGGCCCAGGGCACTGCAACAGCAGGTGGTTGGTCCCACAGAGGTTGTTGAAGGAGGGTAAAGCCGAGCTCCCCAGTACACTTCCAGCAAGTCAGATCCCCCCAATGGACGGCCCATCACCTACATATACCGCAACAGGAGATCGAAGCCATCCTCCACTGGCAGGGGGTCACCCATCAAAAGCTGGACATCACAGTTCTGCCACAGCATTCCCAAAAGCATGTTGGCACATGGCGACCACTCCTCCCCTGCCCCACCGGCGGCCTCGGGGCCTATTCCGCACCCTGCCATGGCCGTTCCAAGGCCGGCACAGCTGCTTGCACTGGGATCCTATGGAGAGCGGCTGTGACAGGACACTGCGTGAGATGCTGTGCAGCGCTAGTCAGGCTGTGGCTGTACGTAGTGGGATGCCAACAAGGCCCTGTGAATCCCTGCCCCACGCACCTGGCGTGTGCATTCCAGCGTTAGCGATGACAGATCAGCAAGGCCACAGCTGCCTCTAGCCTTTGTCATGGACGGGTCATTAACTCCTACATGCCAGTCTTTTAGTTCACCACCTCCAGAAGGGGAATGGACCAGTTAGGATGGTCTGCCCAAGGAGACTGATGGAACCGCAACGGTTCCAGGACGCCCTGGGGGACTTAACTTTAGACCCTGACGGTCGCTCTGTTGATGAACTCGTCCGGGTGTGGAAAATCTCGCTCAGGGAAGCCATTGACAGGGTGGCTCCAAGACGTCTCCTGCCCCTGTCTCGTCACCACAGGGCCCCTTGGTTTACTGAGGGGCTGCGGTGTATGAAGCAGGCAGGTAGACGACTAGAGCGATGCTGGCGTCGGACTCATGATGAATCTGACCGACTTCTCCATAGACCCCATTTGTGGTTCTATGTTGAGGCTGTGAGGACAAAGAAGGAATTCTTTGCTGCCCTCATAGCATCTGCAAAGTCGCATCCAGCGGAGCTGTTCTGGGTGGTGCAGGTGCTGGTCAGTGCAGCCTCCCTCTGCCTGGACAGGAACTTGTCCCAGGCCCGCTGTGAGCAGTTTGCCACCTACTCTGCAGACAAGATTGCTCAGATCCAGAACAACTTCGACACTGGATTACGAGCAGTAGAGATGGATCATGAGGTGATGGAGGCCCCGTCTGGTCCATCTTTCTGGGTTGCGTTTCAGGAAGTGACACTGGCCAATGCTGTGGATGTCCTGGGGTCTCTTAGAGCCACCAGTTGTGAATTAGATCCTTGCCCGTCCTGGTTGGTAAAAGCTTCCAGGGAGACATTGGGGATGGTGCTGGTGGGGGTATCAATGTGTTCCTTTGGCTGGGGAGGATGCCCCCCCCCTGGTCTCAAGGAGGTCATGGTGTGCCCCCTGCTGAAGGAGCCATCCTTGGATGTGGACGCACTCACCAGCTACCGACCCATCTCTAACCTTCCCTTTTTAGGGAAGGTTATTGAATGGGCGGTGGCACTGTAGCTCCAGGCTCATCTTGACAGCGTCGGTTTCCTTGATCCATTTCAATCACGGTTCCACCCCAGCTATGGTACAGAGATGACGTTGGTGGCCTTGGTGGATGATCTCTGCCGGGAAATGGATGCAGGACATTCAACACTTCTGGTATTGCTAGATCTCTTGGCTGCTTTTGATACGGTGGACCATGAGGTGCTGCTGAGACGATTGCAAGCCCTGGGGGGGTCTGGACGGGATTCTCCTCACATGGTTCCGATCATTCCTCTTGGGGAGA
This sequence comes from Sphenodon punctatus, assembly GCA_003113815.1. Taxonomy (NCBI): domain Eukaryota; kingdom Metazoa; phylum Chordata; class Lepidosauria; order Sphenodontia; family Sphenodontidae; genus Sphenodon; species Sphenodon punctatus. Next base: position 549,770 of record QEPC01007483.1, read on the forward strand.
AACCAGAGGGTTGTCCTGGGGGCTGAATCTTCCAGCCCCCAGGCCCTGGATTATGGCATTCCACAAGGTTCAATTCTGTCTCCATTATTGTTTAATGTATATATGCAGCCTTTGGGGGAGATCGTGAGAGGGTTTGGTGTGCATTGCCACTAATATGCTGATGACACCCAGCTCTACCTCTCTTTTACAACTGACCCAGGTCCTGCTGGCTCAGTATGGTCTCAATGTTTGGAGGTCGTGGCGGGTGGTTATGGCAGAGCAGACTGAAGCTCAGTCCTGATAAGATGGAGGTGATAGTGGTAGGTAGGGCAAGGGAGGTATCGGCTTCCCTCATAGAGGGAGTCCGCCCTCCCATAGCCCAGCAGGTTCGGAATCTCTGGGTATTATTGGACGCAGGTCTCCGCCTAAATCAGCAGGTGGAGATGATGGTGAAGGCTGCCTTCCGCCAACTGTATCTGGTGCGGAGGCTGCGTCCATATATTTCCAGACCCAACCTGGCCACCCTCATCCATGCCTTCATCACCTCGAGGGTGGACTACTGTAACGCACTTTACATGGGGCTTCCCTTGATGCTGGCTCGGAGGTTGCAGCTAGTGCAAACGCGGCGGCTCGTCTCCTGACAGGGGCGAGTCATCGGGAGCATATCACGCCCATGCTCCTTGCACTGCACTGGCTGCTTATAACGTACCGAGCCAGATTCAAGGTGCTGGTTCTGGCCTATAAAGCCCTACACAGTCTTGGACCCGGATATCTCAGGGACCACCTCGCCTTCTGTGCCCCAGAGCAGCCCCTTCAGTCTTCCAGGGGCACCTTATTGGAGGTCCCCCGCATAAAGCGAGGGGCCACAATGGAGAGGGAGTTCTTGGTAGCTGGGACGCATTTATGGAACTCCCTCCTGGAGGAACCCCATCTGGCCCCAAGTCTGTTGGCCTTCCACCAGGCCTGCAAGACTTGGCTGTTTTCCCAGGTCTTTGGAGGAGGGGGGGTAAAAAAGGGGGGAAGGGTGGGGTCTTTTTAGAATTCATTTTAGATGTTTTTTAATTTTGTGCTAATTGTTGTAAATTGTTGTTTTTATGTTGTAAGCCAGCCTGAGATGCCATGGGCATGAGGGGACGGCTAACAAATGTAACTAAATAAATAAATAAAATAAATAACGAGCCCCTCCAAGCAGCGTATCTTGCCGGAACACAGCTGCACAGTGCCATGGCCTTCAAACGCTGTGACTAAAGCAAGGATGGTGCGGATGCGCCCTGGCCAAAGATCGCACGGGGTCATGGCAGGGGCACAGGGGTATGGGTGGCCCTAGGGCCACAGAGGAACCTCAGACTAGTGCCCCTAGCTGTTGTTGTGGGGCTATGTGGGGGAGAGGGACCCTGTCAATGAAACCGGTGAAGGGGTGCTGCTGTGGAAACCAGGGTTGGCCGAAGTGCAGGGGGGGGCCACCTGCACCTGTGGGGGCACCCCAGTGGTACTCAGATGCCATCCCTCCACCCGGGCCTGGAGGGGGTGCGCCCCACCAGCACTCTCTCTGCAGGAGCCCCACTGCCTCCCCAATGAGGTCAAGGGCCCGTGCAGAGGTCCCCTCCAGTGCAACATGTCCCCTCACCCTCTCGGCTCTGTCGAGATGCATCTTGCAGTGGAGGGTGGTAGTCTGGCACCTGTCCCACAGGTGCTTGGTGCGGGACTGGGTTAGCATGGCTACCAATATGTCCTGGTCCCTCTCCCCCTCCCCTCTTTCGACTTCCCTTATGAGGGCGAGCTCCTCTGCATGCACCTCGGCTAACCTTCTGGTTTCCTCCAACAGTTCCCAGCCGAGGTCCTCTCTCCTCCGCCTGTTCCGGGCCCACATCTCCCAATTCCTGTCAGCGCTGCTGGCAGCAGCTCCCCTTGCCAGAACGGGGCGCTCATCTGTGGGAGGGATGGTAACAGGTTGGGATGCAAGGCCTTCCGAGTCTGTACTCGGTGTCCTTAGCCGTGCATCCCTGTCACCCCAGGGGGTACCCTCCTTGTCCGTCCCTATGGTGCCTGTTACTGGTCGGCCGGGGTGCCGAGGAGCGTGTCCCCTCTGTCCGGCAATGGAGCTAGCCCCATCAGGGGGTGCAGTCACCTGGAACCGTGCTGTTACAACCCCTCCTAGGGACCTGTCACTCAGTCCCAACCCCCTAGCGATCCCCTCCCCCCCGCATACCCCTCAGTGACTGTTTACCCATGTGGCTTGGTAACCCACCAGTGATGGCCACCGGCCCAGCCCCATCACACATGGGGAGCAGTTGGTTGTAGGGGCTTCCCCTGTGGCCGCCTGTTAGCCCATCATCCAGGTACCAGCACCTTACCTGGCTGTCACGGAGGCCCTCCTTGGCCGACTCCCCAGTGGTGCGTTGCTCCTGTCTCTGGGTGCTGTCCTGGGCGTGGGGGCTGCGACCATTAGCTGCCAGATGCCTGACCTGTGCTCCCTTGTGGTGTTTTCTGCTGTTGGTATGCGGGGGCCCCCTTCCCGAGTTCTTGGGGTTTCCTCACACATACCTCATTCTCGCTCCCTTCCCCGTGCCCTGTGGCTGTGCTGGGGTGGGGTGCTGCAGTCAGTGCAACCGCCGCTGTCTGTTCTTGGCCCTGTGGTGGGACGTGTGTGCTGTGTTTAGTGCTCCTTCCCACGTTCCCCCCCCCCCAGCCCATGGGGCCAGCCCACCTCCCCTGGGCGTCCCAGGGTCCCTCTGCTTACCCTGGCCCATCCCACATGAGTCGCAGTGCTGGCTCCCTTCGTTTTGTCAGAGGCTTTCCTTCCAGACATCTTGAGAGCTGGCACACCCATGTCCGCTTTCGGGTCCCTTTTAATTTATTTTATAGATTTTTAATAAAATTTAAGGGCTCCCAGGCGGGTGACCGGCACTCCCCAGGTGGTCGTGTCTGTGTGGGGGCCCCTGCATGGCCTCTCTGGCCATCTCTCTGTCATCTCAGCGGACCTGTTCCTGTGGGTGTGGGTTTTTTTGTTTTTTACATGGACAAGCGGGTGTTGAACACCCATCTCCACCCACGGAGCATGCCAGCTCCTTCCCGGCTTCTCGTGGCTCCTCCGTGGGTGTTGGTGGGTGTCAGTAGGTCGTGAATGCGCACCCACCCATTCATGGACATTTACATGGGCACTCTCACACCCATCCGATGGATGTTTATGGGTGTTTGTGGGTGGGTGACATCCGTGTAAAAAAGGCCTGCATCACAGATAGTGATTGAAAAGAGAGCAGGTTGTTCACAAATGGAAACCATATTCCTTCCTGATTCATGAATAGGATGGACTCCAAGCCTAAGGGGAAAAGCCAGGTAAGTTAACCCCACCTCTCCCTCCCCACTCACCCACCTCTACCTCCCAACACCCCGGTCTAGTGCCATATGCCTCCCCCTGTCTCCTGCACAGCTGCCCACACCAGTGCTGCTGCAGCAGGTGCTGGGGCAGGCAGGCATGGGCAGGGGTTTGGGGGAGGTGGGTGCTGGGTAGGGGTCCTGGGAGGCAACTACTCCTCTCCCCAACCCTGCATGGCCCTGGTCCATGGAAGGCAGAGCTGTGGCTTCCTGAAAGCCGCCCCGAGCTGCTCTGTGAGCAGGAGGGTGCGGGGTAGAAATAGAAAGAGAAAAAAAGCTAGCTAGCTCATTGGAGCAGAGCCAGCACTACTCCAAGGAGCATTGATAGACCCTGCCAGGGGAACCAGTCTTTTTGGATCATATCCCTCAGCAGGATTGGATTTTTGGATCAAAAAGATTTGTCCAATAATAGAGCAAATCACATTGTACCGATTCCAATATTCCCATCCCTAACATTGTGCAGCCCCTTTCCAAAATGGTGCTGGCAGCATCTGTGTTATTTGGAAAAGGAAAGCTGGTCTGAGCATGGATGCCCTTTCCCAAAATGGCGCGGACACTGCCAGCACCATTTTGGAAAAGGGTTGAACATGTTCAGAACGGCCCTAGCCACTTCATCTTCAGTTTTCCCATTAAACCATAACTGTTCTATGTATTTTATCCCCCCCTCCCCATGTTCCCCCACAAGAGTTGCAGTGGTAGAGTGGTCAAGATACTTTAACTACACCCCTGAAGATTGTAGGTTTAAGTCCAGCTTGGTCTCCCATTAGAATGTGCCTCTAATCTTCCTAGCTGTGAATGGTACCTGATCAATTGTGCTGTGGATGCCCAAAGTGGTTGGCTGTAGGGTTCGCCACTCCTTTGCGTAGAATAGACGACAGACTTAGAGCTCAAATGGGTAGCATGTTTGCTATCCGCAGGTAATACCTGCTGTTTCTCCAGGCTTTCGGTGGAGGAGACGGGAGTGTGGGGATTGGGTTGGGTATGTAGTTTTAATTTCAGAAACTTTTATTGGGTTATATTTTATGCTTTGTGTGTTTATAGTTTTGCTGATTTTAGTTGCAAGCCACCCTGAGCTGCCAGAGGCAGGAGGGGACGGGGGTAAATGTTTTTTGTATAAATAAATAAATAAATTTCACATAGTCTATTGGGTGCCCAACTGGTACCCAAATACCAAGACAAGTTCTTGTAGTCACTAGCAGTACCCTCAGTTTTGAGCAATCTGTTGGTTACTAAGTTTCTTACCCATGGCTGATCTTGGTGAAGTCAGGAACTGAACCTGTATCTCTTAGGCACTGGAACATCGTTCTTTAGCTAGACTGTCATTCCCCTGAGCGAGCACTACAATTCCATCCAAACTATGTGTTAGCATAATTGACAGAGACTTTCATTCCAGGTCCCATTGCCATAAATTGTTATAATTCCACAAAGAAGGCAGATGGACACCCTGCATGTATTTTTGGTACACAACATGAGGCTCCAAGTACCTTCCAAATTGTGCCTACATAGTAACAGTGGAATTGCAATGGGATCATTAGCAACTTGGGCCAACTAGAATTCTGTCATAACATGTTGTGTGCTATTTAAAGAGAAACAGAACCCTCTTTCCATCTACAATTTCAAGAGATGAGATGTACCTCTCTGTATCTGATCTCATAGGACTACTGCTTTCTTTGAACTTTATAAAACAGAGAGGTTTATTCAAAATATCAGAAGGGGCAGGGTGACCACATTTTCACAGATGAAGTGTGTTTCAAAGTGTGAAGGATTTTTTTTGGCTAAAGTTCTGTGCTCAGAGTCAGCACAAGTACGGCTGAGACAGGTTAACTGGGGTGTGCTATGTCACAAAATAGCACAAAATAGCAAAATAGTAGAGCTGAAAGCCAGATGGGTGGGTTTGGCATAGTGAGAGAAAACTGGCTCATTTTATAAACAAAACTGTCCAATATAATTCCAGCTTTTGATCACATGGCACCAAAAATTATATCTAAATAAGTGATAATGCATAAAACATGATGCTTGTTTGGCCTCAGATGGAGGATCCAGTAGGGATGGGAATTTCAGATTTGAATAGAACTGAATCAGCCCAAAAAAGGCAGATTTGGTTCTCCCCAAATTTTGGTTCTCAATTCAGTTGGGTGATTTGTTTTGTTCTGTTTTGGGGGGTTTTGTATTGATTTCCCCCCCCCCTTTTTTTTTTTTAATGGGAAGAAACTGAAAAACATTCAATACAAAAAAAACCATACCCGAAACTGAATCAAGAACTGAAATTCTCGAAGAACCGAATCAGAAAAAAATAAATCCAAAATTTGTCCTTGAGTCCCATCCCTAGTATCCAGCATCCTTCATTTTAAGAAGGATATACATCAAGAGTGAGGAACATCCATTCTGAGGGAAAGATCTATTTGGTGGCTGTGCTTTATTATGCCCCTTTCCAATTCCTGGATATAGCCTATGCAATTGCATCCAGTCCTTACCATCAGTAATAGAAACACTGAGCTTAGGAGAAGGGACTCGAGACAAGGGCATGAACTCAATGATAGGGAATGGGTCTATGGCACAGATCAGTGATCTGGAGCCTCTCCTTTTTCTCTCATCCACAGCACACATCTTAAATACCCCCCAACTCTTATGTGCCCCATAGAGCTTGTACTAATTTTGAATGTGGTCCATGGGAGGGAAAAGATTACCCACTCCTGATGTAGGGAAATTACAGACACTCCAGAGGAGAACAACAAATGCGATAAAGGGTTTTGAGTGCAAGCCATATGAGGAGAGGTTTAGGTTGGAGAAGAGAAGGATAAGGTTGAGGATAAGGCCATCATAAAGAAGACGGAAAACAATTGTTCGCATTTGCTGTTAAGGATGGGACAAGCGACAATAGGTTCATGCAAAAGCAGCACTTCCCAAACCTTTTCTCCATAAAAGGGGGGACCTATAAACTAGGACTGAAATGAGATCTCAGAGAAGCAAAAAATCTCAGCCAAGTTCTGGTTCTCGGTTCAACCCAGATGAACTGAAAACTAAGGGTGTTTTCAGACGTTACGAGATCACGCTCAACCACAGTGAACCACGCTCAATTCCACGGCGGGGCCAAAGAGCCCTGAACGTCTGTTCGGCACGTGCCAGATGTTCATCACGCTCAATACCCACATGGGGTCAATTTCAACCACGCTTCCCGGACTCCCCGGTGCAGGCAGCGGTGGAGGTGGAGAGAGCACAGGTGGAGGAGGGGGAGAAGGGGGGTGAGCTGCCCATGGAGGCGAGGCAGGGACCACACCCACAGCAGCAGGCGGGACGCAACACCCCGGGGACAGCAGCCGGACCGGGGCCGGGGGAGGCACCCAGGAAACGGGTAAGGGGAACAAAAGGGAGGGGAACAGGGGCTGCTGGGGGGGGCAGGGCATGCCCGGGCGACCGGGAGGGAGGCGGGGGG
>QEPC01007483.1:561089-571746 GCA_003113815.1 Sphenodon punctatus
GACTCCCTGTACTCCTCCTTCCCCCCCCCAGTGTCCTGCCCCCATGTGGGCTCCTGCCCCGGTCCGGGGGGGCCTGGTCCCCGCTGGCTGCTCCCGCCCTGATGTCTCTGCCGTGGTGTGTTCCAGTCTGCTTTGCGGGGTGCTGCTGCCCCTGCCTGTGGCTCTGGGCCCGCTCCGGGCCCCCCCGGTATGCCTGCACCCCTTGGCCCCCCTCCACGGTTGCCCTCCCTAGTGCCTCGGTGTGGCGCCCTGCGTGACCTCTCCGACCCGCCCGTGTCCAGCTACCTGTCTGCACCTGCCGGCACTGCCATCTGTTGCATGCCCCCACCCCCACCCCTCTTGGGTGCTTGTGTGACCTGGGGTTTAGGGTGCCCCAGGACTGGGCCATGGTGCTTCCACTAGGGGGGGTGCATGTCGTTGGACCTGCAGCACAGCTCCGCCTGTTGTGGCTGCCCTCCATCTGCCCCTCTGTGACTGTGGGGCCACCATTTTCCTCCTGGACTGTCTCCACCTGGCTCGCTGTGCATTGTGGGCCCCCATCGTGCCTTGGTCCCGGGGTCCTGGCCCCCCCTTTCCGAGACTGCCTGTGTTGCTGTGGGGGCACCTATGTGCACTGTGCTGCTGTGGGGGTGGGGGATGCTGCAGCCTGTGTCCTGACCTGCCCCTTTGCGGTGCCCCCCCTCTTCCATGTCCCCCCCTACTCCCGTTGTTCCTTGTGTTTTTTCTGGGCACCCCTGCCCCCCTTCCTGACCTTTCCCGTGTGTGTGTGTGTGCGCGCGTGTGTGTGTGTGCCCGGGCATGTGGTCGTGCTGTGTGTTCCGCTGTGGCTCCGCTGTGTGTGGTACCTGTCAGCCTCTACTCCCTCTTCCCCCCTCCCTTCCCATTTCCCTTGTGTGGGCGTTCCCTTGTGTGCCTTTTGGCTTCATTTGCCCTCAGGTGACCATGTCTGGGTCCCGCCCCTGCCTGGTGGCTTCTTGGAGTTTTGACCACGGCTGGGGATCGGCGTCACGTCTGTTGCGCTGCCCCGATCCATGATCTGTCAGCCCGATTCCCGGTCGTGGTCCCGGTCCCGTCACATCTGTTTGGGGCTTTTATTCGCCCCGGGGAGTGGTTGTTTTGTTCACCCCCACTGGGGATCCACTGTGGTGAACCGCCCGCCCGTAACGTCTGAAATCACCCTAAGACTGTTTTGCCAATTTCTTGGTGAGAAAATAAAATAAAATATATATTTTTAAAAAACAGTTTTTAAAGTGTTGCCACCAATTTCTTGGCAATAAAATTAAATAATTTTTGTAAAAAACACAACAATTTTAAAAGTGTTGCCACCATTTTGGTTAAGGGTGGTGACCATATTGTGCTTTGAGCATGCTCAATGATTTCTTTTATTATTTTCTTGCCAAGAACTCATATCGGGACAAAGATTGATAACTTTCCCAAAATTGTGTGTTTACTCGCAAGAGAAAAAAAAGATAAATTATACATTCAGCTCTACTATAAACCTAACACTAAGCACCTTCAAAGACATTCAGCTCTACTATAAACCTAACACTAAGCACCCTCAAAGACATTCAAAGAATAGTAAATAATCAATCACGATCATGACCTCATCTGCAGACAGGAGTCATGACTCCACTTGGAGTCTTCATCCATCATTTGAGAACCTCTGAGTTGAAGGAAGGAAGGAAGGTTCAGGTTAAACGTGGGGTGGAGAGTGGGGAAAATGTATGATTATAAGATGGTTGGGCAATGGAAGAAGCTGTCTAGGACAGTTATGGATTCTCATCTAAAAGAATAATTAGAGTGGAGCTGAAATGAGTCGCCAAGTAATTGGGTAAACCTGTTGAATCCACAGAGTCCTCAAGAGGTGCTTGTTTACACACACCCACCATTACCTGTTTATAGCTGAGTAGATGCCCCACCCAGCTATAACAGCAGCAGGGAGGTTCCTGACAGCGGTGCACCAGGCGGTCATGAGGGTTTCTGGATGGCAGCAGTGGTGGTGTTAGGCATTCCTTAAGAGGAGCAGCTGGTGGAAAAAATGGGAGCCAGCTGGGTTCAGTTTCTGAGTCTGGCCACCTGGCTTACTGCACATATGCCAAGCAGCGAGGACATGCGTAGTAAGCCAGGTAGCTGGGCTCAGAGGCTAAGCCTGACCTACTGGAAGCTCTGCTCATTTGCCACCAGCCACTCTTCCTAAGACTGCCTCCCCCTACCACGTCCCCCATCCAGAGCCCCTGCCCCCATCTGCCTCTGCCCAACACCCCTCTGCTCCCCTCACCCCCGCCACCAGGTAACGCAGGGGAGAATTTTCTACCACTGGGAAATTCCATCAATTTTGGGCAGCTCATTGGGTGCCCACACAAGTGTGTAAGCACCTTTTGGGCACATGTCAAGCTGCCCGCACTTAGAAAATACACTACTCGCTTCAGCACTACATTAGAAGTTTTTCAGAGGAGGTTAGATAGGCATATGTTTGAGATTAGAGATGAATCAGTTAGTGGGTTTATATTTGTGGGTAACAGTCATACTTTTAAGCAGATTTTTGGGTACCCAAATAATATCAATGACCAAAATGAGCGCACTCATATCCATTTCTGGGTATTCCCCTCTGATTTCTCAGGGGTTTGGTTGGTTTGGTTATTTTGGTGTTTAGATATTTTGGCTATGTCAGTATCCTCTAAGGTGAGCTCTTTTCCTCAGTTCTTCTTGCCTCCCCACCGATGGTCTTCCCTTTGCTCCATTGGCTCCACCTTATGTGAGCTGGCTTCCAATTCTCCATAGACTGGTTCATAGGTGCTTTTGGGAGTGGGCACAGGGGGTCATGTGACCTCCAGTTTTTCAGAATCCCTATAGAACCCTGTCCAGCCCCCTGACTAGTCCTCTTGGGCTCAATTAACTACATAGTGGCTGATCTATTATGGTCCACACTCTGTCACATACCCCATTGTTAATCACTGGTGGCAGTTTATGCATACTTTTCTGAAACAATGGGTGTTTTTACACATACATTTCTCCTGGATGTTTGCTGTTACATCCTGAACTTTCTGTTTGTCTAAATCACTTACCCAGATCTTCAACATCTGGATCTTTGAATTTCTGTGTAGAAAGTCTCACAGAACGTTTGTGTGTAAAAGGTTCTGGTAAACTGTTTTGCTCCAGGCAGTTGTGGTCACTTGGTTTCCATGGCAGCCTGTCACATCTACAGCTGTGGCATCCAGGAACTGCCTCAGGGCAGTGTGTGTGTGAAAAATGAATCTGGAACTTATTTGTGGACTTGTAAACCTAGAAGATTGAAACATCCGGAACTTTAACATGTGTGTAAAAATGCCCAACGATAGGACAGAGGACCAGAATAATGTAATTAATCGGCACATGAAAAAAAAAATTGGGTTTGTGATGTTACTTTACATGCCACCAAATACTTCTGCCCAGGGTATATGCCTCCATTTGGCACCACCCATGTTGTGAAATACAGTCGTCCTTAATTAATATCAGAAAGATCCCTGCTGGCTTTTAGCTCACTCAGTAAGCCCAGCGTCATTGTCTGGGCCAGTGCCCATTTGTCACTTGGATAAATAACACTTACAGGCCTGCTGTAGAAGCCAGAACATTAGCAATATCGGCTGCCTCCTCCTCCTCCTGAATTCCTATGAACGAACTGTGAGAAATAGAAGCTAAATTATATGTGCTTGAGATTCCTCTCTACTCAGCATAACCAGATTTAATGAAATGACTTATTTAAACACACACACACACACAACCCCATGGTTCAGTTCCTCATCTTCATCTTTAGGCTTACAGATAAAATGGGTACACCCCCCAACACTGGCATAGCTCTCAAAACTGCGGTACCCAAACTAGTGATGAAACTTGGTATTCAAAATTATTCGGGTTTTTTTTTCAAAGTAACTCAATATTTGACTCGGTTTCACCAAGGAATCAGTCTGGTACTCGGTATTCGGTACTTGGTCCAGTACTCAGTCCAACATACAGGGCTTTTCCTGCCATTATATAAGGTGATTCGGTACGCAGTACTTGGTTTTATTTTACCAAGTATTTTACTGAGTACCAAATATTCACCCGAGTTTCCAAGGAATGGCCAAACACTCGGAGCCAGTCCTCAGAAACTGGATAGCCATTATTGTTGTATGGGCATCTGCTTTTGTGGGCAGAAGCTGGAATTGTCACCCAGAAAGTTCTAAATATCACCGTGAAGAAGACAACATCAAGAGGGTTTAACAAAAATTGGCCGAAGTTACTAAAATAATTTTGGCCTTAATAATAGGGACGCAGGAGTGTGAGTTGGTTTCCTCCAGTGATTTCCTCCAGTTTCCACACAGGAGATTTGTAGAATGAGTCCACCCCTGGAGCAGGAAGGGCAGGTACCATTGTTAAAAGTGCCCTTTTATCACCCTCATGTGGGTGATTTCAGACGTGACGGGTGCCCGGTTCACCACTGGGGATGAACCGAACAACCACCCCCCGGGGCGAATAAAAGCCCCAAACAGACGTGACGGGACCGGGACCACAGTAGGGAATAGAGCTGGCAGATCACAGGCCGGGGCAGCACAACAGACGTGACACCAATTCCTGGCCATGGTCAAAACACCCAGAAACCACACGGGCAGGGGCGGGACACAGACATGGCCACCTGAGGGCAAACGAAGCCAAAAGGCACACAAGGGAACACCCACACAAGGGAAACGGGACAGGAGGAGGGAGAGGGATAAGAGGTACCACACACAACAGGCACACAGACAGCGGGGCCACAGTGGAACACACAGCACAAGCACACGCCCGGGCATACACACACACACAGAGAAGGGAAAGGAAGGGAAGGGGGACACGGGCACCCAGACAACACACAAGGCACACTGGGCATGGGGGGGGAGGAAGAGGGGGGAACTGCAAAGGGGCAGGGCAGGACACAGGCAACGGCAACCACAACCCCCACAGCAGAACTGTCTGCACGGGGACCCCCACAGCAACACAGGCAGCCCCGGAACAGGGGGCCCCAGGAGCTCAGGACCAAGGCACAGCGGGGGTCCGCACTGCACAGCGAGCCGGCCTGGAACAGTCCAGGAGGCACACATAGACCCCACACCCGGAGAGGGGCTGATGGAGGGCAGGCAGGAGAGCCGGTGCAGCGCTGCAGGTCCAAGGATGCACACACACACACAGAGGAAGGAGCGAGGGGCAGTCCGGGGGTCCCAGAACCCTGAGGTCACACAGGGTGTTCGCTGAACACAGGCGGGTCAGCGAGGCCATGCAGAGCTCCGGACCCAGGCACCAGGGAAGGCAACCACAGAGGGGAACCCCGGGTGTGGAGGCAGACGTGGGGGTGGGGCCCGGAGGGGGCACAGAGTCACAGGCAGGGGCAGCAGCACCCCGGGAAGCAGGCAGCACAACTGCATGGCAGAGACATCAGGGAGGGATTAGCCAGTGGAGACCAGCCCCCTTGCAGGGGTGGGAGCCCACATGGGGGCAGGCAACCAGGGGGCCAGGAGGCACACCGGGACTCACAGCCAGCTGCTGGGGGCCACCACGGGCCCAGGGGCCAGGTGGCCCACCCGGTGATCCATGTGGGGCCAATGGATCATGCCCCGGCGGTACCCCAACAAGGATATGTGGTGGGTGATCAGGTAGTAGGCCTTGAAGGGATCCTGCATGGACAGCCCCAACTGCACATCCGAACGGGACCACACGCCCGATAGCACCAATAGCTCCACGGTGGTAGGCTCCGACACACAGCAGTCAGCAGCAGGGGTCACGGAAACTGTCCCAGCTCCAACAGCCAGTGGTACACCGCCCCATGGGAGCGCTGGTACCCACGGTCCCCATGAACACAGCCAAAGTAGGACACGCTCCGCAAGGCAGATCGTGTAGGCAGCCAGACTGCACACAGACAGTGCAGACACGGTCTCAGCCATGGACCAGGCCACATGAGAGCACCTCATCTGTGTGCTGCACCCATCAGGGAAGGGAACCAGCCCCAGAGTCTCCACATGCAGTCGGCAATCACGAGCGCTCGCCTCATAGCCGAAGTAGCGAAGGCCAGAGCTCAGGCTCTAATAAGCACCTGAATGGCTGTCTGGGCAGCCCAGGAACAGCTGCACGGCTGGGGTATGCCACAGGTCACAAAGGTCCAGCTATGGGGGACCCCATGGGGGCCGGGAAGCGGGAGCCTGGTGGTTGCACAACCAGCCATGGTCCAGCTAGACAGGAAGAATAACACCATGGACAGGGGGGGCACACATACCCTCCAGGGCTGAGGGGGGTCTCCGAGGGGTCCCAAGGGACCCCTCCGAGGGACAGGCGGCCACGGGCTGCAACATTGTAGCACAACGGAGTGAGGCATGGGGTGCGGACCCAGCACAGCTGCAGAAAACAATCGCACACAGAGAACGACTAATCAAGTCGGCAAGGACACGGTGTTACAAACAGGGAGGGGGGGCGGTGATGGCTGATGGCATGCAGCTGCACAAGGAGCACACAGCCCTGCGTGGCCATGCAGGTGCAAGGCCCCATGTGCCGGCAGCAGGTGCACCCAACCGCACGCCCACGGACACCAGCACCACATTGTGTCCTTACTGCGGAGCTGCACCTGGGTGCCCACCTGGCCTGCGGTGCTCCGCGAGGCAGCCGGGTGCCTCCAGTGGGGAAGGGAGACCATGCGCCGGGCAGCCCTGCTCGCTATGCCCATAGACAGGNGGCAGCAGGTGCACCCAACCGCACGCCCACGGACACCAGCACCACATTGTGTCCTTACTGCGGAGCTGCACCTGGGTGCCCACCTGCAGGTTACCCTGGCCCAGAGGGCTGCAAGGGCCCGCAGGGCCCACCATGGCCGCAGGAGAGCCCTCGCCCGGCTCAGGGCGCAGAGACTCTCTGGGGCAGACTGACAGGCTGTGAGCCGGGGCCGAACCTGGCCTGCGGTGCTCCGCGAGGCAGCCGGGTGCCTCCAGTGGGGAAGGGAGACCATGCGCCGGGCAGCCCTGCTCGCTATGCCCATAGACAGGCGGATATGGGTCGCTGAGCGGGCACAGGGTTGGTGGGCCAGGGCGCTGGCCCAGTGAGACGAGGCAGCCTGGAGGGCTGGACCTTCCTAGGTGGCTCAAGAACTAAACGGTACCTGTTTAGTACCCAAAGAGATATCAGCATTACTGAGTTACCGTTACCAATTTACCACTTTTCCACTTTGCTCTGTTTTACCGATTTACTATTTCTCCTTACGTTTTGAGTTTCTGGCAATTTCTAATCAAAATAAAATAGTCATCCAGCTGTTTCATTCTCTTCTTGTATGTCTGCATGTGTAACTGATGATTAAAACAACAAAACATGGAAATATAGAAGGATGCTAACTAAAATGGTAACATATTAAGTCAGAGCAGGTTGGTAAACAAAAAATTGTGTTACTTGTTAATGGTAATACCTGATCGAAGATAAACAACATGAAATTGTGGATATTTCCAATAGGTATAAAAATTGCTACCCATTTAAGCTGTGTTTGGACTCTAGAAAGAAAATGTAGTGGCCCTGTTGTTTCCAAATGTAAGAGGTGGAGATAAAAGAGTTCAGTTACACGGTAAATCGGTTATGTGGTAAAGTATTATTAATCAATATTTTGATTACCTACTGCTGTAGTATGCAACTACCAACCAGTTCAATGATTGACTATACAAAATTTTGGTTATTAAACAGCGGTTATGGAATTGACTGTTTCAGCTCTAATGCTGTGACATGGGGTCGGTTACACCCTGTAATATAGCACTGGTATGGGGTGGGAAGGGTTTCATCCTTAGGGTGTACATGCAGGATGGGGAAAAGAATGGGATGGTCCAGATAAGGAACCTAGGCCATCCATCCATCCTATGTCCTTGAGTGCCTGCAGTCATCTCCACTCTCTTCTCATCATGAGCTCACACTTTCAGTATTTAATCACAGGAGCTGAATGGGCCAGAAACAGGAATTGGGAAAGGGTCAAATAAAAAAAATACTTGTAGGCCAGATTTGTCCCTCACACCTAAACTGGGTGTACCATTTTAGGGTCACATATGTGGCACTATTATGAATGTCTGTGTTAAATTTATATTTAAAATGTTTCTGTAGCTGTCTAGTGTCCACCACTACCTCCCAACCATGACATGGGTTTCAAAAATTGTCCCTGCGTGATTTTCCTTAACACTGGCTTTGAAACCCTCCAGTCACACAGTGCAATGGCACAACTTCAAATGACTGTCACTGCTAGAAACAAGCACCCGCAAAACCAGGTATACCTATCAAAATGATGGTACCCAACCCACTAACACTGGGTATCAATCAGTACCTGATTAATCTCTGACCCACTACCAATTTGCTGATTTCGGTACCGATTTACCAAATTCCATTGCAAAATTTCTGACTGCTATTACCAAATTTTCAGTTTTCTGTTCCAAAATGTGTCAGTAAAATGGAAAATCAGTAATTCAGTAACAGTATTAACCACTATTTTGGACAATTGTATGCCTGACATGGGACTTGGGTACCAACTGGACACCCAACAGACAGCCCAAAATTGCATTTCATACCCTTGGGTAGCAAATGTGTTATTCATTCCAGCTCTAGCCACCACAGGTCAGTGGCTTAATGGCCCAATTCACCCCTTTCTATATATAACCCTAGATGAAAATAGGAGTGACCAGAGAGCAGCTTCTCAGTCCAGTTCTGCTGAAAGGAGAGCTAAAATAAAAATCTGAGCTCAATGAAATGGAATCTCTGGCTCGTACCCGTCATTAGGCCAAAATTCAAAAGTCTTATAATCCCACAAGGGCTATAATCACCAAGGCCTATCTCTGAAAACGGAGACCTGAGGCACTCTTCATCAGGAGCTATGAGAATGGGTGGGTATTCAATTGGCATTTGGCAGGCATTAGTCATCAGCTCAGACCTAGGCATTATGTTCAGAAAATTTCCCTCAGTGAACAATTTCATATGGAGGAGTTAGTCCACAGATTGTGCGCACCTGTGTGGCAGCTGAATAATCCTCAGATTTAAGAGTCTCTGACTACTCATTGACACAATAGGGTCAGCAAGGGGTCAAAGCCAGCTTTCCTAGAAGTTGCCTAATCCATTTCCCCAGGATACATCTAAAGAGGTCCAGAGGATTCATTAAAGTCTATCAACTCAATCATGCAGACGTTACTCACCTAACCTTCACTTAGTTCTGTCTCCTTTCTGACCCCCCACTCACCTTTGCCCCTTGCATTTTATGCCTCTTACCACTCCCTGCTCAGTGGCTATGAGCACACATGTCATTGGTTGCCCCACCCCAAACCTGTCAGGACCCATCTCAGAACAATCTCCCTTATCATTCAAATGGTGAATGGTCAGAAGCTCTCTGTGGCTGGATGTTTTCAAAAAGAGGCTGGACAGACAGCCATCCATCAGGGATGCTGTAGATGTAGTCATTCAGCATCCAAGCAGGGGGTAATTCACTACCACAATGGCCTATCTGCTCTTAGAGATTATCCTCAAACCTGTTCAAACACTCAAGCAGAGTGTATGGAGGAGTGAGGTACTTGGCCAGTGTCTGTTGAGTTATACATGTGTGGAAGGCAGATGTGTTGCAACTAGAACTGAAATGATTTATTGCGGTGAATACTGTTTTTTGGGGAGGGGGGATGGCTGATTTGCCACTCTCCAAATGATGCAAAATCTTACCAGTTTTCTCAACAATTTATTAAGGTTCCTGTTTGGAATTGCTTTTTTGGTATTTTCAGGACTTTGCCATTCCTAACAAAGTGCTATTTCTATCATGAAAAAATCCTAACCCTATCAAGTAGCAAATTCCTAGCTCTTTACCCTCAAGGAACTGATTGAAAACAGAGGGTATTTTCAGACGTGACGGGGCGGCATTCACCCCGTCATGTAAACAACCCTTAGATTCCCCGCTGGGATCACTCCGGCACGAGCAACAGACGTGCCGGGGGATCCCGGTGGGGAATCGGGAAGGGGGCAGGGCCGCATGGCACAACGTGTGGCCGCACGCCCGCACCCCCTCGCCCCACCCCCCCACCGCCTGCCCTCTGGGGAGACGGGCGGGCGCCGCGGCCAATGCGGCCACAACGCCTGCCCGAAATGACCACAGCCCGGAATCCCGGTGGGGATTCCAGGCTGTGACCGCCGTCCAGACGTGATGGGTCCCTTCTGATCACTTCCTTGCCTCCTTGGCCTCTCCCACCAACCCCCCTCCTCCTCCTCCTCTATGTGCCCCTTCTGCAATATGCAGGTCTTTACCCCCTCAGAGTTTGCCTCCTCTCTTTCCCCCTTCCTCCCCCCCGTTTTTGCCTCCTCCTCCCCTGACTCTGCCATCTCTGCTCTCAACACCTCTCTCTCCTCGACCCTTGACTTACTTGCCCCCCCTCTTCACGGACCGTCCGGCCTCATAACCCCCACCCGTGACTCACCCTTACCATCCGCTACCTCTGCTCCTGCACCCGGGCTGCCGAACGCCTCTGGCGCACATCCCGCTCCCTCCCTGACTTCCTCCACTACAAATTCTCCCTCTCCTCGGCTATCTCCCTAGCTAGACAATGCTATTATGCCTCCAGGATTGAATCTTTCTCTCGCGAACCTTGCCGCCTCTTCTCTACTTTTGACTCCCTTCTTAAACCCCCCT
>QEPC01007483.1:573295-604665 GCA_003113815.1 Sphenodon punctatus
CTGCCCCCCATGCCTGGAACTCCCTCCCTGCCCACATCCGCCTTCCCCCTCCCTCCGCTCCTTCAAATCCCTCCTCAAGACCCACCTTTTCCTTGCTGCCTTTCCCAATGCCTGCTAGTCTTTCCCCTTACTCTTACTGTCTGCCCTCCTCTGCTGACTGCTGCTACCAACCTCTTTGTAACCAAGCCAAGCATACGCACCTGAGACTTCGCATCCGCTTGAATGTTTGTCTTCTCCCCTGTCTCTCCCACTGTCCCCTCTCCCTGTCTTCCCCCCCCCTTTGTCTTTTAGATTGTAAGCCACAGGCAGGGACCGCGTCTAGTTCTGTGTTCTCTACAGCACCAGGTCACATGACTGGTGCTATATAAATGTCTAATAATAATAAATAATGAGAGAGAGAGAGAGAGAGAACGAGAGAGAGAGAGAACAGACTGGCAGAAGCAACAGTAGCTGCAGCAGTTTTCCAGATGAGAAACAATTAGGTGAAGAAGAAGAAGAAGAGGAAGAAGAGGAAGAGGTGGAGGAGGAGGAGGAGGCACTGGTGGCAAGATGTTCTGGGCATTTGGTACTGTCCTTGGCACCCCAAGGTGTGTCAGGACACCAGTTTGCAGCAATTGCCCCGGGGAGGAGGAATTGTGAGAGAGACACACACACTGGCAGGAGCAGGCAGTGGTGGCAAGCAGTGGAGAAGAAGAGGCAGAAGATATTGGCACCCCAAAGTCTGGCAAGGTATCAACTTACAGAGAGCACCCCAAGGGGGCAGGATTTGTGTATGTGAGAGAGAGAGAGACAGGCACTGGCTAGAACTGTCACTGGTGGTAGGGGGGGTTGCAGGCAGCAGAGGAGAAGAGCAGGGATTGACACTGGTGATGGCATTGGCATCCTAAAGTCTGGCAGGGTATCAACTTGCAGGGAGCACCCCAAGGGGGCAGGAATTGGTGTGTATGAGAGAGAGAGACACACACACACTAGCAGGAGTGGAGCTGTCGCTGGAGGATGGCTGTAGCAATATAAAGTAGGACTGAAATGATATCTTCGGGAAAATTTGGAATTTGCTGAATATTAGGGTATTCAGTTTAGAAAGGCCGAATTCCGAAGTTCCGAGGACCAAGGCCATTATTTGGAAAACTTCGGAAACCACTGGGGGGCTAGTGAACAGTTGAGCTGCTTCTGGAAATGAAACGTGGTGTCATATTTGGTAGGAGGGGGATATGGGAAGAGGCAATTGAGTGATGGTAAGCCAGATGGCAAGTTTTGAGTGGCTGGCCAAGTCAGATGGTCAGCTTTTGAATTGGCTTGCAGGGCAAAATAAAAGTGTGTGCACTGCAGCCATTTTGTCCATTCTCTTTGGTGAATTTGGCTGTGCCAAATGTATACAGTGCTGTTAATTGTCTGCTGGGGAAGAGGGATGCCTGGCCAAGCATGGTATGGTTTGTCCTATCCGGTCCATAGGGCCAATGCTGGGGGATGGGGGTTTCGTTAGTGTAATTTCTACTGCTCTGCCAGCTGCTTGGTACCATGAGGCCAGAGTCAGACTGGCATCTCTCTGCCTGGTTTCACTTCCCAAGTTTGCTTGGTCAGTTCAAGTTACCATTGCCACAATGCCATGCCAATGAAGAGGGTGCCCCGGGGGTGGGGGGGAGAGGTGTGAATGTCTCTTTTCTTAATATTGTGACTGCTTCTGGTGCCTGCACTTGCTGGCTTTTTTTGGTGGGATTTATTTCTCCATGCAGTTGCAGACTGTTTTGCGGGGGTTGTTGTATTCTTCTTGAGCGAATGTCTCTTGCTAGCCTGCATTTTTGTGCACTGCTTGGTTGGCAGAATGATAAAGTGGGTGCAATCGCTGCTGATGGTGGGCCATGCTGTGGGTACACTACTGTTCATTTTTAAAAAAAAAATATTTCTGCCCGCAGTTGCACTTTTTTTGGGTTGTCTTCTGAAGTGATTGTCTCACTCTTGCTAGCCTGCTTTTCTGGGTAGTGCTTTGATTGTGGGTTCAAGAACTTTGCAACAACCTTCTGAAGTTTCCAAAGTTTTCTGAGGTCCAGGATTCCAAATCCGAATTCTGAAACTTCAGAAACAGCGCCGAAAAGCGACCAAGTACTCGGGCCGATTATTCAGAACTTCGGTATTAGGCCCACGTACTCGGAAGTACTATTTGGTAAAGTCCTAATATAAAGCTTTCCCAGTGCTCTCCCAGAGCCCCTTTAATTGGTTATGGGAGGCTGGAAGCATTAAGCAATCAAAGAGTGCCATGCCACTGTCTGGGATGTGCTTGCAATGTCCATTTGACAGCAGAGATGTCAATCATGTCTCCTAGCTCCATGGTGTCTACTCCCTCCTCCCCTCCCAGAAGATGTTTACCAGGTTTTCCCTCCAAAATGGAGCCTGGGAATAATGACAATAATAATGAAAATTGGGGGGTGGGGTGTTATTTTTTATTTTTTGTTTGTTTGTATGAAAACAAAAATGATAAAAACTAAAATGAATTGCACATCCCTAGGACTCACAGCCATTGAGACAAACCAAAACATCAATTTCCTCCAAATCTCCAATATCCAAAAAGAGAAATATCATCTTTATCTCTGCAGTCTTCTTCCTATCCAGAGTGCCTGCATGTTAGCAATAAGGCTGTAAGTCCCATCAATTCTGCCGCTACTGAGAAACCCAGAGCAAAACTGGGTATGTGTCTCCAAAGACTTTAAATCATGCCCATCCCTGATGAATTGCAAAGTTTAATTTCTGTAATGGGCTTGGAAGACAGAGCCGTTTACCATCCCCCATCCCCACGCAACAGGAATTGCTGAATGGATGAATTACTCACACTGTAGGTGGGAGACATAACTACTGTCCTCAATATTCTAATTTAAGGGTAAGGGGTGATAAGTGGCTTATATGGGAGTGGGGAGAATGGGAGGCATCAAATTATGTACTTTGATGCCCCTAACCCCTCCCCTACATACACACTCTTCTGAAAGGCAAGCACTTGCGGCTAGCAGAAATTGGAAGAACACAGAAAGAAAAGATGAGTGGGGTTCCTTCAGGGGGCAAAGTTTATAACTTATGCATTGCCTGGAAATGCCATAAGAAATTAATATTTGTTACAGAAACAGCGGGGCTGCATTAATATTTTAATATTGGATGAATATTTAATTTGAAAGTTTTGATTTGAAAGTGAACAAGACAGCCGTGACACTAACAGCCATGCAGCTGCTTTAGGAAACATTAATGATTTATTGACAGTGTTGGTAGTAATAACTTTACACTGTTTTCAGTTACATAATGCCTTTGAAATATTGGTAAAGCGATTACCAAGGACAAAAAAAGCACAGGCTGGCTTCAATATTCCTTTTGGGAAAGACTGGTACTAGAGTAAGTGTGAGTTTCTCCATAGTTACCACTTCCACCCCATTCCCTGGAGCCATTCCTGATGGGCAAGCTGGGATTTTGAATGGTTGGAGAATCTCCACCAGACTCTACATCCTACACCATTTCCTGCTGTGACTCCTTTTCAAAGAAGGCTGGGACTGGAGTAACTGTGAACTCATACAGAGCCACGGATCCTACAGTGACTTTTCAGTCACTGAGTAGCTGAGAACTCCCCACAGCCAATTCTCCTACACTATGCCCTATAGTGACTCCTGGTTGGAGAGGCTGTGGCCTGATGTTCCCTACAACTGCTCGTTCTAAAAATGGCAAAGATGGGAACAACTGAATTCTCAACAAGCCATTGTTGAATGACATGCCCTACAGAAGTAACTGTAGCTGGGAGGGTGTGCTCTAAGTATCTCTGAACTGACTCAAACATATGCCTTTGCAGCTTCATGCTTTGAGGAGGTGGGGGGCAACCATTCTTTTCTGATGCACTCTGTGAATCCATAGATCAATATTATAATGAAGAGATTTATGAAAAATGCCTACTTTCCTTTCATTTGAACAAGGTTTGGATGTCCATAATAAGTTGAAAAATCTAATCCGAGTGTTTCTCAATTGATTGAAAACTGATGTTTTATTTTCTTGATGGACAGAGAGACAGAGGGAAAGAAAGAAAGATCTCTCCTAACCTAAATAAGGGGACTGTGGAATGTTTTTGTAATACAGCCTGTTACGCATTATATGAGAACAGGAAAAGTCATCACAGGAACAATGAAAGAGACACTGATATGGAGGGGGTTGGGGGGATGTCTTGAAGTACCTTGAAAGTTGTACCGTACTGTGGGTCCCGGGTCCATGATTCCAACAATGTGTTTTGTTTTAAAGCCAATCTTTTGCATGAAATTTAAAGGAAAAAACAAACAAACCTGGCTTGAGTGTGTGACCCAACATAAACGAAGTGGGAGCATGTGCTTTTTTCTGTTTCATCTTGGTACCCTTGTAAAGATTGCTTATAATAAGAAGTACGTCAGTGGAATCAGGAAACATGGAGCAAAAATATAGGACACAATTCAAAGTAAACTCATTTTTAAGCCTTGTAGATTTTCTTTCATTGAAGTGAATTTGGTGGCATGAATGGTGCCAGGCTGATAAGCACTGGAGATCAAAGAATGAAGGATATGGCCATCAGCATAGAGCCCTACAGACCAAACAGAGTCTAACTGAAGCTGACTGGTCTTATCAGTCTAAGTGTCAGGACTGGGCCTTGAACTCCCAGCCATGACTGGGGCATTCACTGCCTCTTGCACCACTGGCAGATTTCTGTAGAGATTGGCTTCCTTTCCTACCTTGGTATTCTCCCTCTTTCCTCGTACTCTGTACCCCACTCACACCTGGTAGAGGGCATGGACCCACCTGCCACAGCCTGATTGGCTCTCTGTATTATTTAAGGCTGCTGAGGGCTGTGGCAGGTGTGGAGCTTCTAGTCATCTTCCCCTTGACTTTAGCTTGGCCCACTTCCCTTGTTACACTTCTCTCACTTGTACTCTGCTCGCACTTCTGTTTATGTCCGTGTCTAAGTCTCAGTGTGCTGTTCCCCCTCTCTGTTCCTAGTGTGTGAAGCTCTCCCACTCCCCTAGTGCCAGGACTTGTCCCTCCTGTATCCCGTGTGCGTTGAGGCATTTCTTGCCCAGCTCCCCTACCCCTCTGTCTGTCTGCACGGGGTGTATGCTGTTTGTCTCCTACTCACATCTTGTCCTGTCTTCATATGGGTTTGTTAATTGTTTCCCTCATGTCCTGAATCCCTCTCAGTGTGTCTTGTTCCCTATTTGTCTGTTCTTCTGGCAGCAGGGGAGGCCCAGCCCTGTGGCCACCTCTTGTCTCCCCCTGTAACCTTGCTGCAACCCTGCCTCCCTCTGGCCTTGGTTTCACAAGGGCCTTTTCTCTGAATCCACAGCTCCATGTCGCTCTTCTATCTTGGAGTTCCTGTTCCCCCACGCTGGTCTTCCAGCCCCTTGTTGTCCTCTGAGCCTTGGCTCCCCAGTTTCCTTCTCTTGGATTCTCCAACTCCCTGTTGCTGGTTCTTCAGCTCCATGCTTCCCCCCCTGTCTCGGTCTCGCCAGCTCCCTGTTGCTGGTTCCCTAGTTCTGTGTTGCTCCCCTGTCCCTGAGTCCCCATTTCCCTATTGCTGGTTTCCCTCGCTCCCTGCCTCTGGTTTCCCCCGTTCCCTGCCTCGGGTTTCCCTCTCCCTAGTTCCCTGTCCCTTGACCGCAGTGATGAACCGTAGGCCTTCTTTGGCCAGCGTGTCTGATCCTTATGCTCCCTGATATCAGAGAGCGGCTGAGAGGTTTCCTTGTTACTCCCCTTGCTTCTTTCCCCCCGCCTACCTACCTTCCTCTCTTCCCCTTCCCTGGCTCCGGCCACTGGAGTCTGACAGTAAGTTTAGTTCCTGAGCCTTCTCAGCCCAAGCCCCTTGGTCTGGGCTGGGACAGGCTCCCTGTGGGAAGGAAGTCTGCCCTCACAGATTATTGTGACATAATTGTGGCCATGCTATGTCATAAAAAGGTGGGATTATGGCATTCCTCTGTCTTTTTCCTGAGGTGGCAGCATTCCTCTGCCTTTTTTTCTGAGATTGCATTACAGTGCTCCATGGAGGTTGAGCCATGCCCACTGCAGACTGCACCAAATCTGGATTCAGAAGAGCCAGACTGTAGCGGGAACAGGTTTTGGATGTATCTTGAATTGTTCATCCCAAGCAGGGCTTTACTTCAATGACTATTAGTCAACTCTATTGGAAGTGGCCCAGGCATGCCTTGAGCCATTGGAGGACTGGGTCACAACTCCCTTAGAATCCTACAATTCTATTATTATGAGTGCTAATTGTTTAAATGTCACTTGAGCCTTTTATTCTTTAGGAGCTTATACTACATTCAATGAAGTCAGTGGAAAGACTTCCGTGAACGCACGTGGGTTTGGAATATAAGAAGGAAGTAATGGAATCATAAAGTTGGAAGGGAGAGTCATCCTTGGGGGCCATCTAGTCCAACTGTCTGCTTGGAAGCAGGAAGTCTACAGCTACAGACAAATGGTTGTCCAGTCTCTCTTTGAAAACACAGTGATGAAGACCCTTCAGCATTCCAAGGTAACTTGTTCCACTGCCTCACAGCTCTTACAAGACTTGGAATAGACATAGTTTCTGAGCAGGAGGTTCTAATGGAGGTTCAAACACTAAGTGTAAGTTGTCCTGCTACTTCAATAGATTACTGCTCCAATCAAAACAGAGCCCTGACTGATGGACTAGTGGAGCAGACCCAAGTAGAGATTTTATTGATTATCCCTATGAGTAGTGATGCAACAAAATCACTCAATACATCAGTAGAGATTCCTGGGGCCTTTGATGCAGTTGCTGATTCTATTAAGACCTTTCTCCTCAGTGATCTGAAAGGTTGGAGCTCTGTTCTCCCTGTTCCTCCTTTAATGGGCCTCTCAATTTTGGATCAGGATATTTTGATACAAGACTTGGAATCTGTGAAGAAATCTCTTATAGGTCCTCCATTAGACCATCAAGCTCGAACTGATAGGTCCTTATACCAGCCAGAATATAATTTGGAGGCCTTAATGGCGGCCTGAGTGTTGACTCCAGAAGAGATGGGTCTCCCATACTCAAGCCCTGGTCTTACGCCTGGAATTCAACCGGGTTCTATTCAGAAGTGTGCTAGCCTCAAACAAGGCAGTAGCTCTAATAACCAGATAGTTTGCCAGAAAGTACATCCTACTCCAGAAGATAATAAGGGCGGAGCCCAAAAAGAGAGTTTGGCGGGAGCAGATGATAGTATCTCCTTATTGGATGGCTAGAATCCTATAAATTGACTCAGCCAAGAATCAAGGGACTCCGCCGAACTGTCTAGAGCCACACAATGGTCTTTAGAACCTAAACTAAACCATCCTGGGCAGGGGATCTTGACTCTTATCTCCTGGAATGTTTTGGGTTGCAAATCTAAATTAGATGATCAGGATTGGTTAGACTTTTTGTCGGCCTACGATGTGGTCTCCCTCCAAGAGACTTGGTTATCTCAGGAGGAGACCCTCCAGATTACTGGCTTTCAGGTGGTGGTTCAGGGAGGTCCAAGGCTGAAAGGCAAAGGCAGAGTATCTGGGGGGTTAGCAATTCTGGTAACAGAAAAATATGCTCATTTCAGGTACTGCGATTCTTCTGGAAAGAAGTGTTGACAATTTTAGGTTGCATACCCTTAGGAATACATTTTTTAATAGTGAATATATCCCCCCGACTTCATCATCATTTTATGTCTCTATTTGGTCTGAATTAGAAAGCTATTTGCAGGTTCTGGGAGATAAATATCCATTGGTCAAGGTTATTATAATGGGAGATTGGAATACTAGGCTGGGGAGTGACGCCCATACATTTAGCGATGACTCAGTTTATGTGACATATGGCATTCCTGACAGAGTGTCTTCAGATACACTATGTTCTGAATCAAAAGACCATATGGTATATTTATGGCAGCTTTAGATCTCCTAGTTCTGAATGGCAGAACCTTAGGGGATTCAATGGTCAATTTTACCTTTATAGGTCCTCAGGGTAGAAGCATTGTAGATTATATAATGCTTCACCTTTGGGATTGGGAAATAGTAAGGAATTTTGAGATTCTATTTAGGGTAGAATCTAGCCATCTGCCTTTGCGATTAAGTATCCAACTTGATACCGTAGAAGTTACTGCTGATTTAGACAAGAAAGGTGAACTAAATAGGGTAAGGATTGGATGGACAACAGCTATAGCTGCAAAAGTATTTGATTACTTATGGGATTACAAGCAGCTGGCATGGAGGGTTTGGGCTCTCGAGAGGGAAGATGTTGATACCCTTATACTTAAAGAAGAATTGTCTCAATCACTAAATACTATAGGGCATGACCTGTTGTCAAGAAAATTAGGTCACCATGTATGGATTAGGAATTGCTGGTTCGATGCGGAATGTATTTTATGTATTTTTTATTTATTTTATTACATTTATTTGCTGCCCCCTCATGCCCATGGCATCTTGGGGCGGCTTACAACACCAATAAAAACAATTTAAAACATCAATATGATTTAAAAACATCTAAAAAACACCTAAAAACCCACCACCCCTCCCCCACGATTAACCCACCCCACCACCCCTCCCCTCCTCCGAAGGCCTGGGAGAACAGCCGAGTCTTACAGGCTTGGCGGAAAGCCAACAGAATTGGGGCCAGATGGGCTTCCTCCGGGAGGGAGTTCCATAATCGCGGCCTGGCCACCAAGGACGCCCTCTCCATTGTGGCCCCCCACCTTATGCGGGGGACCTACAAGAAGGTGCCCCTAGTGGACCGAAGGGGCCGCCCTGGGGCGTGGAGTGTGAGGCGGTCCCTGAGGTATCCGGGGCCAAGACCGTGTAGGGCTTTATAGGTCAAAACCAATACCTTGAATCTGGCTCAGTATGTTATAGGCAGCCAGTGCAGAGTGCGGAGCACAGGAGTAATATGCTCTCACCGACTCATCCCCATCAGGAGATGAGCAACCACATTCTGCACTAGCTGAAACCTCTGAGCCAGCATCAAGGGAAGTCCCATGTAGAGCGCGTTACAGTAGTCCAGCCTCGAGATGATGAAGGCATGGATGAGGGTGGCCAGGTCAGGTCTGGAAATGTATGGACGCAGCCTCCGCACTAGATACATCTGGCAGAAGGCAGCCTTCACCACCATCTTCACCTGCCAATCCAGGCGGAGATCTGAGTCCAATAACACCTCCAGATTCCGAACCTGTTGGGCTACGGGAGGGTGGACCCCCTCTATGAGGGGAGCCAGCACCTCCCTCGGCCTACCCACCACCAGCACCTCCATCTTATCAGGATTGAGCTTCAGTCTGCTCTGCCATAACCAATCCGCCATGGCCTCCAGACACTGGGACAGTACTGAGACGGCAGGACCTGGGTCAGTTGAAAAAGAGAGGTAAAGCTGGGTGTCATCAGCGTATTGGTGACAACGCACACCAAACCCTCTCACCATCTCCCCTAAGGGCTGAATATATACATTAAATAGTAAAGTAATGGAGAGAATTGAACCTTGCGGAACGCCAGAATCCAGGGCCCGGGGGCTGGAAGACTCAGCCCCCAGGACAAGCTGCTGGCTTCTCCCCAAGAGGAATGTAAGTGTATGAAGCATTCCTTCACAAGAGCAAAAAAGGATTGGCTAATTTCAGCCTCTTCGGCTCGATATAACAACTTCATAGAACTTAGAAATAACTACCAAAAAAAAGCTTCAAAAGAAAAAGAATGACTATGAAGTCAAATTTTGGTCAAAGCTTAATCTTGCAGCAGAGACTCGGGATTCTGTTAAATTCTGGTTTCTGTTTAATCAATTTTGTAGAGGCAAGGCAGAATGTCTGTTGAACCCAATTGAGACTGAATCTTGGATTGCGTTTTACGAGAATCTATATGAGGACCCTCATGAGAGCAGGGAGGAAACCCAAGTTAACCTGGATGATATTTTGCTAGAGGCAAGTGGGTTTGACCCCATGGTGACAGAAACAGAGGTTCCTGAAGCTATTGGGAAATTAAAATCCAATAAAGTCCCCGACGATGACTATATTATCACGGAGGTCTTTAAGGGAACTCCTTATTGGTGGGCACGCCTCTTGGCAAAGTTTTTTACATTAATTAATGAAACCAAACAGGTGCCCATGGAATGGGGCCATAGCATAATTATCCCTTTTTTAAAAAAAGGGTAATCCCAAAGATCCAGCGTGCTATCACCCAATACGTTTCCTCCCAGTTTTAGAGAAATTGTATGCTAGACTTATTTTAGACCATCTTCAGGCCTGGACTGATAGATTGATAGACATAACTTGGAACCGTTGGAACAATCTGGTTTTAAAACAAACTGTTCGGCAATAGATAATTGCTTCCTTCTTGTGCATCTAGTCTTTAAATATGTAACTATCCAACGCACTAAGTTATATCTGGCCTTTGTGGAGCTGAAAAAGGCATTTGATTCTGTGCCAAGGAGGAAATTATGGTTGATGTTAGCCTCCCTGGGAATGAATAAAGATCTGTTGACCCTTATTATTCAACTCCATTCCAATAATAAGGCAAAAGTTAGAATGGATAATCATGGTAAATATACGCAGCAATTTTGTATACAGAAAGGGGGTGTCAAGGCTGCTTACTAGCCCCCATACTTTTAAATCTATATTTGAGTGATTTGTAGGGGTGGGAATATCGGTATCGGATTAATCCAATATACCCAATAATCCGATATATCAGATTAATCAAATAATCTGATAATCACTGGTATCGGCATACCATTTTTTAACATTGTCCACTTTACCAGTTTTTTTACATCGCGGCCATTGAAATAAATGGCTGCAATGTAAAAAACCGGTAAACCAGCCAATGTTAAATAACCGGTAATCCGGTATGCCAATACCGATAAATCCAATACTGGGGAGATCCGCTACCGATAAATCCGGTATCCGGTATTCTCCCCGGTGTCCCACCCCTAGTGATTTGGTTAAGTTGCTTCAGCAGAGTGACCATCATGCACCTAAGATTGATAATTATATTTTAACAATTTTATTATATGCAGATTATTTAGTTTTACTTTCCCAAACAAGGAAGGGGCTATGTAATCTAGTGAATACTTTAGAGATATATTGTAGTAATAATGGACTTGAAATTAATCATTCTAAATCCCAAGTCCTGGTTCTAGGTAAAGATGCTAAACTATTTGTATGGAAAGCCCAGAGAGGTGAATATAGGCATGTGGAGTCGGTAACATATTTGGGGATGGTCTTCACTAAGAATGCTTCTTGGGATAAACACTGCCAATATCAGAGGAAGATGGTGGAACAAGTAGTAAGAAGAATTTTTAAAATGGCAAAATGTTCAAAAGTAATTCAGATCTCTGAAATTTTAAAAGTATATAAAGCAAAGGTACAATTCATTTTATTATATGGCATGGAGATGTTGCCAGCTAGTAGTAGGGAGAAGCTAGAAATCGTACAGAATAAATTCCTAAGGGGGGACTCTTGGGAACCCCTCAAGCAGTGCCAGGAGCTTCTGTTAGAGCCGAGGCAGGGATCTTTTCGATTAAAGCCCTAGGTAAATTAGCCTTTTTGAGATATTGGCTAAAGTTAACTAATCAAAGGGCAGGTACATTATTGTACTATTCCCTGAAAGAACAACTTGAATACAAAGGCATTTCAAGGTATCCCTGGATGTCCCAAGTATTCTCCAAAGTATCTGAACTAGGACTGTCTAGTTATACACTCTGGGGGCTAAATTTTATCCACCAAAAACAGCTGCTGTGCTCTAGAGTGCTAGATATTGCTCGCTAGGAGGATGTGGCAGAACTACATGAGTGGAAAGTAGTGCCATGGCTAGTACAGATTAAAACCATTTTTGGCCTAGAACGCTACTTAGATGGTATCTCCTCCCATGACTTGCATAGAACGTTCACGTTGTTAAGATTCCATCTTTTGGAATCGGCAGTCATGCATGGGAGAGATAATTCCATCCCAAAAGAATTACGCCTCTGCCCGTGTGGCAGAGGTGTACAAGAGTCTATAGACCATATGCTGTTAAATTGCTCACTGTATGATGATTTACAAAATACACGAATTGCTCCTCTGTTTGAGGGGAAAGAGTTTTTGACTACCCCTCAGAAAATGCACATATTTTTGGCACCGCAGAAGGATGAACACTGTATGATTATAGCAATATTTACTTGGTTAATGTCTAGGAATAGACAATTGGTGATAAATACTGAAAAGGCTAAGTAATCGATTCAGTAGTAGATTACTAAATTAAGGTTGGAATGGCTAGAACCATATCTGGTATCTTCCAAAATTCCTAGAAGTAGAGACTATTATCCTTTTATATTTGAGAAGGGCAATGTACGATTATCTAGTATTTTAAGATGTATTGTGTTGGGGTGTTTTTGCTTTTGTATTCTGTATGGTAATGGCGAAAGCTGAACCAATAAATACAAATATTATATATATACAAGACTTAATGGTTACTTCTAATGGAGCTTCATTCATATGCTAGCTACATCTAAAGGGTGCTAGGGCTGAAACAGCAAGTCGCTGCGGTAGCTTTCTCCAATGGAAAAAGCTCTTCCACAATGAGCGGCATGGTGCGATAGAGATGTTCATTCTGAAACTTTCATTCTGCTACTTCCACCATTCCACTACTTTCATTCTGCTACTTTTACCGGCTATGAAAATAGCAAAATAATGTTTGTTCCAACAGTTTCTATCTTCCACAATTTCCACCGTTACTGCAAAGTAGCAGAACAATGTTTGTTCCGATAGTTTCCGAGATTGTTCTGAAAGTTTCTGAATTAGCAGTATTAATGGAATGCCAGCAGAAAAACTGTGGAAAGTCACCGGCGATTCCAAATAGCAGAGTGGAAAAAGAAGTTGCCGCTTCAGACCACCAAGAAGATGGCATGGATCTCTTCTGAATTGCTAAAGCGGGCAGGAGCAGAAATCTTGGGCTCAAGTAACAGGAAGGTAGATTGTTGTTAAATATCTACCTAATTCTGTCTATTCCCAGAAGATAGGTCTCAGTATGGTGTAGTGATGCAGTGCTTGGACTGGGAGATAGGGGGAAGCCCTGGTTCAAGTCGCCAGAACCTCACTGGGTGAACTTGAGCAAATCACAATATTTTCTCAGTCTAACCTACCACACATAGTTGTTGTGAGGATTAAAAGTTGTGTTAAATATGAAGTGCTCTGAGTGCCATGGCAGTCGGGTGCTATTATTATTATTATTATTATTATTTTATTATTAAGAATTGAGCTTTCTGGGTAACGCTTCCCCTGATACACTAATAATAATAAAAATTAATACCGATGGACCCCAAACGCAAACATCCGAGGCCCTGGATCTCGGAATTACTAAATCTCAGAGTGGCTGCTTTGCTAGATGCCCCAATCGGAAAGGAGTGTGACTCAAAATGCTCTGCACATGCACAAAATGACCATCCCAGACATTTATGCATGCATGGTCCCTGGCAGCCATTTTGTGCATGCACGAGCTTTTTTGAGGTTTATCGAAAATCTCACAAGATTCTCGAAAACCCCCAAACACTCTGCACATGTGCAAAATGGCCACCGTGACCATTCTGCAATTGCGCCCCCGGCAGCCATTTTTCACATATACAGAAAGTTTGGGGGGCATTTCTGTGGTGCTTGAGAATCTTGTGAGAATGGCAATGAGAATGACGATTCTCATGAGATTCTTGACTCAGAAAATCTTGTTGAGAGGCCCATTCTCAACACGATTTTCAACCAGGTCAAAAATTGATTTTGCTGGGAGTAATTTGGGGGTGCTGCTGCTGTACTGGGCCCCGTCCTGCCCAGCAGCATTCCTCTCTACTCTAGCAGAGCTGGTCTCGGTGGTGGCGCTGGGCTCCTCTAGGACTTTGGACTTGGGGGGCTTCAATGCCCATGCCGACACCAGCCTTGTGGAGGTGGAGCAAGAATTCATGGCTGCCATGGCAAACATGGATTTGTCCCAAGTTGTTAGTTGCCCAACTCATGTAGGGGGGCATACCCTTGACCTGGTGTTCTGCTCTGGCCTTGAGGCGGGTGAGTGGGGGACGTAACAGCTATGCCCTTGTCATGGACGGATCGTTACCTCCTTACGATCGGTCTCTTAGTGCATCACCCCCAGAAGGGGAAGGTACCAGTTAGGATAGTCCGCCCTTGAAGGCTGATGGAACCTCAACAGTTCCAGGAGGCCTTGGGGGAGTTAACCCTGGACCCAGCCAGCCGCTCTGTTGATGAACTCGTCCGGGCTTGGAACATCTTGGTTTGGAAGTCCTTTGACAGGGTGGTGCCAAGATGTCCCCTGCCCCTGTCTCGACTTCGCAGGGCCCCTTGGTTTACCGGGGGGATGCAAGGTATGAAGCAGGAAGGCAGGCAACTAGAGCAATGCTGGCATCAAACTTGTTGTGAATCCGATCGACTTCTCCGTAGGGCCCATTTGCGGTCCTACGTTGAGGCTGTGAGGATGGCAAAGAAGGATTTCTTTGCCACCCGCATAGCGTTTGCAAAGTCGTGTCCAGCAGAGCTGTTCCAGGTGGTGCGGGGGCTGGTCAGTCCGGCCTCCCTCTGCCTGGATGGGGACTCATCCCAGGCCCGCTGTGAGTAGTTTGCCATCTACTTTGCAGACAAGATCACTCAGATCCAGAGTAACTTCGACACTGGATTAGAGACAGTAGGAATTGAACATAAGGTGATGGAGGCGCCATCTGGTCCATCTTTGTGGGATAAGTTTCAGGAAGTGACGCCAGCTGATGCTGTGGAGATCCTGGGGTAGGTTAGGTCCACCAGTTGTGAACTAGATCCTTGCCCGTCCTGGTTGGCGAAAGCCTCCAGGGAGATACTTGGGCCGCTGTGGTGGGGGTTGTCAATGCGTCCCTTCAGAAGGGGAGTTTGCCTCCCGGTCTCAAGGAGGCCATGGTGTGCCCTAGAGCTGTAGCGGAATGTCGCAGCGGTAGCTATTTCCACCAGAAACAGCATTTCCGCAATTGGTGGTATGGCATGGCAGAGGCTTTCATTCCGCTAGTTTCATTCTGCTACTTCCGCAGTTCTGCTAATTTCATTCCGCTACTTCCACGGGCTTTGCAAAATAGTGGAAACATGACATTTCCACTACTTCTGCCATTCCGCCAGCACCACAAAATAGCGGAATAGCGGTTTTCCGACAGTTTCCGACAATTCTGCAATTTTTCCGATAGTTTCTGAATTTGCAGAATGCCGGCAGAATTAGCGGAATATCAACGGAAAAGCCGCAGTGTGGTGCGGGCAATTCCAAAATGGTGGAATGGAATCATGGCGCAGTAACAGCTGCTGCCACATCAGCCCTAGTGTGCCCCCTGCTGAAGAATCCATCTTTGGATGTAGATGCACTCGCCAGCTACCGACCCGTCTCTAATCTTCCCTTTTTAGGGAAGGTTATTGAACGGGTGGTGGCCTTGCATCTCCAGGCTCACCTAGACAGCATTGGTTTTCTCGACCCTATTCAATCAGGGTTTCGGCCCGGCCATGGTACGGAGACAGTGTTGGTGGCCTTGGTGGATGATCTCCACTGGGAGATGGATGCAGGACGTTTGACACTACTGGTCCTGCTAGATCTCTTGGCCGCTTTTGATACAGTGGACCATGGGCTGCTGCTGAGATGGCTGCGTGACCTGGGGGGTCTGAGTGGGGCCACCCTTGGGTGGTTCCAGTCATTCCTCTCGCGGAGGACCCAACGAGTTGTCCTAGGGGCAGAAACATCTAGCCCCTGGGCCCCGGACTGTGGCGTTCTGCAAGGTTCAATCCTGTCTCCTTTGCTGGTTAATATATATATGCAGCTCTTGGGTGGATCATGAGAGGGTTTGGTGTGGATTGCCACCAATATGCTGATGACACCCAGCTCTACCTCTCTTTTTCAGCCGACCCAGGCCCTGCCATTTCCGTGCTATCTCAGTGTTTGGAGGCCGTGGCAAGCTGGTTATGGCAGAGCAAACTGAAACTTAATCCTGATAAGATGGAGGTGATGGTGGTAGGCCAAGTGGGGAAGGTGTTGCCCCCTCTTGTGGAGGGGGTGCACCCCTCCGTGGCCCAGCAGGTTCGGAGTCTGGGGTGTTATTAGACGTGGGTCTCCATCTAGATCCACAGGTGGATATGGTGGCAAGGGTGGCATTCCGCCAGCTGTATCTGGTGCGAAGGCTGCGCCCGTACATCTCCAGACCTGACCTGGCCACTCTGATCCATGCCTTCATCACCTCGAGGCTGGACTACTGTAACACGCTCTACCTGGGGCTTCCCTTGACGCTGGCTCGGAGGTTGCAGCTCGTGCAGAATGCAGCAGCCCATCTCCTAACAGGAACGGGCTGACGAGAGCACATAACACCAGTGCCCCATGCACTGCACTGGCTGCCGGTAACGTGCTGAGTGAGATTCAAAGTTTTGACTTTGATCTATAAGGCCCTATACGGTCTTGGACCTGGATACCTAAGGGACCGCATCACCCTCCACGACTCAGGACTTCAGTCCGCCAGGGGCACCCTCTTGGGGGTTCCCCGCATAAAGCAGGGGCTTACAATGGAGAGGGCGTTCTCGGTGGTTGGGACCCGGTTGTGGAACGCCCTCCCAGAGGAAAAATGACTGGCCCCGAGTCTAATGGCCTTCTGTCGGGCCTGTAAGAAATGGCTGTTATCCCAGGCCTTCAGGGGAGGGGAGGGTGGGTTGAATTTGTGTAGGGGGGTGTTTTAATGAATTTTAATGATGATATTGTGGATTTTTTTAATGTTTCAATAATTGTTTTATATTGTTGGAAACCGCCCTGAGATGCCATGGGCATGGGGGGCGGCATACAAATATGATAAAATAAATAAATAAAAACTCATGTCACCCCTAGTCAAAATCTACTTTGCTATATTGCTGTTGACTTTTCCCCTAGCCCTATCTCTTGGTGTCTAGCTCCTGTCCATATCCACCAAGGTACCAGATTGGTCAACAGTATGAGTGTGTCAGGGGAAATCATGTAGACCTCCACTAAAGCATTGTTGACCATTCTCACCAATTCAATCCCTTTTGTCTTGGGTGAATTGTTCTGCCTCAAGTTTATAACTAAAATATCAGGAGGAGGGACGAAAACAGTTGTTTCCATGGTGAGCATCAAATGTTCCCACAGCATGCCCTATTTTCCCACCCAAATTATCTCAATTATTATTTGTTGTTCATCCCCAGTTGTGTCCCAAAATTATCTTGCCCCACTGCCTTGGCTGCCTAGTGCACCAGGCTGTGTCCCAAGATCCATAGCAGTCTACTCAGTTGGTATACCTCTGCCCCTGAAAAGGCACTGGAGAAGAAAATATATGTTAGGATCTTGACCGTCTGGCCCATTACAGATGGACCATTCTAACATAGAATCTGATGGCCCCCAATCGTGAACATCTGAGGCCCTGGATCTCAGAATTGCTAAATCCCAGAGTGGCTGATTTGCTTGCTGCCCCAATACGAAAGGAGTGCGATTCATATTGTACCAGTGGGAGCCCTAGATGGTAAATATATAACTGAAAAAATGGCAATGAACTAGAAGTGAGTCAACAAACCTTCATTGGCATGAAGAAATGGGGGGCTGCTAACGTTAGGGCGAAGGGCCAGATATGCCCAGACTCCTTGCACTGGTCACAATTCAGATTCCCTGGAATGAAGTTCTATGCATGTTCATTCCCTGTTGACTATGGTCAGTCTTGGGCAACCTGTATCTAATGGAGAGAAAGGGGGCCCCATGAAGCGATGTCACCTATTTGTAGCACATGCCCGGATCCATTGCACCGGACTCAGGGACAAGCTCACCCATCTGCAGGGGGAAAAAAGTCACTTTAAATGCTGTGCTGATAAGGGTGGCTTTGTACTGTTGGGTGCCGATGACCGACAGGACCCTGATTAGGTTACATAATAGCAAATGATGATTGAGGACAGTCATTGGGCTACCGCCCGTGCTGTCAGTTCAAACTCTTGACCATCCTGTGCAGAAAGAACCCTTGGTCAGGGTGGGGCTGACCCATTAGTCTACTGAAATAGTTCAGAGCAGCCATCTTGTCAGCTATGGTGCTGGTCATCATGCATGACCTCCTAAGGGTGAGGCCATACTGCAGCATTTGGAGTTCCGGGATGGGAAATTCACAGGGCCAGCCCTGCTCTAAATTCCTGGAAATGGATAAAGGATTGTTCATTAGTGACCCTGGTCCTTGGGGCCAGGGATCCCTGACCATGTCAAACAGTTCAACTATCCAAGGTTCCACAGTTTGTCTGGCATGGTCTCTGGCATCGCCTTGGCTATGTCTGAAACAAGATTTCACCCTTCTCAAAAATCTCATAGAGAATAGGCTTTTCAAAAAGATTTTCTCATCTTGAGATTCTCATGAGAGTCTTGTGAGAAAGTCAAGATTTTTGTGAGAAAGTCAAGATTCTTTTGAAATTTTTGAGAACTTCAAAATATCAAAAAAGAAAGTCTGCACATGTGCAAAAATGACCACCATGGCTGTTATGCACATGAACAGACATTTTGCACATACGCAGATTATTTGGGGAACATTTTTTAGATTCTTAAGTTTCTTGCAAGAATCTCATGTGATCTTGATGGGGCTGCAAGATTCTCGCAAGATTCTCATGAGAATAAATTTCATTCTTGTTTCAGCCCTCGTCTTGGCTACCAGACACCAGAGTACGAAACTGTTCCATCTGGGAACAGGAAAGGGCATCAGCTAAGGCATTGTTAATACCTGGTACATGTTTGGACACAAAGAGAATGTTCTACCTCAGGCAGACAAGGAAGAAAACCCTAACTAATCTCATAACCCTAGGAGATTCTGATGCAGAGGAGTTGATGACCTGGACTACCACCATGTTGCCACACCAGAAGAAGACCCACCAGTTAGCTAGGGGTACTTCCTAGATGCGAACTGCTACTAATATTGGAAGAAATTTGAGGTTTGTGAGGTCCATGCAATCCCCTTCTCACGCCACACCACTGCATGGCTGGACACCCCTCCTCCCCCCGAAATAAACTTCAAATCATGGCACACACACACCCTGCTGCATCTGATTGTACCTGACGTTCCACTTCCAACAGCAACTGCTCCCACCAGAAGCTAACTCCATAGTACCCGGCAAGAAAAGTTTCCCAAACTGCAAGATCCTTCCTCATCTCAGTTACTTTGATGTGCTGATGAGGACGGAGACATGTTGTCAAAGGCTCGCTCATACAGGCAGTAAAGGAATGCACGGTTGGGGGCAATGACCAGGCTCAAGAAATTAATGGACCCCATCAATGAACTGAAGTTTATTTTTATTTATTTTATTTGTATTTACATTTATATCCCGCCCCCTCCCATCAATAGATGGCTCAGGGCGGCTTACAAAATACATTTTAAAACAATAAAAACAATAAAAATATATACAGAGAGGGAACCTAAAATCAATATAAATAAAGGTAAAACAGTCAGACTAAAAAAAAACCCTATTCTCCCACCCTACTCACTCCCTTCCCCAAAGGTCTGGGTGAACAGTCAGGTTTTACAGGACCAGCAGAAGGCCAGCAGACTAGGGGCTAGGTGAGCTTCCTCCAGGAGGGAGTTCAACAGCCATCGTGCGGTAACCGAGAATGCCCTCTCCATCGTGGCCCCCCAGCCAAGGCGCCCCCGGTGGACCACAAGGGTCACCCTAGGGCCAAAGGGGTGAGGATGTCTCTCAGACAGGAAGAGCTCAAGTTGCTTGACTGTGACTCTGTCGGCATTGGTGCATGTCCTAGTGCCTTTGTCATGGGGACAAGGGGGAAACACAGACATTTGGGGTAATGAGACACAGAAGTTGGGGTACAGGGGGTAAATATGATTAATAAGAAGGACAGCTAAAGACAAACATTACGAGAGTGTGAGCCCTACCCCCCCCTCGCTGAAGGGGAGGGACAGAAAAACCATTATCAGGCGGAATGGGCAGTTTGCTGCCAAGGTAATGGCCTGGTGGGGGATGGCAACCCACCAAAAGGACATTAAAATAACAATAGACAAGCAGGAGGAAGTGACCCACGCCCCCTGCAAACGGGAGAAGACACAGGATTTCTCTCTCTCTTCCATCTTGACCAGTAGGGAGAGAACAGCTCAGAAGAGAGCTGTTCCACCATGAACTAGAGACTTTCCTATTCTATAAAAGGATTGAGCCCAATCTCAGCATCCAGGCCGAGAAGCACTGACCTAATCTGGACTGAGCCTTAAGGTAAGAGGACAGTTAGGGAACTTCTGTGTGATTTAGAATGCGTATACTTTATGTTTGATTTATTGACTTGCACTATCTGATCAACAGCCTTGTACTTGTATGTACTGAATA
Organism: Sphenodon punctatus; assembly: GCA_003113815.1. Classification (NCBI taxonomy): domain Eukaryota; kingdom Metazoa; phylum Chordata; class Lepidosauria; order Sphenodontia; family Sphenodontidae; genus Sphenodon; species Sphenodon punctatus. Next base: position 593,596 of record QEPC01007483.1, read on the forward strand.
TATGTTTTATAACCAAGCCTAGTGTGCGTGTGTGTTTATTCGGCCTGGGGGGGGTGGTTCATTAAGGGGGCACTCTATCTAGGTGAGAGCCTAGATGAACCTTTTTCATATAAGATAACCCCACTGTGAAGTCTTTCAAGTTACGGGTGGCCAGAGAAGGTTCTCTGAGTTACGGCTGTGCTGGAAGATCAAGGGGAGGCATTTCTGGGGGAGCGGACCTCCGAAAGTTCCCTGATTGTGGTGAGGGTTTCTGATCATGTGGGAACTCATGTGGGTACAGGCAACTGGGTTGTGGCTGGCCTGGTGGGCATTTGGGGGACAGCCTAGAGAGGGGGACCCCGATCCTTGTGACAGTGGCAAACCAGACCAGTACTCTGGTGTACCCCATTTGAACCCATAAAGCACTTAAGAGGAGCATAGAGGGCCAGAGGGACTATCCCAGAATAGCCCACTTGGAAATTCAGATAGCAGTATGTGTAAGCGGGGCATAGCAGGCCTCCGACACGAAAAGGCCACCAGGTGGCAGCAGAAGGCTGAACTGATTGTTTACTGCAACACATGTTTTTTGTGTGTTCATTTCGGGGATAGGGACAGTGAATAAATATGGCTCAGAGGATCACAGGCCTGAAAAAGATGAGCAAAGAACAACTTATTGCTGAATGCAACAAGAGGGAGATAGACACATCTGGACTTAATGTAGAACAGCTGAAACAAACTCAGGGAGCACGTGCAGCACCAGGCACAAAGCGATGCATCCACCTCATACGACCAAGAGGAAGACTCCGATGACGACGAGGGAAAGACAATGAGCAGCAGTAAAGAGAGGCTGGAACTCAAGAAATTCCAGATGGAACAGCAGTTCCAACTAGAAAGGGAACACCAAAAGATGGAAATGGAAAATGAAAGGGAGCACCTAGAACACGAGGAAAGAGAAAAAGACAAACAACAGCAGGATGAATTGGAAATGGTGAGGGAGACAGGAAACCAGCCTCACAGAGACAATCCATTGCCAGCCAACCCCAGCCACCCAAGAAAACAGTGCATCCAATGATAAACACAACTAATCCCACCCTTTGAGGAGAAAATTATTATTATTATTATTATTATTAACAAACATTTATATAGCGCCAGCAGTGTACCTGGCACTTTACAAAGTAATAAAATAGACACGGTCCCTGCCCCTAGGGCTTACAATCTGAGAGACAGGAGCTGGGGGAGAGACTTAGGAAGGGGAACAGAGGGAGAGACAAGGGGTCTAACATTCATGAAGATGCGAGGTCTCAAGTGCACGTACTTGGCTTGGTTACGATGAGAATGACAGCAGGCAGGTCCATGTTGCAAGGATAAGGGTAAACCGATCGTAGGTATAGGAATAGTGGCTCAGCAGGATAAAGAGTCAGACAGAGCAGAGCGAAAGAGGTGAGTTTTAAGGAGAGATTTGAAGGTATGAAGGGAGGGGGCAAGGCGGATGTGGACAGGGAGGGAGTTCCAGGCATGGGGGGCAGCAAGTGAGAAGGGACGAAGGCGCTTAGGGGAGCAGGGAAGGCGTGGAAGGGTGAGAGAAGGGACAGAGGAGGAGCGAAGTGCACGGGCTGGAGTATGGAGGGCGATAAGTGCAGAGAGGTAGCGGGGAGCGAGGTTGTGAAGAGCTTTATAGGTGAAGATGAGGAATCCTCCACGTTTGAGAAAATCTGCAGGTGCAACGACGTACCAGCAGACCTGTGGGTGCCTGTGATTGTCCCGAGACTGACGGGCAAAGCATGGTCGGTGTGTAATACACTAGAGGGTTCGAACACAGCAGGGGGATCAAATGGTAATATTACTCTTGAATGCTTTAAAATGTCTGTTTTAGCTCGCTATGAATTGACACCAGAAGTGTATAGAGAGCATTTTAGAACTCTTAAAATTGAGGGGATAACACACAAAGAATATGTCTGTAAGGTGAAAGATGCCTTACATAAATGGGTAAAGGGGAGGGATGCACAGACATATGAGAAACTGTTAGAATTGGTGGCATTAGAACAATTTTTGAATGTATGTGCCGTACCTGTTAAGTCACGTGTCATAGAGAGAAAGGTGACTACTCTGGATATGGCAGCAGAGATTGGGGATGAATATGTCAGTACCAGAGCCCTATTCAAACAGAAGGGACCAAAGGGGGAGGGGGAACAACCCAATCCCAGGGGAACAAGAAGTATAACCCTGACTACAAAAAAGACTTTCGTCCCAAACAAACCAGGGAAGGCCACGAGGCAACCCAGCCAGGGGGAGGAGGCCAAGGGGGAAGCAGACCCCAAGAGGAGGGACACAGCAGGTCCCCCAAAACAAGCCTGGGGGAGAACCGGGGGGAAGAAGGGATGGCGATCCCCAGGCTCAAGGGCCAAACTCACCTCAGACCCCTGGGGGGAGGGGGGGGAGGGGATGGGAATTGCTACCAGTGGCACAAGCCAGGGCACATAGCAAGGAACTACTGAGACAGAGAGAGTGGGGAAGAGACCCCAGCACGGGCAGGGGTTTACTGTCTATCCATAGAGAAACCGATCCCGGAGGGGACACTGGCTTCCTACAAATTCACAAATGTGTGGGAAGAGAAAAGGAAGCAAATGAGAGAGGCTAAGATTAACAATGTGCCCTGCATAGGATGGAAGGATTCTATGGCAGATATGTCTGGGTGATACCAGAGGAGTGTATCATTCCAAATAAAACAATTACCATTCGAGGGGTGACTGGATCTACACCAGCTCCCATTGCAGAAATAGAATTGGAATGGGACGGATGGAGAGGACCCATGGAAGTGGTGGTACTAGATGACTTGGAGCATGACCTTTTAATAGGGGATGATATATGGGGGTGGCATACAGCCATGATAGCTAATCAGGCCTGCCAGGAAGAACAGGCCAAATCAGGGCAACACCCTGAAACAAGGGAAGAACAGAGACAGGAATCTGGGAGGGAACCAGACACCAGGGTCCAAGGGAGGGTCCTTGAGGAACTGAGCCCTGAGAGCCAAACTGTGTCCATCTGTGTAGCCTGTACCAACAGGGAGATAGAAACCCTTTACATACAGACCACACCCAGGGAAGGTCCCAGAGCAGAGGAGGCGCTTACGGACCAGGGTATGCATGACCCAAGTCCAGACGTACAACTCTCAGACTTGGCAAAAGCCAGGGAGGCACTGACTGAACCCCAGACAGAGTTCAGAGGGCAGCTAGAAACTGACAGTACTCTGTCAAGGATCAGGGAAGAGGCAGCAGGCAGCTCCCCAGTACATCAGGACAGAGGTATTTTCACATGGGAGCGGGGATTACTGTATAGAGTCCCACACCAGGGAGACAGAGGCTACCCCAAAAAACAACTAGTAGTACCACAAACGTTTAGAGATCTATTAAAATTAGCACACACATGCGTCTTTGCAGGACACTTAGGAGTCTCAAAGACACAGAGCAGGCTAGAAGCCCTGTATTATTGGCCAGGGATTTACAGGGATGTAAAATGTTATTGCCAGACCTGTGACCCCTGCCAGAAGCACAACAAGGGGACAGGCCCTAAGTAGGCCCTTTTGCAGCCCCTGCCCATAACTGAAGTCCCTTTCCACAGGGTGGCCATGGACAGAGTAGGACCTGTAAAGAAGCCCTCAAAAACTGGGAAGAAATACTTACTGGTTTTGGTAGACTTCGCTACCAGATACCCAGAAGCGGAAGCCCTCACCAATATAGAGGTATCTGCAGTTGCAGACGCTCTGATAATCATATTTAGCAGAGTAGGTTTTCCCAAGGAGGTCCTGACAGACAGAGGCTCCAATTTTATGTCCAAGATGTTCAAAAACCTATGGAAAATATGTGACGTAGCTCACCTTATGGCAGCACCTTATCATCCACAGACAAATGGGCTTGTGGAACGCTTTAATGGCACACTTAAAACAATGCTAGCCAAATTTATAGAGTGCAAAGCAGGCAATTGGGATAAATTGATCCCATTTTTACTATTTGCATATAGAGAGGTCCCACAAAAACCTACTGGCTTCTCGCCATTTGAGTTACTCTTTGGGAGGAAAGTGAGGGGACCCCTAGACCTAATCAGAGACTCCTGGGAGGGTGATATAGAGATTGAAGGGGAACCCATAGCAAGATATGTCCAAAACTTCAGATATAACGTTAGGGAAATGCTAATAGAAACCAGAGAGAACCCTGAAGAGAGTCAGGGGAAACAAAAACAGAGATATGATAGCAAAGCCAAGGTGAGGACTTATGAACCAGGAGATTTGGTCCTCATTATGAAGCCTCCAAACAAAGTAGTGGGACACGCATCGTGGGAGGGCCCCTACCAGATACTGGAAAGAAAAAATGAAGTAACATACTGGGTTGATAAACCCAACACCAAAGCGGGGGCCCAAGAATTCCACGTGAACAGGATTAAAACCTACCACGTTAGGGGAACAGAAGTAAATATGGTCTGTCTGGCAGAGGGAGATAGTTCACCTGACAATCTGCATACACCCTTACTTGACCTTTTGCAAGACACAAAAGGAAATCCGCCGCTGGAAGCTGTAAACATCTCCAGCGAGTTGAGTGATTCCCAGAGAAGGGAAATCCTAGAAGTTCTGGGACAACATAAGGAAGTTTTTTCCAACAAACCGGACAGAACCAATCTCACTGTACACACAAGAGACACAGGGACACTGGGACCAGTCAGGTCAGGACCCTTTCGTACAACAGGAAAGATCAAGAATCAGACACAGACTGAAATACAGGAGATGTTAGAACTGGGGCTATTTTGTGGGGAAAACTCTCTCTTATGGGTATTGAAAAGTGCCTTCTTTTTCTTTTGCAGCAACTACATGCCAATTCTTCTCTTGTCGTCAAATTTGACGCTTTGGGCCATCTAACAGACCCTATCCCCGTTCTATCTGGTGTAAGGCAGGGATGTGTCCTTGCCCCAGTACTTTTTAATCTTTTTATAAATGGGGTGATTCCCTTCTCATTTTCCCCCTAAACTGGCTGATCGTTGTGTTGGTAGTTTACTTTACGCTGATGATATTGCTATCTTATCTCAGACAAGGGTAGGATTAAATAGGCAATTGTCCTGCTTTTTTGATTACTGCAACCAAAATCATCTACAGATTAATTATGGCAAATCCAAGATTTTGGTTTTTTCTCAGTCCCAAAAAATTCATTCCTGGAAACTGGGTGGACATGTGATCACTCAAGAGAAGGTTTTTAAGTACCTGGGCCTTTATTTTCCGACTTCTGGTGCATGGGAGGTGCACTATGAGAGGGCACTTACCCTTGTCAGAAGCTCCTCGCATTCCATTTTGAAGTGCTTTAGGAACACAGGGAAGTCTGCGCTAATCCCAGCGGTGAGGACTTTAAACATCAAAGCCCGTGCACAGCTTTTGTACAGGGCTCAGTTATGGCTGCCTCTTGTTCATGGAAACTTGGGGAAGATAGACAGTATTCAGGCGCGTTTCCTCCAGGGTCTTCTTAAGGTGCCTAGAGGCACTCCTTACGCTGTCATCAGGATGGAGGTGGGGCAGCGTAGATGGTCTAATATAGCCTGGGACTTAGTTATAAAATTTTGGGCTAAGTTGAAAAGAAGTGAGGGGTGGATGATTCAATATCTAAATAAAGATTTATTTAAGAGCAGTTGGGCTAAGGCTGTTGATGTATGCCTTCGTAAAATAGGCTTTAGTGGGACATATTGGTAAGGGAAAGATTTGTCCCTGTTTGTTAGGGAGGTTGGGATGAGGATTACTGATATGGAAATACAAGACGAAGTGGCTAGGATCAGGGTATCTCCTCACATGTCCAACTATCTATCCTTTTCTCCTCCTCATCTTTGTATGGCCATCTTCTTGGTGTCCTCAATCTCGCCAAGAGGGAAGCATTTAATTATGTCTGCTCGCTTTAATGCCTTGCCTATTATGGTCTTTGAGGGACATTTTTCTGCTCAAAGGTATGAAGATCGGTTATGCCCTTTTGACCAGTTACAAACAGAGACTACTGACCACGTTTTGTTTAGGTGTCAGCTTTATGAAAATTTCATCAAAAATATGTCTTCCTTTTTGGGTAGATATCCCGGAAGGACGGATCATAACCTCTTTTTCTTGGCCCTGGCTGACACTGACTCCCAGGTTACTGATTTAATTGCACAGTTTCTTCTTGCTGCTATGAATGCCCGTTATTTATTTTTACAATTTAAAAGTTTTCCTGAATCAGGAACTTGAATCATGATCAAGGACATTTTGATTTTAGTATATGTTGGTTGGATATTAGTGTATGTTAGCGGCCTGGTGGCTGCCATTAACTTATTTATTTCTGTGTTGTTTTCTTTATTGTGTGTATGTTATATGTGGTGCTGTGGCACCCAAAACTTTTGTATTACAATTTGGCCTTTGGCTGTAAATAATTTATAAATTATAAATAAACATAAGGAAATTTTTTCCAGCAAACTGGACAGTACCAATCTCATTGTACACACAATAGACACAGGGACACTGGGACCAGTCAGGTCAGGACCCTTTCATACAACAGGAAAGATCAAGACTCAGACACAGACTGAAATACAGGTGATGTTAGAACTGGGGGTAATAAAAGTTGCTGAGGGAGAGTGGGGAAGCCCAGTCGTGTTAGTCCCCAAGTCAGATGGGACAGTTCGGCTCTGTGACAGATGCTATCTTGGATCAGATCGCAGGGGCCCAATTCTTAACCACCCTCGATCTCACAAAGGGATACTGGCAGATTAGCCTAGATCCCCAATCACAAAAAAAATTCTGCATTCATGACAGACGTGGGGCTGTATGAATTCACAGTTATGCCCTTTGGACTGAAAAACAGCAGGGCCACGTTCCAAAGATTAATGGACCACCTGGGACAAAGTCAGGGATTTTGCATCAGCTTACATAGATTATGTGGTGATTTTTAGCAATTTGGGGGAGAAACAGGTGAAACAGGTAGACACGATACTACACCAACTCCAGACAGCAAGGCTCACAGTAAAGGTGTCCAAGTGTAAAATTGCAATGAGCCAAGTCACATATCTGGGATTTCAGGCTGGGAGCGGGAAACTTAGCCCCCTACTGGACAAGATAAAAGCCATCACTTTATGGCCCGTACCCACAACAAAAAAACAGATCCTGCGTTTCGTTGGCATGTCAGGGTATTATAGATGCCATGTACCACATTTCAGCTCTATCACATCTCCTATGACAGATCAGTGCAAAAAGGGGCTGCCTAACAAAGTGCAGTGGTCCACAGCATGCCAGGAAGCTTTTCACAAGCTGAAAGCAACTCTGTCCGATGCACCTGTACTTAGACATCCAGTCTTCGAAAAGGAATTTGAGGTCTGGACCGTGCCCTAATGGAGGTGGGAGAAGATAACCACAGGTACCCCATTGCTTACTTTAGCAAGAAGCTGCAGCCACGAGAAAAAACACTAGCTGCCATTGAAAGAGAATGTCTAGCCATTGTATGGGCTGTGGGTAAGCTGAAACCATACTTATGGGGCAGAAAGTTCACCGTGTACACTGACCATTCACCCCTGGCTTGGCTAAACAATGTGAAGGGCTCCAACAACAAGCTCTTGCGATGGAGTTTAGCATTACAAGGTTTTGATATGACAATTAAATATGTTAAAGGCAAAGAGAATGTAGTTGCAGATGCCCTGTCATGCAGAGAAAACACAGACTGACATGTTTCAGGATTAGGAATGACCCAACCCTTCTCACATGTTCTCGAAGGGGGGCACGTGTCATGGGGACAAAAGGGCAACACAGACATCTGGGGTAATGAGACACAGCAGTTGGGATACTGGGGGTAAATATGATTAATAAGAAGGACAGCTAAAGACAAAGTGGGCATTCGGGGGACAGTTTAGAGAGAGAGGGGGACCCCGATCCTCGTGACAGCCTTCCTTCAAGGCTGCTTGCGTATCAGCCTGCAACCGTAAAATGGAAAGGATTGTATCCAACTCAATGCCAAGATGAGTCAAGGATGTGGCTGGGTCCTCTATTTTTTCCTGGACCAACTGTACCCTGACCTCTCCGCCCAATACTTGAAGGTCTGGAGTACACTTAGCGGTGCTAGCACCTCCCACAGAGAGAAAGTCGTCTAAATCATGTGTGACTTGGTGCATCCCTGCACACTTTTGGACTGCCTAGTTGAGAATGGAGGTAACCTTCTCAAAAGTCACGCATGAGATGGAACATCCCATCAGCATGGGCTTATTGAACTAAAATTACCCCTGAAACTAGAACCCAAGCAGACCAAAGTTATTGAGGTGAACCAGGAGAAGTTGGAAGGCTGATTTAATGTCAATGTTAGATAAGAGCACCCCATTTTCGCATGTGTGTACCATCTCAACTAGTACTGAATCAAGAACGCTTCACGTTCTTAAGAGAATCCCTGAAATTCTCGCAAACCCCAGTGAGGTCTTGCACGTTCTCACCAAGGTATACGAGAATCTCACGAGCATTGCACATACACAAAATGGTTTTTAAGGTCATTCTGCACATGCCGGGCCCTGGCACCCATTTGTGCATGCGTAATGCCATTTTGAAACCCTAAAACCGGCACTGTGCATGCATGCACAAAATGGATGCTGGCGCCCATGAATGAACAAATGGCTGTAGCGGCCATTTTACACATCTGCAGTGCTGGTTCTCAGCCACGCTAATTTCAAGTAAAACCGGGTCGAGAATTGGCCATTTTCGACCCATTCTCAGTCTCGCATAATCCCAGCGAGAAGTTGTTTCTTGCCAAGGCTATGCGAGAATGCGAGGACGAGCTTCAGTGCTAATCTTGATCACAGAGTCAAAAGAGGTGTAGCACACTGAGCATAGCTCCGGGAATATGGCATCATTCACCGAGCTTCCTCTTGGGTAGGAAAGGTGGTGGATAAGGCAGAATTCACCCTGTGCCTTTTTTGGCACCACCCCTAAGGGGAAGACTCTCAAGTCAGGCATTGGGGGTGGGGGGAGTTGAATGGTACTGCAACTCTCCCCTCCTTGACTTCATTTGTAATCTTTTCAATGACAATCTGCTGAGTGATCGGGTGCCCACTGTTGGTATTCTTAAATCCTCAGTAAAGCCCCTCAGCACATAAGGGTTTTACTGTAGCCCCACAGCACCCACTCTAACAAATCAGGCGATACCACAGTTGGTTCCCTTCCTCACCACTTGTCCACCTGGTGGGGAGGGCTGAGTTTGGCAGTTTGTATGTGGGCTTCCTGTCTCTGTATTGCTTAAGCCTGTTGCAGTTCGTGGCAGGGTGCTGGCCTGTGCATTAGGTACTTGAGTGCTGAAACCCGCATGCATTTTGAAAACACCTCCTCGTACCATTGTATTCTCAGTAGGCCTGACCTGCATGTCTCCTGCAGCACCTATCATGGGCACACACTTATGAACCACTGAAAATCCCCCGTTTTGCCAAAACATTGCCCACTGTCAAAGTGGGGGCCTGGCATGGAACTGCTCATGCATTCAAGCCAAAGTTCTTGAGCATGAACGTCGCAGCACAACCCATGCTTAATTGCAGCCTGTTGCTGAAATGCTACATCATACCTAAGCTAGGTGCCCGGTGTCCCCCATATTTTAGGTCCTGCAAAGAATGTCACCATACTTCAGCAGTTCTGAGACCCTGTCCTGAAATGGTTGCAAAAGGACGCTCTGAAAGATGGTGTAGGTGACTGTCCAATTGGCCCAGTTTCTTTCCACCTTTGGGTGCCTGAATTTTTTGACCTCTTTATTATCCCAATTAGCATAGGATCAAGGATGGCGTTGCTGAACAGAAGGGTGAAACTGTCCACATACCCATCCATCCATATTTGTTTCCCTTGTTGACTGGAGAAGGTGCTACCCTATGGGGGTGCAGACATCAGCATACCTGCCCATTGGGGAAAGGATTCACAGGCAAGTGATGGACACACCCGCCTCCCCCACCAGGGGCACCCCTCCGTACTCATGCATTTGAACAGCAGCAGGTGTTGCAACTCTGCCTCATTTCTAGGGTGGGTAGGGGCACCAGGTTGCTGTCTGCCTCACCCCCACCCAGCCATGCCACCCAGAAGATCCCATCCCAGAAAAGTCTCTGGGTGATAGATATCCCTAAAGGGAGGTGGCCGTGGTCCTTGTCTGCCCCCCAGGGGGATTCCACTGTGTCCCACCCTCACTGTTGAGTTTCCCTGGTACTCACTGCCCTCAGGTGGTTGCTGTAGCTCAGGTCCATGTGGAAGTGCAGCTACCGAGGCAGGCATCTGAGGTGGATCTGGCCTTGTGGGTGGGGGCCTCAGGTAGTATTGGCTGTGGCTGGACTCTACCTGGTAGTTGATGGGCTCCTCAAACCAGGTTGTCCAGCCACTGATTGAATGCCTCCACCCGCTAAAGAATGGAGGTCAGGATCTGCTCTTCCCTCTGGGCCACATCAGCCCAGGAGCATTGAGGAATTAGGGATGGGCGAACAGATCGTGGTTCGGGTTCGGACGTTCGGTTTGGCTGCGTTCGTTTCGTCCGTTCAGTTCACCCGTTCGGTTTGGTTCGTCAGTTCAAATGTTCGGCTGTTCGGTGGTTTGGGTCGAATGTTGAGTTCAGATTCGGTATTCAATTTGGTCAGGATCGGTTCAGTCTTTAGTTTGGTGCAATCAGGAACTGAAAATGACATTTGGTTTTTGAAATAAAAGGAAAAAACTAAAAACATATTTCTTGCTATAACATTTTTGTTTCTTATTACTTTTTGATGAAATTTAGGGAGATTGTACCTCCAATGGAGGGCACAATGTGTACCAAAATTCGGAACAATTAGATAAAGGGAACCGATTTCAGAAGCAATTGAATGTTGTGATTTTAGGAAAAGGTCCATACACATACATGACTACAACTTCTTTATCTTGCATCCAATGTTCATGAAACTTGTACATATTACATCCCTCCATATGCTTAATATTTCTGCCAATTTTAGGAAAGAGTGGATAAAGGGTCCCAAGGGTATAAGACATTAACCTGAAAATGCATTTCCAGCTGTTACATTTTGATATTCCATTCTGTTTACAGGATATTTGACAGGAATGTATCAAATACC
>QEPC01007483.1:605111-629720 GCA_003113815.1 Sphenodon punctatus
AGAGAATCCCAGGCATAGGCCCCTTCTCTACATATGTTGTACAGGCATATAAAATTGGGACCCTTTATAATATCTTTCTGATATTTTGCAGAGATGATCATGAAAGTGAAATATATAGTCCTGCCAAATTTCATGTACACTGGTTGGACTACAAAGATGTTATAGTCAGACATACATTTATATGTTAATTGCTTATACCACCAAGACCTTTTGTCCAATCCTTCTGAAATTTGGGAAAGATAGTTACTATGGGAAGGGGTATAAACTGAACAAGTTTCACCTACATTAGATGTGAGGCAAAGAAGTTACAGCTAAGAATGTATATGTAGAATATTGCAAAATACAATACTTCAACTGCTTCTAAAATCGGATTCCTTTATCCAATTGTTTTGAAATTTGGTGAACATAATGGGTTCTATTGGAGGTAGAGGCATTCCAGATTTCAGCCACATAGGATAAAAAACAAAAAGGTTACAGCCAATAATGTGTTTTCCATTGAAACCAATGGAAATTCAATTCCGAACTCACCAAACGCATCCGAACCGAACGTTCAAATTCGAGTTCGGTTCGAATGTTCGGTTCGGTTGACCGAACTGTTCGAGTTCGGTCCAAACTCTGAACTTCCGAATTCGAGTTCAGTTTGAACGTTCGGTTCGGTCGATCGAACTATTCGAGTTCAGTCCAAACTCCGAACTTCCGAACTGCGTTTGTCCATCCCTATGAGATATCACTGTAATGAGAGGATGGAAGCCTGAAGCATCCCCCACATCTGGGTTGATTAGATGGTTCATCCCCCACCCCTTTTTTCAGGTTGGTTTAGGGGCTCCCTAACTGGTGGGGTACTGAGGGCATGGAGCAGAGGGTACCCTGGAGGGTGGCAATAGCCATCCCTTCCTCCAAACTGATCAGCCAACTCTCCCAGACACTCATTTTCTCCGGTATTGACAGGATGATGGCATCATGAGAGTCTCATCGCCAGAACAGACCCATGGTTTTAATTTCCCATAGACATCCCTAGAGCAGCAGGTCCTCTGGGGGGGTCTTTTTGTGGCTCCCTCAGTGAGGAAAAATGCTCCCCTGGTCTCCCCTTGGAAGGGTATGCCAAACATGGGATTCAGCTGCAGGTTTGTTTGTTTTTTCTATGGAAGGGTCTGGGATGGGTAGACTAGAGGGGAGCTTTACTCAGCTGTCCCTCTTCCTTAAACACATTGTCATGAGGCTTTGGCTTAATTGGGGTGAGGAACTGAACCCCGTCATCCCCCTGTTCTATCTGGCCTAAATCCCACCCAGTTACCACTGGCTCCCAGCATGTGCAAGGTGTGTGAGGTTTGTGCAACACCTTCCAGCCCCCCTGGTGCTTGCCTGTCTCTGTAACGGCAGGCGAATGTGCTGGGAAATTGGTGCACAGCCCTGTTCACCTCCAGGCTATCCTGCTTGTGTTCACTGAAGGAAGGAGTGGGTGGGGGAAGCTGGGTTATGCCCACTGGGAGGGCATAGAGAAGGGAGGAGAAAGAAATAAGGACCACTGTTAGGACACAGACCCAATCCATGAGTGAATATTGGTGACCGGTACCCCAGTATCCAAACAACCTCTTAAATTTAGGGGGAATTAGCTGAATTGATTAAAAAGGGTCTGTGCGTGTCCACTGGGATCAGTCTGAGGATGTGATGCACTGCCAGCTGGCTGGAATCTCCCTCCTACACCCTGACACAAAAAGGGGATACCCTGATAAAAATAAGGGAGGTTTATTGACACAAGACTAGGTATTACATACAGATAAGTTCTATACCCTCCCACCCAAACACAATTGACATATACACACAGTATTTCACAAACAAAACCCTCCGGTCTGGTTACTCTGGTGAAAGGGGATGTGGTAGAAGGGAGAGAGGGGGGAAAGGGGAAAATAAGCAATATTACCTCTCCAATCTTGTTTAAAAGGGACAGGTAGCTCTGTAGATCCAGCGGTGTTAGGGGGGGGGGGAGAAGAGGCGTGGACAGACCAAAATGGAGTAATGGTCTGGGAGAGATCCTTGAGGCAAACACACACAGAGTAACCTGCTTGTGTTGTGCTCAAGAATGACCCCATTTGCTCATGGGGGCCAGGGCAGTTATAGGATTTTGTGAGACGGGGAGAGGAGTCTCAAAGGTTCACAAAAGGTGGGCTAGGGCTGACAAAGAAATCCTTTACATGATGTGTTGGGGGAAACAAAGCCTTGGAAGATTTCAGTGGGGGGCATGGCAGGATCAACCTGAGGGCAAAAGGGAGTTTCTATTAAGGATTTCAATGGGGAATATGGCAGGATTCCTTTACTGAAATTTTTCTATACATAACCAGCTGCCGAATTTCCCAAACAATGAAGTTCTTCACCCAGCCCTGTTGAAAAAACAGCTCCAGATGACATCACCTTTTGCACCAACAAACCCTAATGACCACTAGGGGCATTTGGGAGTAGAGATAGTGAGTTAGTGTAAGTGTCACTTTACCTTTCCTGATCTCTGCTTCTAAGCCCCCTCCCAGGTGGGATGTGCCCAGGAAGCTCCTACTGGACTTCCTCCTTCTTCCTGACCTTTCGCCATTCCTAAATTCTCTCTCTGACCTTCAACATGTCTGGCCACCATGCTGGTGCCAGCTAGCTAGTAAGACTAGGGATAGGCCTTTCCTATCACAATGTACTTCTCAATAAAGTAGTTTACTTTAACCTAGAAACAATCTCCAAGGTGTTGATTACTACTAAGCTGTTGCTACTAACAATTCAAGCTGCTTTTGGGGTTTTGTTTTTCTAACCATTAATAAAAATTCCCAACATAGGGTTATGGGCCCAGAATCCTCCTGAAGATCCTAACAGATTTTTTGGAATTCGAATTGAATCTCGTTGGAGAAAAGCACAGCTTATTTTTGTACCTGGTTTTTGTTTTGGAACAAGACAAGCAGCATGGAGAAAACTCAAGGGAACTTCAACATTCCAAAGCTGGAAGGAGCGAATTTCAAAGAGTGGAGTTTCCTCATGCAATCTTGCTTGAAGAGTCAAGGTCTTTATGAGGTGCTAACAACAGAAAGACCAACGGCTGCAGGAGCTGAACAAAAGCATTGGGACAGACAAAATGAAAAAGCTCTTGGGATTCTAGGAATCAATGTAAGTCCTAAGCTGTTTATACATTTTGAAAATGTTACTTTAGCCAGTGAAATCTGGAAAAGGCTGGAAACTCTTTATAACAGAAAGAGCCCCAGCGAAGCCATCTCTATAATACAGAGACTGTGCAATATGAAACTCAGAGAAAATGAAAATCCTACTGAGCATATAAGTGAAATACAATGCCTAGCAAGAAGACTGAAGGTTTTGGGAATAGATATTGGAGACACTGGGATTGTGGCTTTTGTCTTGAACTCTTTACCAGCTTCTTATGAATATTTGAAAACTGCTATAGATATTTCAGATAAAGTTATTGAATTGGACTATCTATCTAGCAAGTTGCATGAATGCTTTATCAAAAGGGCAAAGCAAACCTCTACAGATCAAGTTACAGCCTTTAGCTCAAAGAAAGGAGTAAAGAAAGGATGTTTTTCCTGTGGTAGTGAAACACACCTACGTGTTAATTGCCCAAGTGCCAAGACAATGGGGAAATCTAAAGCACCCATTAAGAGCCAGACAGAGAGCCTGGAGAAAACTGCTAGCTCTAAACAGAAGGAGAAAGAGAAAATTAAAGGTTTTAACGCCATGTCAAAAGTAAAAGATGATGTGATCTATATTGATTCTGGAGCAACTGAAAATCTCCTCAAGGATATAGAAATGTTTTCAGAAATTGAATTGGATCACAAAGTACCTATTTCTCTAGCAGATGGGAGAAAGGTCTTTTCAGAAGGGCGTGGTCAAGCAAAAATATTTTGTAAGCTCCCAGATGGTGAAATTGAACAAGTAATCATACATAAGGCTCTGTATGTGCCCTCGTTGAAAAACAATTTAATTTCTGTGAAATATGGAGTGAAAAATGGCTGCAAGTTTGAATTCATGGATGATCATTGCCTTGTAACAAGAGATGGTGACTCAATCCTGTATGCATCTCTGGGAGATAGTGAGCTCTTTGAAGTCCATAGTGTCAGTGAAAATGCAAATTTAGCAAGCAATCTCAAGTGCACCCACAGAGACTGTGATAAAACTTGGCATCGCAGAATGGGACATAGAGATGTTAATTCAATTCGCCAACTTGAGAAGAGGAATTTAATTAAAGACTTTAAACTGAAACTGTGTACTGAGAACTTAGACAAATGTGGATGTTGCATTTCTGCAAAAAGTGTTAAGCCAGCTTTCCACAAGCTAGAGGAGAGAAAGTCTCAGCGCCCTCTAGAGTTGATTCACAGTGATGTATCAGGTCCTCTGCAAAGGAGCATTGGAGGAAACCTGTACATAGTTACTTTTATTGATGATTTCTCAAGATTTGCCTATGTTTACACTTTGAGAGAGAAAAGTCAAGTGTTTGAAAAGTTTAAAGAGTATGTTGCATTGGTCAGCAACAAGTTTGGGAGAAAGCCTCAGAGACTAAGGTCAGACAATGGAGGCGAATACACCTCAAACGAAATGAAATCCTTTCTGAGAGAACAGGGAATTGAGCATGAGACTACAGCCCCATACTCTCCTGAGCAGAATGGTGTTGCAGAAAGGAAAAATAGAACCCTAATGGAGATGGCAAGATGTATGTTGAAAGATGCAAGTTTGCCAAGCAAGTTCTGGGGAGAAGCAGTGATGACTGCCAGCTATCTGCAGAACAGATTGCCAACTAAAGCCATAGAGAAAACTCCATTTGAACTGTGGTTTGGACACAAGCCTAGCCTAAATCACATCAGAGTTTTTGGTTGTGATGTGTATGCATATATACCAAAGGCAAAGAGAAACAAGTTGAATTGCAGAAGCAAGAAAGGAGTTTTATGTGGATATGTTTTAGGAGGCAAAGGATACAGAATTCTTGATGTTGAAACTGGTAATATTGAAATTTGCAATGTTGTGTACTTTGATGAAAGACACAGACCAACCAAAGGTGAATTACCAGACCTGGAGCCAAGGATCCAGATGCAAGAGGAACCAAGTGAGCAGGCCTTCAGCTACCAAATGCCAATCTGTGAACCAGAACCAGCTGCAGATTCAGAAGGGGTTACAGAAGCTGCAGATTCAGAAGGGGTCACAGAAGCTGAGCCAGAACCCAGGCGCTCACAGAGGTCCAACAAAGGAGTTCCACCCTTGAAATACTCCTACCTCACCACAAGTGCAGAGCTGCAAGAACCCAGCACATGGAAGGATGTTGACAGGATGCCAACCCATGAAGCTGAAAAATGGAGGAAAGCAGCAAAGGAAGAGATTGAATCTCTACACAAGAACAAAACCTGGACACTTATGGAACTACCTGCTGGAAGAAAACCTGTAGGTTGCAAATGGGTCTTCAAAATCAAGCAAGATGCAGAAGGGGATGTACAGCGCTACAAAGCCAGACTAGTAGCCAAGGGATACTCCCAAATATATGGAGAAGACTATGATGAAACATTTGCACCAGTTGTCAAGCACACTTCCATCAGAACACTACTTAGCATAGCAGCTTCCAGAAAGATGCATGTTAACCATTTAGATGTCAAAACTGCATTCCTGAATGGAGAACTTGAGGAAGACATCTATATGCAGCAGCCACCAGGCTTCGAGCAACCTGGAAGGGAGAAGCTTGTATGCAAACTCCAGAAGAGCATTTATGGCTTGAAGCAAGCAGCTAGAGCTTGGAATGAGAAACTGAATCAGCTACTGCTTAAGGAAGGGTTCACGCAAGGAAAAGCTGACCCCTGCCTGTACTCAAGATTCAGAGACAATAAGTGGACTTATATCCTGACTTATGTTGATGATCTGATCATCTGTTGTGAACAGGAGCAAGACAGTCACGAGATTGTTGAGCACCTAAACAAGGAAGTAGAGGTGAAGGAACTTGGAAGCATCTCACACTACCTTGGCATTCAAATAGAAAAAGAAGAAGATGGAAGTTATCTTCTCAACCAGAAAGCAAAGATCAAGGATCTTTTGGAATGTCTGGGACTGACAGATGCCAATGAGGCCAGAACACCAATGGATGTCAATTTCCTGAAACAAAGGGAAGATGATGAGCCTCTGGCAGGCAACAACCAGTACAGAAAAGCGATTGGCAAGCTTTTGTACATAGCCACAGTGACAAGGCCAGATATTGCCACAGCGGTGGGAATCTTAAGCAGGAAAGTAAGTGCCCCAACCAAGAATGACTGGACTGCAGTCAAGAGACTGGGGAGATACCTGAAGGGTACCGTGCACTACGCATTGAAGATTCCAGTAAGCAGCAACCCTAGACTGGTGGGATACATGGATGCAGATTGGGCTGAAGACATAGCTGATCGCAAGTCCACCAGTGGACACCTGTTTCTCTATGGAGATGGAGCCATAAGTTGGACTAGCAGGAAGCAGTCACTTGTTACACTCTCATCAACAGAAGCAGAATACATATCAGCTAGTGAAGCATGCAGGGAAGCTGTGTGGATACACAAGCTGCTGTTGGACTTTGGAATTGAAGAGCCAAAGCCTACCACGATGTTTGAGGACAACCAGAGTTGCATTAAGCTCTCACAAATGGAGAAGTCCAAGTCTCGAACGAAGCACATTGACATAAAGTACCACTATGTTCGAGAGGCACAGGAAGAAGGGCTAATTGAGTTGAAGTATTGCCCAACTGAAGAAATGGTGGCAGATGGACTGACCAAGCCACTACCAAGGAATCGATTCCAGATGCTACGTGAGCGAATGGGAGTCGTGAGCCGGTGCGACAGGCGATGAGAAGGGGTGTTGGAAAAACAGCTCCAGATGACATCACCTTTTGCACCAACAAACCCTAATGACCACTAGGGGCATTTGGGAGTAGAGATAGTGAGTTAGTGTAAGTGTCACTTTACCTTTCCTGATCTCTGCTTCTAAGCCCCCCTCCCAGGTGGGATGTGCCCAGGAAGTTCCTATTTGGACTTCCTCCTTCTTCCTGACCATTCTCCATCATTCCTAAATTCTCTCTCTGACCTTCAACATGTCTGGCCACCATGCTGGTGCCAGCTAGCTAGTAAGACTAGGGATAGGCCTTTCCTATCACAATGTACTTCTCAATAAAGTAGTTTACTTTACCTAGAAACAATCTCCAAGGTGTTGATTACTACTAAGCTGTTGCTACTAACAATTCAAGCTGCTTTTGGGGTTTTGATTTTTCTAACCATTAATAAAAATTACCAATTACCACTTATCAACCTCAGACTGGGCTACCCCCAGCCTGATAGCGGTTTGTCTATGCATTTTGGCTATTTCCTCTACCAAGGTCCTGATCCACTCATCTGAGACTGTTTTATTCTCCCAGGAACTGGGTAGTTCAGTTCCCAGCCACCAGGACTCAGGGATTCACATTTTTCTCCCTGTCATCACCTCAAAAGGAGTATAGCCATGAACAGCCTTAGACCCTCTCAAGGCCATCAAAATGATTGGGAACCTTTCATCCCAATCTTTGCCTATTGAACTGACTTGCTTTCTCAGAGCCTCCTTTAAAGTCCTGTTGGTTCACTCTACTAGCCTGGAGGAGACCGGGTGCCCTGATATGTGAAATCTCTCTTGCTTACCTCTGTCCCCTTGCTCATGAATGAACTGTATCAAGTCCCCCCATAGCTTACTGGGGACTATCCAATGTCTATTCCCCCCCTCCCCCCTCCCCGGAATCAACAGCCCACCAAACCTCTTGGTCTCTGATCATTGTAAATCTCCCAGTGGGGTCTTTCCCCTTTGCTGCCAAATTCTCTATTTCCCTGTCTCCCTGCTGTAATGTACCTAAGTCTAATATGGTAGCCCCTGCTCCCAGGGAGTGATCCCATTCCCTTTTCCCTATATATATTCCAGAGATTGCCACAAAGCCTTTCAAGAATAGTTTGCTTGCTTCTATCACTTCCAAGCCACCCTTCTCACCTCCCAGCCTCTTATGCTTAAATTCTAAAATTGATGCTATGCTCCATAAACAAACAAACAAAAAAAACCACCTTCCTTTTCAGATCCTGGAATCATCTCTATGGCCATAAGACACAATCATCTCCCCACCCAAGGGACAAGGGAATGGGACAGAGCAAAGCTAACTATAGGGACCACACACTACCTCGGTGTATACCTAGGTCTTGGGGTGTTTTCCAGTTACTCACATAAACTCTGGTTCCCCAGGGGCGCACTAAGGCTCCTGTGATGCCGTTTGGTATGAGTTTAGGAAGAACAAAAAGTGGAGGGGACGGATACAGTGCTCAGAGGGGAACATTCAAGGCCTAAATCCCAGGACAAACTCTTTGGTCCCTTCCTGCTTGCTCTCCTTTTAGAGCATGGCCTCAGCCATCCCTACTAAGAGTGCCCTTACTTAAGATTACTTGTTTCCAAAAACCCCAGAACCAAGTCTTTGATCCCAAAGTTCTGCTTTCTCTTCTTTTGGAGCAAGGCCTCAGCCATCCCTACTAAGAGTGCCCTTACTTAAACTTCAACTTTGTAAAGATCTCGGAATCAACTCCATAGCTCCAAGGCCACTTCTAACCAAAATCCCGAGATTGCCTCTTACAATCTCAAGACAAAATATTCTCAAATTATCTCAAATATCCCAGAACCAAATCTATGATCCCAAGAAAATCTCCTACCCACAATTTCCAAATTCTGGGGCTAACTCTATAGTCCCCAAGAAACTGAAATTCAAATATCCTAGAACCAAATCTATGATCCCAAGAAAACCTCAAACTATTTTGGTGCTCTACCCACAATTTCCAAATTCTGGGGCTAACTTTATTGTCCCCAAGAAACTCAAATTCAAATATCCCAGAACCAAATCTATGGCCTACTCTTTTCCAAATTCCAGAGCCAAATCTATGGTCTCCAGGTATTCAAGTCTCAAAATTCAAATCTCTTCAAAACAAAGGAAAAGAAGGGGGAGCTTGAAGCACTGTATCCTAGGGAGCCCCTATTTCTTTTTTTGATACAGGGGCATTGGGACCTTTTGTTGCTCCGCACTCCTGTACAGGAGCCAACTCAAAAGTCGGCCAAGTCTGGTTAGCCATTGAAAGCCTAAGTCACAGAGCCACAAAAAAGAGGATGGGTTCTCTAAAGGAGGGGAAAGGGAGTCCCCACACTACTTTGAGTGTTTGCTCAAGTACAGGGGTGCTAATCCAATGGCCACACTCAGATCCCTAGTTCATCTGTCATTCTCAGATCCCAGTACTGGGGCAGCGTGCTAAGGCTACCTCAGTCCTGTTGGTGAGGATCCCAGAAGGACAGGGGGAAGGGAAGAGGGGATAAGTTAACCTTTGCTGGCCCTTTAGAATTTGTGAGGGGAATTCCCCACTCGCCGATGGTACCACATCGCTCCCGCAAACAGAATATTAAAAGCCATCACCTCCCTGTGTGCCCTGTTGAGAGCCTCTATGTTCCCTGTATCTGGTTCAAGGTTACACATTCCCTCTGCTCTCTGTCCTGGAAGTTGGTTTCCAGATGGGGATCTCCCAGGGGCCAGGCAGGGACCCGAGGAAGGCTAAGGAGGGGGCTCAAACTGAGAGTGGGCCCGCTGCTGGTGGGGGGCTTCCTCTTAGGGTCTGGAGGGATTCCAGCCAGGGTCCCAGGTCTGTCCTCGTATTCTGCCCATGTAGTTGATTCCTGACCTCCCCCTGTTCAGCCCAGGATTCTTCTGGCTCAGTCCCAGTCCTCCTCTGGACCTTTTTTAGTTTATCCACTAGGGAGGAGCTAAGATCTCACAGTCTCCCCAAAGTCTCCTCTAACAAGCGGGTAGAATTCTCAAGCTCCCTTTCCGCTGGAGAAGTGCACACTGGGAACCTCCTCTTATTTAATTCCCTTTCCAAATCCTTAGCAAGTGCTCTAAATTGGGCTACTTGCTTCTCTGCTTCTTTGAACTTGCCCTGAGCCTCCCTCAATTGCTCCCTTAGGGCTACCACTTCCCTCTCTGCCCTAATTGCTCAGACCACTGCCTTGTCTGACTTTTTCCTTTCTTTCCTGATAGATGTCGCCTGTCCCCATCTGACGGCCACCAAGTCCCGTTTCTACTTTAGTAACTTTCTATAACTCCTACCCCACTCCTGCACTTCCTCACTTTCCCTTAATTTGTTTGTCACCTTCCTCCCACATCTCCTGTACATCTTGGCACACACACCAGTGTCCATGCAGCACATCTGTCCCTCATAGCCCCCTCAATTTTAAATATGGCACAGAACTTTTTGTATCAGTCCTCTGTGACTACTATTGGGTTCCAAACCTTGAAACATCCCTGGGGCCATGGGCACTTGCCCTGTTTGATCACCCATTCCCTTAGGCTCTCTTCACGCTCGATCCCTAAGGTTTTTCCTAGAACTTCCATATCGCCTTCCCTCTTTCCTAACTGTTGCTTTCACCCCCTAGCACTGCTCAATTCCCCTAGCTCTGGATGGATTGGGGGGAGAGAGTTCCAGCCAACTGGTTACACACGATGCCTGTATGGGTTCCCACACATATCCTGAGTGGGTCACCATGTGACTTCCCGCATTCTCCACCAATTGTTAGGACACGGACCCACTCCATGAGTGAATATTGGGGGCCGGTACCCCAATATCCAAGCGACCTCTTAAATTTAGGGGGAATTAGATGAATTGATTAAAAAGGGTCTGCGCATGTCTACTGGGATCAGTCTGAGGACGTGATGCACTGCCAGCTGGCTGGAATCTCCCTCCTACACCCTGACACAAAAAGAGGATACTCTGATAAAAATAAGGGAGGTTTATTGACACAAGACTAGGTCATACATACAAATAATTTCTATACCCTCCCATCCAAAAACAATTGACATATGCACACAGTATTTCACAAACAAAACCCTCCAGTCTGGTTATTCTAGTGAAAGGGGATGTGGTAGAAGGGAGAGAGGGGGGAAAGGGGAAAATAAGCAATATTACCTCTCCAATCTTGTTGAAAAGGGGCAGGTAGCCCTGTAGATCCAGCAATGTTCAGAGTGTGTGCGGGGGTGGGGGGAGAGGCTTGGACAGACCAAAAGGGAGTAATGGTCTGGGAGAGATCCTTGAGGAAACACGCACAGAGTAACCTGCTTTTGTTGCGCTCAAGAATGACCCCATTTGCTCATGGGGCCAGGGCAGTTATAGGGTTTTGCAAGGTGGGGAGAGGGGTCTCAAAGGTGCACAAAAGGTGGGCTAGGGCTGACAATGAAATCCTTTACATGATGTGTTGGGGGAAACAAAGCCTTGGAGGATTTCAATGGGGGTATGGCAAGATCAACCTGAGGGCAAAAGGGAGTTTCTATTAAGGATTTCAATGGGGGGGGGGGGGCATGGCAGGCTCAACCAGAGGAAATAAAGCTTTAGAGGATTTCACTGGGGGGCATGGCAAGATGAATACAAGAGCCAGATAAAGTTTCTATAAACAAGGAAATAAGGCTATTTTTAGGCGGGCATAGAGTGATCAGCCTAACGATCGATCTATTGCTTTCCCAGAGTTTCTGGTGGCTGTGGAGGGCTCATCTCCAAAGACAGAGGCTACCTGTTTTTGGCTGCTCCATTGTTTATCCGGGAGTCTCACTCATTTCATTCTTATTCCTTCCGCCCAGACTGGTTTTGCATAGATCATTTTCTTTCTTTCTCCTTTTTCTCCCCTTCCATTCCCCGGCACCCTTTGACCTGTGTCTCATGGGGTGCTGCCAAGTGGAGGGGGGTTCTCTTTTTTTGGGGGAGGGATGGTTTTGTTCCTAACATCACTACCTGTGTTCACTCACATTCACCCCCAGAGCTCCAGGCCTGCAGGCCCTTTCTGCCGGGCAGAGGCAAAGAAGTAGGGTACTTGCACATTTCGGGTTCTCCTGCTGTGGCCACTCCACCACTCCTGGCCTCGACCTGGCCTCACGCTGCTGGTGGGTTCTGCTGCGTAGTATCCTCTGCTCTGGTCCTACAGGTGGCTGCATCACTTAGCCTCTGAGCCTGCTACTGGACTCAGGGAATGCAAAGGGATGCTTGTGCCTCCTGCCTGCTGCTCTGCTAATGCCTGATCTGGGCTTGGGAGCACAAGATGGCACCAGGAAATCCCACAATGCAAAAATGTGTTTGCGCCAGAACCCTGTTGTTGGGACACCCATGGCCAGGGATCCAGCTGACGTGGCCCTTCAATGACCCTGACTCCTCTGATCCCAGATGATGCCAAAAGCTGCTCCCTCGCAAGGGATGTACAGGAAATATAACACATTAAGGGGCTATTCACACAATCACTTATTCCAGGGTAATAACCTAGCCCCTTAATTCACCGTAACTCTGCTTTTGGGAGGTTAAAGTTAAGTGTAAAATGTGGATGTCTAATCCCTGAAGCAATGGGATATTAAATGAGGTGTTGTTATTATTATTATTATTATTATTATTTTATTTTATTAATCTGTACCAATCATCTGTGTGAACAAAAGTAAAGTAAGGAGTATCCAGCATAATCAATTGGTACAGACATCCACTTTCCAAAATATGGAATCCTTTATCCTTAGGGTTGCCTCCTCATTTTGTGCTTGTGTGAACACTTGCAAAGTGAAGTATTTATTCCAGAATAATTACCCTGGGAATAAAATCCTCAGAAGTAGGCATATTATACAAATATTGACTAAAAAAGAAATAAGCAGTATTTCACTAATTTAGTAACAAATGTACCATGGACAAGGAGTGGGGAACATTTTTCCTACCAAGAGCCATTTGGAAAATTAGTACAAGTTCCATGGGATACATAGAGTATTTTCAGAAGTGACGCTAGCATGCTTAGACCCAATCTGAGGTAACGGCTCCCACCCTGCCCCAAGGCAGGTCGGTACGCAGAATAGACATGATGGTGCGTCTTACCACACTTTGTGGTATAGAGGTGGGGGGAAGGGGAGGGGTGGTGAGCTGAGGAGTGGTGAGCTGAGAGGGCAGCAGGATCTAATAGCAACGTATAGTTTGATTGAATAGGGGAAGGAGAAATGGAAGGTATTATCATCAAAGTTTAAAGTATGACTGAAACAAATATGCTATTTGATATTAGCAAACAGAATTCATAATATACTTATTCTTATTGGGTTCCTGATGTGTACCCAAGTGCCAAATCAGGTACCTGATTAACTGAAAAAACCAGGTATTACTGTTTCCAACTTACCATTTTACCATGGGTACTGGTTGGTAAAACAGCAAATCGGTAGAGGAATCAGAACAGAAAGTTGAAAAATTAGTACCAGAAGTCAGAAAATCAGCAGGAAAAATTATAAATCAGTATATTGAGTATGCCGTTGGCCACTGATCGGGATTTCAATGGGTATGCCCATTTTTGCGGGTACTTGTTTCAGCTCTAGTTACAGTTGTGAAAATCATATATCTAATTCTTATTTTTCCACTTGGGCATTTTGATATTTTGTGTTCGGCATTTCACTCACTTGGGTATTTCAGTATTTGATTCTTCATTCACTTGGGTGATGCTTCAGAACCCACCATTTCCAGCAAGCTATACCTAGGTCCTCAACCCCAAGCCCGCTCATATGCACATTACTTTATAATTCCTTATCCTTCAGAATGCCCCTCCGCTCCTTGTAAGTCAGCTAAGCATTTGCACTTGCAATCTGACAACTTATTGAAAATATTAATTTATTTATTGTATTTTTACTAGGGCTGTACCGAATAGCACTTCCGAGTACTCGGGCCAAATACTGAAGTTCCAGGTAATCAGCCCAAGTACTCGGTAGTCCTTCGGCACTGTTTCTGAAGTTTTGGAATTCGGATTCAGAATTCCGTACCCTGGAAAACTTTGTAAAGTTGTTGCTAAGTTCTTTAACCCCCAACCAAAGCACTACCCAGAAAAGCAGGCTAGCAAGAGTGGGACAAAGCTCCAGAAAACAACTCCCCAAAACTGTAATTGCGTGCAGAAATTCCCCACAAAATCAACAGTAGTGTACCCACAGCATGGCCCACCATCAGCAGTGAGTGCACCCACTTTAATCATTATGCCAACCAAGCAACTCACAAAAATGCAGGCTAGCAAGGGACATTCACTCAAGAAGAATACAACAACCCCGGAAAACAGTCTGCAACTGTCTGCAACAGAGAGATCCCAGTTTGGTCTCATGGTGCCAAGCAGCTGGCAGAACAGTAGAAGTTACTCTTTACAATAAAGCTCTGTTGGGCCATGCCACAGCCTAGACAAAACACACAAACCCGCAAAACAGTCTGCAACTGTATGGAGAAATAAATGCCATCAAAAGTCAGCAACCAGGCCCCAGCAGTCACACAATTAAGAAACCAGACATTCACACACACCCAGGGGCACCCTCTTGGCATGGCATTGGTTCTGTGGCACTGGTAACTTGAACATATCAGGCAAGGGGAAGTAGAGCCAGGCAGAGAGATCCCAATCTGGCCTCATGATGCCAAGTACCAACCAAGCAGTAGGCACAACTAGAAGCAATGTGGTACTTAATTTTTTTTTTTTTTAAAAACTGCATGGTAAAACTGCATGGCATGGTAAAGGTAAACATAACCCCATCCCCCCAGCATTGGCCCTATGGACATGACAAGCCAAACCATACCAGTCCAGAGACCCCTCCCCACCCAGCTGATTACTTACAGATCCAGCAGCAGTGTAGCACACAGCCAAATTCATTAAAAAGAATGGACAAAATGGCTGCAACCACTTTTATTTTGCATTGCCAACCAATAAAAAGCTTTCCATCTTGTTTGGTCAGCCAATGAAAACTTGCCATCTAGTTTACCATCACTCAAGTGTCCCCTCCCATACTCCGCTCCTAACAAATATGGCACTAAGTTTCATTTCCAGAAGAAGCTCAACTGTCCACCAGCCCCCCACGCGTGCAGCGGTTTCTGAAGTTTTCCACTGTTTTCCAAATAATGGCCTTGGTCTTTGGAACTTTGGACATTGGACTTTCTAAACTGAATACCACGGTTTTTGAAGTTTTCCGAAGACCAAGTAACAGTCCCAATTTTTATCCTGCCCCTCTTGCACACAAGCAACTTGGGGAGGCTAACATAAATATGGTAATAAAATAACAATACATTAGAAATATAAAATATATACAAATACATATAAAAACCCATAGGAGAAATCCATGAAACTCAACCCTGATCTGTGTAAGAAACACATCCCCCCACTAACTCATCCCACTCCCTCCCCCGCCAAATGCCTGACAGAAGAGCCAGGTTTTACAATTTCATCAGAAAGCAAGGATATCTGGGCGAATCTCCGCCAGAAGGGCATTTCATAGTGATGGTGTGGCTGCCGAGAATGCCTGCCTGTTGGCTCATAGCATGAGATCTCCAGGAGGGTGCTCCCAGAAGACTGAAGATGCCATCCAGGGTCTCAGAGGGTGAGGTGATCTTTCAGGTAAGCAGGGCTTAAACCATGTAGGGTTTTAAAGGTCAAAACCAGCACCTTGAATCAGGCCCTTGAATATGACACTGGTAATAAAATTAGTTTGCTTGGAGTGGTGGACATTTGGGGTCCCTTCTTTGGACATTTGGGGTCTGGGGTTCAAATTCTATGTGGTTCTTGCTGCTTGATGTGGTCCCCACAGCCCCAGATGGGTCTGGACTCTGGATCAGTCTCCACATCACATGTAGCAGACAACTGTCAGTCTCCACAGAGTGTTAATAAACATGACGCTGACCTGGTTTGCCCACTATGACCCACCTGGGCCAGTGCCTCACCCTGCGCGTCTGCTTCTGGGCTGCCAAATGTGGGCACAGTATAGACAATGGTGGGATAGATGGCTGGCCCAGAAATGTGGAGCCAGAAGGAACCGGGCTCACAGTCGGAGCCCAAGGGCCACCCACATAGGCCATAGCAAGCTGAACTGAGCAGTCGCGTATGTTTCTGAGTCAATCTTGCCTGGCCTGGGGGTTGCCATGCAAGCTATGGTTGCCTGTTATTAGTCTGTCTCCAGACCTGTTCTGAACTGGGGTGCCACACACACCTCAGCCTCCCCCAGGATGTGCAGTCAGCATGCGAGCGGCATGTTTTGTTTTCACCCAAAGAGGCTGAGCCAGGGCCAGACTTCTGTCACAGGGACAGACTGGTACCTTGCGCAGTAAGCCATCTGGGAGCAGCTAATATTTATTGATTGATTGATTTATTAGCTGCCCCCTCATGCCTACGGCATCTTGAGGTGGCTTACAAAACCAAAACAACACATCAAGTCTCCTGACATGAGCGTACAAATCCCCCATACCTGACAGCAGCCAGGACTCCTAATTGGATGAGAGTGACCCCTACAGGGCAGGGCAGGGCAGACCGGCAGGCCCTGATCTGTGACTGGAACAGGGCCACACTGCTCCGCAAGGCAGCCGGGTGCCTCCAATGGTGGAGGGAGACCATCCGGTGCTCTGCCCTGCTTGCTATGCCCATTGCCCAGTGGGTATGGGTCACAGAGTGGGCACAGGGGTGGTGGCCCCAGGCGCTGGCTCAGTGGGACGAAGCCACCTGGAGGATGCACTTTTGGATAGACAAGCTCACCCTACTGTGCCTTGCAGAGCTGCTAATGCCCTGGCTGGAGCGGCAGCACAGCCCCATGAGGACCCCCATCCCCATGGTCCAGGGGGTGGTCATCGGGGTCTGGGCCCTCGCAATGCCCGACTCCTGCCGGTCAGTCTCCCAGCACTTTAGTGTCAGGGTGAGCACCATTGCCTGTATTCTCCGGGATGTATGTGAGGCTGTGGAGGGCATACTCCTGGACCAAGTGATCCAGCTGGTGGACCAGGCAGCCGTGATGGCCAGCTTTGCGGCTGGAGGGTTCCCCAACTGAATGGGCGGCGTGGATGGCACCCACATAGAGATCCTACGCCCCTCTGCTGGGCAGGCCGTGGAGTATGTGAACAAGCACGGTTACCACTCCCCGCAGCTGCAGGCTGTCGTGGATCACCGGGGGCAGTTCATAGACATCTTCATGGGCAACTCTGGGCGCAGCTATGATGCCCGGATCATGACCATCTCCCCCTTCTATGCCCGGATGTACCGCAGGGACTTTGCAGACATGGGGATGACCCGGATTGAGGGCGAGCTAATGCCCCCGTATCCTGGGGACCCGGCCTATCCCCTCACCTGATGGTGTACCCGGTCGCCCGGACCCCGGAGGCAGTGCTGTACAATTCCTGCCTGTGTACAAGCCGGACCATGGTTGAGTGGGCTTTCGGGGCCCTCAAGCAGTGCTGGAGGAGCCTCGCTGGCCAGCTGGACTACACGGTGGAGACCTTGGCCCTGGTGATAGGTGCCTGCTGTGTGCTGCACAATGTGTGCGAGACCGATGGGGCTGCCCTCGAATACCCCGGCGCCTTCCCGGCCCTGTGCCCCTGTATGTAAATGCAGAGAACCTGTGGGAGTACCAATACACCAATATGGGAATACCATCCACATCCGTACCCCCATGCCGTGGGATTGGGGGTGGACGGGGCCACCCCCCTGCCTGGGTATCCCTCCTCCCCCCCTTGTCTGTCTCCCCTCCCATCTGCCTGCTTACCCTCAATGTCTGTCTCCAATCCCTCTGAGGCCAGCCCCTCCATGTAGCTAGGGGCCCCCAACGACCACTGGCTGAGAGTGATCAGCATGCCGGCCTCGGAGTCAGCCTGTCCGGCTGGGGGGTGGGGGCTCTCTGGACTGGTGCCAGGGCAGTCTGTTGGTCCAGGAGGTCCCTGGGCATTCCTCCAGGGGGTCAGGGGCCCTGGAGCCGGTGCCTTCTTTTGGGGTGGCAAGGGGAGGGGGTACCTTGGCCCATTCCCTGCCCTGGACCACGGCGCTCTCCATGAGGCATGGGGCTACTATCGATCCCTTCATATGGAGGATGCGGTCCAGGGCATCATAGTAGGGGGTGGTCCGGGCTCCGTGTCCAAACCGGCAGTTGTTGTCCCCGATGGCCTTGTACCCCCTCTTTAGCTCCTTGGCCTTCAAGCGGTACTGGGCCATGGTCCTGTGATGACCCACCACCTCCATGTCCTGCACTATCTCCCAGAACACGTGCTCATTGTGCTATTTGAGCGCGAGCTCCAGTTGATGCTTCAGGGTCCCCCAGATGTGGATAAAATCCTGGGTCTCCCGGTGTCCCCATTGCCCCCCTCTGTGGTACAGCCATCTCCCCTGTGGTCCCTCCAGGTCCTCCTTCGCTGGGGCTACACCCATCTCCTCCGGGGGCTCAGGCTCCCTGGCCTGTTTCCGTTTCTGCGGGACATGGGGGGGTTGGTTGACGTTCTGCCCCTGTCCTATGACCTGACCCCTTTCCCCCCTCCTGCCGGCCGGCTGGCCACCCAGCTCCCTTGCTGCCCCTGTGCTGCCGGGTCCCCTCCCCCTTCGGTCCCCTTACCTGTTTCTGGGGTGCCTCCTCCCCCATCCCGGTTGTTGTCCCAGGGGCGGCCTGTCCCAGTTGCTGCTGCTGTACCGCCACCTCCTCCATGTGCAGTACGACCTCCTCCTCCACCACCTCCTCCTCCCTCGCC
The DNA here is from genome assembly GCA_003113815.1 of Sphenodon punctatus. Classification (NCBI taxonomy): domain Eukaryota; kingdom Metazoa; phylum Chordata; class Lepidosauria; order Sphenodontia; family Sphenodontidae; genus Sphenodon; species Sphenodon punctatus. Next base: position 623,648 of record QEPC01007483.1, read on the forward strand.
CGCCACTCTCCTCTCCCTTCTGCCTCGCTCCATCCCGCCATGTCCCCCTGCTGCTGTGTGCCCTTTAAATCTCCCTCCCCGGCCTGTGTTGTTGCTGGTTGCCTGGTAGCGATGCTGCGTGCTTTGTCCCCAGCTGGGAATCATTTTGGTTGATTCCAGCCAGTGGTTGCCATTCAGATGTTACTTTTTATTGTTTCCCGGTGGGAATTGCTTTGACCACGCTTTCGGCGATGGTTCGGGCTGGAGCTCTGGAAGTGTAGTTGATATTGACCCCGGGTGGGTGTTGACTGTGGTGAACATCTGGCGACCGCCGAACAGACGTGCAGGGCGCTTTGGACCCGCCGCAGGATTGACCATGGTTCACTGTGGTTGACTGTGATCTCGGAACATCTGAAAATACCCAATGTTGTGAGCTGCCATTGCAAGCAGGAGGGAGTGGGCTATAAGTACATTTAAATAAATAAATAAATTAATTAATTAATTAATTTTGATGCGGAGCAAGAGTGTCCTTCATTCACGTTGCAAGTTCCATCCTGGGGCTTTGTAAAGCTGCATGAAGGACAGCAAAAATGTTTTGCCCAAGGGAGCAAAATACCTAAAGCTGCCCTGGTCAGATGACAGTGATATGTGGAAAAGCATTCAACTCTTACCTACTCTGTTCTTTATAGATTGGTGTCCCTACAACATTTTTGCTAGGGGCTTGATCAAGTTGTAGGAAGATGCTCGCCTACCTGGTTTTGACCTGGTTCTTTAGCACTGCAGAGAGAGGGGCACCTGCTCAGTTCCAGATGTGTCTGTGAAGACTGAGACTGTCTGTGTGTGAGGGATTGCTTTAGGCCCATCTCTATAATTATTTTATTATTATTACGTTTGATTTATATTCTGCTCTTTCTACACAGGCTGAAGGTGGCTCACAACAATAGAAGAAACAAAGCTAAATGCTATTTTAAAACAAACATTTACATATTCCTCCAGATCCCACCCACCCATTCCATCATCTTTCACCAGTGGAAGTCCTTTCTTTACATCCAACCATCCCATTCCATCCCATCCCCTCCTTTGTAGACTCCTGGAGGAGTCCTCTCTTCCTCTCCCCTTAGGCCTCTCCTCTAACAGAGATGCCATGACTCACCCCAATGTGTTCCCATCCTACTCCCGCTAACACCCACACACACATAAGTTCACCACTCTCCCCCTAGCCTTTTGTTTCAGGTGTGGTGCCCTTCCCACCCTCCCATCCCTCAGGGTTTCACCCTTGCCCTGTTTCACTTAAAACATGATAAAATAAAAAAGTACACACAAACTTAACACTAAACCCTAAGACAAGCCCCATTTCCTCCACTCACTCCCCTGCCTCTCACCCAGGGGCGCTCTCCTCCCATAGCATCATCTACAGCCTTGAATTCAATGCTGCTCCAATGAAGGTATGAGGCTGGAATTTCTGAGGCATGGAGGTAGGCCATTCCTCTCACATCCCTCTCCCTTCTTTTGTGCTGGCAATCAGTTTATCATTCCCTTGATTATCTTCCTTGGCAGCAAAACAAAACAGGCTTTCCCACTCTTATACTGTCAGTACTGCCACTGAGGTCAGGAACCTGGTTATGGGGGGGGGGGGGGGGGAAGTACCTGGGATGTAATTGGTTTGTTTGTTTATTTATTCAATTTTTTACCTGGCCATTCCCAAATAGGCTCAGGGTGGCTTAAAAAGTATAGAAACATAAAACACCTAATAAATCCCCTAGTCCCCCCCCCCCCCCACACCTTTCCCCTAGTCCCTCCACCCAAAATTATCCCTGTCTGCCAAATGACTGGCTAAACATAAATGTCTTACATCTCTTCCAGAACAGGAGTAGACTCAGGCTTAGGCAGATCTCCAAGGGGAGGGAGTTCCATAACTGGGGGACAGCCAACAGGAATGTCTCTCTGAGTGCTCTTTTTGTGAAAACTTCACGGGCAGATGGTTCCCATAAAAGGGTGCTCCCATCTGATCATAGAGGTGATAATGGAACATAAGGGAAGAGGCGGTCTTTCAGATCCCTGGGGCCCAAACCATTTAGGACTTTGTAGGTCAGAACCAGCACCTTGAATCGTACCCAGAAAGCTATTGAAAGCCAGGGCAGACTCTAGAGGACTGGTGTAATGTGCTCCTGCTGACCCGCTCCCAACAGAAAACATTGGACCCTTTGGATTGCTACATGTGGGTTAATGGAATCTCTCCAAATTGCTGCTTGAATTTCCCAATTAGTCTTGCTTTCTGTATTATTTCTTCTCCCCTTTCTGACCCCAACCCTTGCTGCATACCTATGTGCCAGCACAGCACCTTAATTAGTGTTTTCAGAGCGCTCACGCAGCTCTTCTAGTGTAATACCACACCGTACTGACTCAGCCTTTAGGAGAGATAAGACAGCAGCACAAGGAACACCTCTCCCTTGCCTCTCCTCACTCCCATTGGCCACACAGCTCCCCTCCAGAGCTGCTGTCAATGCCACACTGTCCTGAGTCAGCTGTCATAAAGTGGCATGGTTGCCGGCCAACACCTCTCATTCCCAGGCACCGAATCTCTCCTCCAGAACTCTCAATAGTGTCTCCTTCTCTCTATTTTCTAAAGTGAATTATTGTTGGAGAAACATGCCGGATTGACAGACCCAGAGACAAACATCCTTCATGTGTCTGCAGAAAAGGTACAGAACTGGCAGAGGCAAAACAATTCCTTCCCCTCTCTTTTCTTATGGCGGGAACATTTCTCAGGCTAAGAGGAGAATAAGGGTACCAGCTACATAAAGATTCTTTGTTTGTTTTCATGTGCATGCACCTGCAAAATGGTGCTGTGCAAGGGATGGAGGAACAGAGATGCTGATTCAGATCTCTGGTGCAATAGGGATGAGATTGCAGCCAGTTATTATTATTACAAGCATTTCTATAGCGCCAGCAGTGTACCTGGCGCTTTACATAGCAATGAGAAAGACACGGTCCCCGCCTATGGCTTACAATCTAATAGACTAGGAGGGGGGAGACAGGGATGGGGACATATGGAAAGACAGGGGATAAAAACATTCAAGTGGATGCAAAGTCTCAGGTGCACGTGCTTGGCTTGGCTGCAGTTAGGCGGACAGTAAATGTTGAGAGGGGAGTACTAGCGGGCGTCAGGGAAGGCATCGGCGAAAAGGTGGGTTTTAAGGAGGGATTTGAAGGAACGGAAGGAGGGGGCGAGGCGGATGTGGGCAGGGAGGGAGTTCCAGGCATGGGGGGTAGCTAGGGAGAAGGGTCGAAGGCAGTTAGGGGCCAGGGGAGAATGATGAGGGAGAACGAGGGAGGTGACAGAGGAGGAATGGAGAGTGTGTGCAGGAGTGTGTAAGGAGATGAGGGCCGAGAGGTGGGGGGGGCAGGTTGTGGAGGGTTTTGTAGATAAGTACCAGGAGTTTGTGAAGGATGCATTGGGGGAGGGGGAGCCAGTGAAGCGAGGAGAGGCTGCATGTGGTCGAAGCAACAGGCTGAGTGGATGCCCCTAGCAGCAGAGTTTGGGATGGAAATAAGGGGGGGGACACATGATAGCCAGTTCCTATTGTACTGGACCCAGATCAGACCAAGGAGACCTGTCAAAGGTGGGATCCACCTGGATTTTCTGTTCCACCTGAAAGTTTTTCTGAAAATTTTGGTGGAAGCAGCAGAGCTACTTGCTAATTGTATGTGTAAACTGAATATGAATGGAAGGTTTGGGAGCAGAGGATGACTGGCCAGAGAGCAGGAGAACAAATCCTACTCCCCCGCCACCAAAGGCCCAGAGCTGGCACTACCATACAGGCAGTGCAGGTGGCAAACTAAGATGGCAAGTTCAACAGAGCAGCTCTTTCCCCCCACCCCGATCCATAGTCCACCAAGCTCTGAAGCTGGATTGGGACGGGGAGAGATGCCCTCTTAAATCTGACCTAGGCAACCCCACCCCCTGCCTCTAATCCAGAACTGCAGTGTCAGGATGGGGGAGGGGGGGTCAGGGGAACATGGGCACCAAGGGCAGAAAGTTCAAGGGGGTGTCTCCACCCCATCCAGCCATCATCAAACTTTGCATCTGGATTGGGGGGGGGGGGATAGTCACCCTATAACAACTTACCGTCCTGAATGGCCCTGCTTCTTCTGCCCACCACGCTCGATCCAGTCATGGAGCTTTGGAGGTGGTTGGATTGGGGTAAGGGAGTGGGGTCACCTAGGGTGGCAAGTTCCAGGGGGAAGATCTTCTTCCACAACCCCAATCCTGCCACCACCAAGTTTCACAGCTGGACTGGTTTTAGAATAGTGATTCTAACATGTAGTAATGCAGCAAATGGTCACCAGTAACATCTGATAACCCAATTTGGCAGTTAGTCTATGCACCAATTAGTTAGTTAATGAATAACCAATAGAGTTGAGTTTTACAGATTTGGGGTGATTTCAGACATTACACAGTCCAGATTCACCACAGTGGATCCCCAGTGGTGGTGAACTGAACAACCACCCCCCGTGGTCAAGGAGAGCCCCGAACAGATGTGAAGGGATTGGGACCACGGCAGGGAATCGGGTCACCAGACCACAGCCCAGGGCAGCGCAACAGACAAGACACCGATTCCCGGCCGTGGTCAAAACACCCAGAAGGCACCGGGAAGGGGCAGGACACAGACATGGCCAGCTGAGGGCAAACAAATACAGAAGGAACAAAAGGAAACACCCACACAAGGGAAATGGGAAGGGAGGGGGGAGAGGGAGAGGAGGCGTCGAGGTACCACACACAACAGGCACAGAGACATTGAGGGCACAGTGGAACACACAGCACAAACACACGCCTGGGCGCACACACACCCATATGGGAAGGGAAGGGGGGACACAGCGAGACAGAGAACACGCACGGCACAACGGGCACGGGGGGGCAGCGGGACAGGGAAGGGGAGGAACAGGCCAGGGGCAGGGTCCAGCACAGGGAAGGGCAGTGAGACTCCCAACAACAGCACAGCCCACACAGGCATCCCCACAGCTACACAGTCAGTCCCGGAATGGGGGGAACCCAAAAGGTTGGGTACAGGCACAGGGGGAGACCACACAGAACAGGGAGCAGCCCGGGCATGGTCCAGGAGGCACACACGGACCCCAGGTTGGAATGACCGGGAGCACTGCCAGGGCCCGGAGAGCCCACCACGGCTGCAGGCGCTCCCTGGTCTGGCTCAGGGCTCAGCAGGTGTCCGGGCCGTACCGGCAGGCCCTGATCCACAGCCGGAACAGGGCCGCAGTGCTCCGCGAGATGGCCAGGTGCCTCCAATGGCAGAGGGAGACCATGAGGCGCGCTGCCCAGCTCGCAATACCTATTGCCTGGCTGGTATGGGTCACGGAGTGGGCACAGGGGTGGTGGGCCCGGGCTCAGTGGGACGAGGCCGCCTGGAGGGCGCACTTTCGGATGGACAGACTCACCCTACTGCAGCTTGTGGAGCTGCCCACGCCCTGGCTGGAGTGACAGTACACCACAATGAGGAACCCCATTCCCATGGTCCAGCTGGTGGCCATCGGGGTCTGGGCCCTCGCGACGCCCGACTCCTGCTGGTCTGTCTCGCAGCACTTTGGTGCCGGGGTGAGCACCGTCGCCTGTATCCTCCGGGATGTATGTGAGGCTGTGGAGGTGTTACCGGGGGTAGGGGCAACGGTTCCACGCACGCACACGCTCACTGGGCCGAGGGTATCGAGGTCAACACGGGAGTAACTGGGGTGAGAATGCCCGTCAGGATAGTGTGTGGCTCTACCTCTAATTAAAGAGAACGAGCCCTTATCATCATCAGGCGCTGTTGACCAAGATCCCAAGGCTGCCCCGCACTCGTCTCTAACACACAGCACAACACGGAAGGGACAGGGGGTGAAGGGCTTCCCCCCAGGGGGTGCGGGGCCCCGGGAGGGGGAGAGGGAGGACAGACACGGGTCACTCACCACCACGGCCAAGGGCACCACACAAGGGTCAGGAAGGGCTTTCTCGCGGTACTCACTCTGTGGACTCTCAAACTTAGACAGGGATCACGGAGGAAGGCACACTCTCGCTCGGGCAATAGACAGGGGGGTTCAC
>QEPC01007483.1:663884-732291 GCA_003113815.1 Sphenodon punctatus
TTTTTAAACAAAAATCCAGGCTGGGCAGGGTGGGTGGGGGGTGTCCCCCCTTCCACCCGCGCAGCCTGGACTCGGGGAGGGTTTGTTTTTTTTAACTTTTTTGGTGGGGCTTTAAGTTTTTACATTGCAGCCATTTTTAAATGGCTGCAATGTAAAAAAATCCGGTACCCGGAATCCAGTAACCGGACCGGATTTACCGGGTCGAATCCGATAATGTCGGTATGCCCGGTACCGGCATTATCGGATTCCAGATTTACCGGTTTTCCCGTGCCTACTAACCATACTCCATTACCCAGCCAGACTCCCCGAGTCCCCCTACTCCCCCAGTGCACCCCACTCCACATCACCACCTCCCCCATATTTCCCAGTGCAACCCCCTCCCCCGAACCTCCCCGAGGCAGCTGGCTGCACAATAATAAAACACACACAATCAACAGTTACAATTCATAATTAAAACATACTATAGGGAGCTGCACATGCGTGAAGTGGAGTAGCTGGGTTGTGCTGGAGCTCCTCCCGACCAGTGAAGTAAACTGCCAAAAAAACTAATTTTGCAATCAAAAAGACTCTTGAAAAAGGGTCCATGGTACACCGCAACAGAGGGGAGAAAAAAAAATCCGGAAAAGAAACGGCGCTGGAGAAATACTGCCGGCAGCGGCCTTCTGAGCAGGCAGGAGATGAAGCAGCCGATAGCCTGGGCCACAAAATGGTGGAGGCAGAGGATGAGGCAATCTTGACTGAGGAAGATGAAGCGGGAGACAGGTCAGTCTCAGCGCTGCTGGTTGAAATGAAAAAAGAGCTCATGTCTGAAATGATAAAATTACATGCCTCTGTTGAAGCGGGCAACAAAAAACTTGAAGTGGTAGCAAAAAGGTTAGATACAGTAGAAGATAGGGTATCCTCATTAGAGGATCAGGCTATCACTAAAGAAGACCAGTTTATGAAAATGCAGGAATCAGTGATTTACCTACTGCAAAAAATTGAGGATCTTGAAAATAGATCCAGGCGAGATAACCTCAGGTTTGTGGGATTTCCAGAAGGCTTTGAAAAACCAGATATAAATGAGCTGCTATGGGATTTCTTGAAAGAACAATTTCCAGCAGACATTCATTTACATACTCCTGAGATAGTGCGTGCACATAGAACAGGCAGATTCCCCAACAAAAATTTTACAAGACCACGCGCTATTCTAGTTAAGCTGGCTAGTTTTCAAATAAAGGAAGAAATCCTGAGGAAAGTCAGACAGAAAAAAGACTTGAGCTTCAATAATAATATGATTAAAGTCTTCCCCAACTATGCTGCTAAAACCATGGTAAAGAGAAGAAAATGGGGCAAATATTTTACTGTTTTACATGAAAGAGGCTTAAGCCAATACTACAGTTTCTGGCAAAAATGACAATTTCTGTAAATGGGAAAATAAAAGCATTTTCAGCTACTGAAGAATTGGAGGCATACTTGCATCTGCCCCCCAACAAAGCCAATGAGTAATAAATCAGCTGACACCACTATAATCCATCTGTGAACTGATAATGGCTACTGAAAATGAAAGATTGCAAACTAAGATTGATATTATATCTGGACAGTATGGCAGAGAAAATTAATAGAGCCTGAATGAAGCTCAGGTTCCAGCTAATAATGAGATCTGGTTTGGGAGCAATAACTCCAGCTGTCTTTCCTGGTGCAAGGAAAGCAAATTAATCCCAGGGTATTTTCAGACGTTACGAGATCACGCTCAACAGCGGTGAATCCCCACATGGTGATCATGATCCCGTAATGTCTGTTTGGAGGAACGGAAGCTCCCTGCCAGATGTTCACCCCCGTGAATCATGGGGGGAATCACATTCAACACACAAGCGGAGGTCCTGGCTGGACCATCTTCGTTTGTGTGTTGAATGTGATTCCCCCCCATGATTAAGGGGACCTTAACGTCTGGCCCCCTACCACGGCCCGGAATCAGCAGCGGGATTCCGGGCCGTGGTCAATGTGGGCGGGTGCTGCGGCTGCAATGGCCGTGGCGCCCGCCCATCTCTCAAGAGGGTGGGCGGCCAGGGGAGCGTGGTGGGGGGCGGGGCTGTGCGGCTGCATGTAGAGCTACGCAGCCCCGACCCCTCCCTGATTCCCCCACCAGGATCAGCCAGCACGTCTGTTGGACGTGCCAGTTTGATCCCAGTGGGGGATCAATGGGTGATTCCGTGATGGGGCCAATACAGGCCCCGTCACGTCTGAAAAAAAATACCTCATGTGTTCCCTCTCTGGGGTTGCTATTGGGTATATGTTTGTTTATGTTTGTGTTATGAAGTTGGCGGGAGGGAGATACGATAGCCTCATAGTTGTGGATTGGAGGCAGGTAACCAAACTATATCGGTACGTGAAGAATTTTATACTAGAAAGAAGTTTGTTAAATAATCTGTCGGGGAGCAACTACTTTAATCGAGGGAGTTGGTAATAAGTATATGATTGTATTATGTAAAAGGAATAAAGGGAACTGTCAATTAGGGCTGATGCGGCAGCAGCTTTTACCGCGCCGCGATTCCGTTCCGCCATTTCGGAACTGCCCGCGCCACACTGCGACTTTTCTGCAGATATTCCGCTAATTCCGCCGGAATTCTGCAAATCGTGGAATTGCGGAAAAATTGTGGAAAAATTGCGGAAATCGCGGAAAACCGCTATTCCGCTATTTTTTGGCACTGGCGGAATTGCGGAAATCGCGAAAATGTCATGTTTCCACGATTCCACTAAGTTGCGGAATTAAATAAGCGGAACCGCGGAATGAAACCGCGGAATGAAAGCCTCTGCCATGCCGTTCCACTAATTGCGGAAACACTGTTTCCGCCGGAAATAGCTACCGCTGCGATATTCCGTTACAGCCCTACTGTCAATGCCAAAGCAATGGGAAAGAAGAGGGAGGCTCTTTTAAAATAAGTGATAAAAGGAAAAAAAAAAGAAGACAAGATGAATAAGGTAAAACTGCTTACTCTCAACGTGAGAGGTCTGAATTCACCAGCAAAATGTAGAAGGGTCAGAAACATGTTGTTGGATAATAATATAGATATAGATATTTATTTTTTTACAAGAAACTCACTTGCTCGCGGAAGATGTGAGAAGGTTTGTGAATAAAAATATAGGGGAAATGATTGCTTCTTGTGCTACAAAAAAAAAGGCGGGAGTATTAATTGGGTTCCATAAAAAATTAGTTTTTAAGGTAAACAAAACTGTTAGAGATGAGGAGGGTAGGTTTGTATTGCCTACGGGAATCTTGCAAAATGAATGGATAACACTGGTTAATATATATGCCCCAAATATAAATTCTCAATTTTTTTTTAGACATTATATCCCCATCATATTAGAGAACACTAGGGGTACGTTAGTAATACAGGGGGATTTAAACACCCCTTTTACCAAGGCTGATATCTTAAAAAAACAAACTATAAGTAAACAGCAAGCAAGAATAAGAGATCTATTTGAGACACAAGGAATTCCTGATGTATGGCACCATCTTAATAGAAATAATAGAGAGTACACATACTATTCCCACATTCATAATAGTTATTCCAAAATTAACCATATATTAATAAGTAGCAAGAACATATGGAAATGTAAAGCATCCTATATCATCCCTCTGGTATTCACTGATCATAATGCTATAATTACAGAACTTAGTTGAAATTCTACAACACCCCCCCACCCCCATGAATATACCTGTAGTCTGGACAGAGGGATGCTCAAAAATAAGGAACTACAGAAAAAAATTGAGCAGCAGATCAAAGACTACATAGATCTTAACCAGGACACAGTAGATCTAACCTCCACATTTTGGGAAGCAGAAAAGGCCACGTTTAGGGGTAAATTAATAGCTCTGGGCACGTATGTTAAAAGGAAAAAAAGAGAAGCGGTAAAAGAAACTTATGCAGAACTCAAAAAATTAGAAGCAATAAATAAGCAAGCTCCTTCTAAATTACTCCATAACCAAATTAACAAAGTAAAAGAAAGAATTAATACTATAGAATTAAATAAAGTCAAGACAATTAAAACGTATACATTTTTTATTATTTTAACAATAGCAACAAAGAAGGCAAAGCTCTGGTACGTTTAGCCAAAGTACAATAATAAAAGGCAGCATTAACAAGTATTATTAAAGAAGATGGCTCCTAACTAACAGATCAGGAAAAAATTCGGAAGGAATTCCTACAATATTATCAGAAGGTGTATTCTTGATCCGAACCTGACCCTGTTGAGATAAAAAAAAAATTAAGTAAAATTGAAATGTCCAAATTGAATAATCACCAACAGGCCTTTATGAATATATTAATTACAGTCTCAGAGGTTGAAACAGCTGTGGATAGCATGCAAAATAACAAAGCAAATGAACCAGATGGATTTCCCTCTGAATTTTATAAGATCTTTTCAAAACTACTCAGTCCTCATCTTACTAAACTGTTCAATGAGATCCTTATAACAGGGGTGTTGCCTACCTCATTTTATGATGCCCAAATAACACTATGACCTAATCCTGGTAGACCTAATGACAAATGTGGGTATTTTCAGACGTTACGAGATCACAGTGAACCACGGTGAATACCCACCTGTGGTCAATGTGTCTCGAACGTCTGTTTGGAGGCCGCCAGATGTTCGCCACGGTCAATACCCACATGGGGTCAATTTGAACCACGCTTCCCGGGCTAGTGGGGGGAATGTCCCAGGAAGCGTGGTCAAAAAGATCCCCAGCGGTGACCAAAAAAAAGTAACGTCTGGCCGGGCGCCACGGCCCGACGCAGCGGCTGCATTGGCCCCGACGCCCGCCCGTCTTCCCGGAGGGCGGGCGGCGGGAGCGTGGAGGGGGCGGGGTCATGCAGCCGCACGTTGCGCCGTGCGGCCCTGCCCCCTCCCAGATTCCCCGTCGGGATCCCCCCGGCACGTCTGTTACGGGGTGACCCCGGCGGGGAATAAATGGGGTGATTTCGGTATGGGGCCAATGGGCCCCATAACGTCTGAAATCACCCTGTGACAGTTATAGACCCATCTCGTTATTAAATAATGATTTTTAAATATTCGCTAAAATTTTGGCCACACGCCTAAAAGCAGTGGCAGGTGAAATTATACATGTGAATCAGGCTGGGTTCGTACCCAGAAGACAAGGGACTGATAATATTAGAAAAGTTAATTTGATATATACACGTCAAAATGACAATAAACAAAAAAAGGCAGCACTGATTATAGCGGCTGACGTTGAAAAAGCTTTTGATTTTTTGGAACATAATTATTTATTTGCTGTGCTGAGCAAGCTTGGTTTATCGGGGAATTTTCTCAAATGGATTAAAGCAATTTATGCCCATCCACGATCAAAATTAAAAGTTAACGGTTATAATATGGGAGCATTTGAAATAAACAGAGAAATGTGACAGGGCTGCCCCCTGTCCCTGCTATTGTTTAATATTGCCCTAGAGGGTTTGCAGCAGCCCTTCGTCAAAATAAACTTATTAAAGGTATGAAGATAGGTGAGCAAGAATATAAATTGGCGTTATTTGCGGATGATTTAATTTTCTTCATTGATAACCCATTAGAATCTATACCCCCACTACTTAATACAATAGAAACTTTTGGCAAGATAGTGGGGTATAGAATTAATAAGGAAAAATCTCAATCTATTATATTTGCCACCATTATGGAAGAAGAGATAAATAAAAGCACTAGCTCCGTTTCCAGAAAACCCAAAGAGAATTAAGTATCTAGGTATAATTTTGACAAAAAACTGCAAGGATCTTTATGCAACCAATTTTCCCTTTATACTTGAACAAATTCGGAAGGAATTCACAAGTTGGCAAAATTTGATGTGTACATGGTTGGGAAGGATACATTTGTTCCGAACGATAGCACTACCGAAATTAATCTATACATTTATGGCCTTACCAATAAATCTTCCAAATTCATTTTTTAAACAAAGACACATTGGTGAAGGAATTGATCTGGAGGGGGAAAAAGCCCAGGATAAAGAGGGAAACAATGCTTCAACTTAAAGAGAAAGGTGGGCTTAATATACCTGATATCAGATTATATTATAAAGCAGCCGTGCTTACAGCAATACAATATTGGTACCATTGTCTGAAATACCCTGAATGGCCAAGTATAGAACAGGATCTAATGCAACTCCAATCATTAAAGGATATAATAGTTGATGAGGGAGTAATACCTGCAAAATTTAGGAAGGAACACCCCTTTGTGTTCCCATTGATGAAAATATGGAGAGGATTACAGAAAAAATTAGGAGATAAACAACAGGCCTCCGCATACTCACCAATCCTGAGGATGTGTGTCAGGGAACGAGGACTCGCCCCCAAATTAATTATTCAACTGGGAAAAAAAGGTGTAAATAAAGTGTCCCAACTGTTCAATAAAGGCAAGTTTAAATCCCTGCAGAATTTAGAGTTAGTAGTCCAAGAGAAATTCGATACCTTTCCATTTTTGCAGTTGATGAGTGTATTTGTATCCCCAGTACTAATAAATAGTTTTGGAAGAGATCCAAAGGGGATTGAGAGCATGTTATTTAATGTCAGAGACAAAGGGTAAATTATCTAGAATTTATAAAGAGTTGAAGCTATTTGTATATACCACACAGCATTCGTATATTGCCAAATGGGAAAGAGAGCTAAATAAAGCTTTTATGGAGGCTGAGATCAATATGATGTGGAGGCACATGCATGTGTCTGCTTCCACTTTAGAAGTAAAAGAGACCCAATGAAAAGCTACTACTAGATTTTACTTAACACCTCTGCACCTTAAATATGGGAACAAACCTGGAAGTGGAGTGTGTTGGAAGGGCTGCGGACAACAGGGTACCTTGAAACATTGTTTAAGGGAGTGTGTGTATGTGCAGACTTTTTGGAATCAGGTGTGGTTGTTTCTTAATAAGGTAAATGGTATAGTGGTACCCTTTAAATGTGAAATAGCTGTCTTGGGCATTTACCCAGATAGTAAAATTCTCAGGTTACACCAGGATGCCTCAAAAATTTTGTGTTTGGCAGCAGTCAATATAATTGCTAGATACTGGAAAACGGAAGGCCCTCTACCACTTCAGGAATGGATAAGTCAAATTTGGTACTTGTTCACCATGAATAAACTTTTGGCAGAACTAAAGACAAGAATTTTTTTTTGAAAACAACATTATTGTCGCGATTGAAAAGGATGATTTCCTCCAAAATGACAAAACAATACTGTTTGACAGATATTTTAAATCTGTATATAAAAAACAAGACATTTAACATGTTATGCCGAATATCTTACAATAACTAAAATGGTTATGATAATCATTTAACTCTGTAAACTATTTTCATATTATTTGTTTGGCTAAATGTAAAAAATAAAACTTAATAAATAATAATAAAAAAACATACTATAAATCACAATTTAAAAATTAATTAAAAATATGCTGAAAAAAACAAAAAAATATACTAAAAGGGCAGAACCATATTATGGGATGGTATCACATATCGTTATTACATACAGATTGCCAATCTGTATGTAATAACCATATGTGATATCATCCAATAATAACCCCTATTATAACATCCCCCCTCCTCCCAAGACACGTCCCCCAGCTCCCGTGTCCCCCCAAAAAAGCAAAGGTCAAACCCCAGCCAGGTCCCCAATGAACTCACCTCCACCAGCTGGATGGCCAATTGCAAACTTATTCTCTCTCTAAAGAACTGAGTCAAAGAGAGAGAAAAATGGTGCCTGGTGGAATCACCTTTATATGCTCTCTGCAGCAGGCAGCCTCCACCCTCACCACGTGAGAGTGAGAGTCCAGACTCAGAAAAAGCCCGTGCTCAGAGAGTAATAATTTAAAAGCAAATAGTCACAAGCACTCTCCACTCCCCCCTTGCTGTTCCATCGGCCAATAGTACACAGTGCTACACACGTCATACACACACACACACGCATCCCCATGTATTGCTGCTCCCCTGAGTTCCCCCCCCCTCCTACCCACTGTGCTGCCAGTTTCCTCCCCCGTAGACCTCCATGCAAGTCTGCCCCAAGTGATCTGGCAACGCGTTGCTGTTTTTTTAAACATGCGCTGAGATGGCACTCCCTAACTGCCCAGTGTGCATTCTGTTAAGTTTTGCCCCTTGCACGGCTCCGTCTTGGCCCTCCCTGCGAGGCTCCACACAGGCTTGCTCTGGTGGTTCATGAGAGGAGCCTCTCAAAGAACAACCAGCAGTGGTTCTTCTTTGAGAGGCTCCTTTCATTCTCACAATTGGGTTGGTTACACAGCGCGTGTGCAGAACCCAGTTGTGAGAATGAGAGGAGCCAACTTGATGAACCTTCTTTAGAAGGTAGCAACCTTCTGGATTCGGCCAGGTGGTGATTTTTAAAAAAAACAGATTGCCGGTCAGTCTCAGCCAGTTAGGATGCGTGAGATCAGGGGGGTCCTGGGGCCAGGAGGGGCATTGCCCCAGATTTCCTAGGGGGCACACCGCCACTGTTGAATAGTCATCAATGAAAGTTACCATATACTGGTTGCCTCCTGGCGTAGGAACCTTCATTGGGCCGCAGACGTTCCTGTGTACAAGATCAAGTGGTTTCGTAGCTCTATACTGACGCTTCTTAGGAATCGTAGCCCTTGTGGCTTTGACTCTGATGCAACAGTCGCATTTCATGATCACGGGACACGTTGATACGTTAAGGTCTTTGGTCAATTGCTGTCTGTGCATTTCCTTGATGCTGTCTGGGTGTATGTCCCATGCGTCTATGCCACAGGTGGATGCAGTCATCGTGTGGCTTGTGCGCAGTGAGCTTTGCCTGTTCTTTCGCTGTGCTCAGACAGTACAGGTGCTCATCTGCAGTGGCTCTGGCCAGTACCTTTGTTCCACTTTGAATTGTGCATTTGTCTCCCTGGAAACGGATGGTGAGCCCCCTCGCTCCCAGGCCCCTCACGGACAGGAGTCCCCCTTCTAAGTTGGGCACACAGAGCACATCTTTCATGGCCATGGTCAGTGTGTCTCCCTGTGACTGGTTGCAGTACAGGAATCCTTGTCCAATTCCTTCCACGTTGATGCAAGGTATGCAAGGTATATCCTACCATATGCAAGGTAGATCCTTTCTTTACTGCTCAGATCCAGCCCTGTGAAGAATCCTTTATTGCTAGTCATGTGGCTCGTTGGCCTGGAGTCCACACACCAATTTTGGGATGAGCTGTCTTGCGTTGCTCTGAAGCACTCACTCCATTGTTGAGCAACTGTGTTGCTGTTTGTGACTTTAGCCCTCTGCTTAGGTGTTCGTGGAGACAGTTTCTGATGTTCTGCTTTCCATATATAGCAGTCTTTCTTTAATGTCCCTCCTTTTTGCATCTGAAGCATACTCTGGTTTCCCTCTTAGGTGCTTTGTCTGAGGTTTTCAGTGCAGTCGCATTACCCTGCTTTAGATCATTCTGCAGGTTCTCCTTTCTGCGCTGGAATTCATCCGCAAGTTTCAGCTTCAGTTCAGCCTCTGGCCTTGTCTCCAGGGCATTGATGAGGACACTGTAAGATTCAGGCAGGCTGAAGAGGAGTAGGGCTGCCACATGGCTGTCTTTTATATCTTCTCCAGTGCCGCACAGCTCTGCCACTACTAACAACATGGCATTTATATGCTCCTGCATTTCACTTTCTTTGCCAAGCCTCATTTTGCATAGTTTCCTCAGTAGAAACAGTTTGCTATTCAGGCTAGTTCTCTCATGCAAGTTTTGCAATGCAATCCACATGCCTCTTACTGTGGTCTCACTTCTTATATGGATTAGCTGGTCATCTTCTACCAATAAACTTATTGTAGCCTTTGCTAACTTGTTCTTTTTATCCCATTCCTCGTGAGTTGCTGCTGGTTTGTTCGCGGTAATCACCTCCCATAGATCATCTTTAGACATCAGCATTTTCACTTTAAACTTCCACAATTGGTAGTTTACATTGTACAGCTTTCCTACTGAAAGTTTGAGCCTTGAGCTGCTTGCCATACTTGCTTCCATCCCCTTCCCCTTCTCGGATTTAGGCCTTCTTACTCACAGTCAGTAGGCCTCTCTGTCTGGGAGTTTTCTTTCACAGTCTACACTTCTGGGCTGCTTCTAGTCTTCAAAATTGCCTTGAAGATGTCCTGGGCCCATAACCTATTGTAGAGTTAGCTTTCTGTTGAATAACACACAGCAGTTTCTTCAAAACAGAACTTTACTATTAGCTCAGAAGACATGCTTCCATATTGTGCAGACTGCATGGGACAAGATGGAGGACAGAGAGAGGAGAAGAGAGGAGACAAGGAGAGGAAAAAAAACTGATTAATTCCCTGACCCACCCCCTACTGGACAAGCCCCATATTAAGCTTGCAGGGCTTGCAATGGGCTTTCACTTGTGACTGTTGCACAATCCAACACCCTGATGTCTTCCTTCTTACCCTGTTCTCAAGACCAGCTTTCCACCATTCTCCTAGCAAAGAATCCCGACATCAAGATTGGGATGGCCAGCTAAACCACACACATAAGCAAGGTGAGAGAGTTTACTGGCAATGGTGGCAGTGACTAGGCCTTGACATCTAAGAGCCAAGGCAAAATGCAATATATGGGGTTCCGGAATGGGGAAAGCTAAGTGCCACTCTTGTTGGGGTATAAATGACTGAAACTCTCTAAATGCCTGAGCATAAGAAGCCCAAGTACCCTCAGCTAATAGCCCTTCGTCAGCCAGCAATGGGGGCGAGTAGGCCCTTTGTCATGCTCTTTAAACAGGAGTGAGACATGGAGACACGGGCCTGAACTCTGGTTGCAGCAGAATAAGCAAGGCTGAATGTTAGTAGAAGATCTAGCATGAGAGGGTGGGGGCAAGGGAGCAAGGTTTGGTGGGAGAATCAAGGACCCAACCAGGGTTGCCCTGGCAACCAAGACAAGGGCGCGAAGATTGCGTGAGACTAGGATTTTTCCCCTCCCAATAATGGAGAGGCTTACCAGGAGTCACTGCTCTATCCTCAGTCAGAGGAAGAAGCTGTTATGAGCAGCAGCTGCAGGGCTGGCAGAGCTAGCACCACAATGTCGGAAGTCAGCTGCAGCGTAGGGAGGCCTCCTCAGGTGGCCCCAGAAGCAGCATTTGGTAAGGTTCCCTTACCTTAGGCAGACGCTGCCTTGGGCCAAGCAGCGACTCCGCTCCGGAGCAAGGCTGGGTCCAGGGACTCCTTGGGCCTGAGCTGGGCAGTGGCAGCAGCCTCCCCCATCTCAACAGCGACTCAGTCCTGCCTGGGGCTGGTCGTGGGAGACTCCCCGCACCGATCCAGACAGCAACAGTGCCTCCCCCCCAGCGTACCCCAGAGCATGGGGAAGTCAAAAAAGTAGGTCAGACCCATGTTCCGGTAGGGGCCCTCCTGAGGGGCCCTCCTGCACCTTCCGGGCCTGTCACCGCCCTGGGGGATCCTGGAGTACTGGCTGCCACAAGCCCCGGCGCCATGGTCCTGCTTTCAATGCAGGACCGACTGGCTGGTTGTGAGGCCCTGATGGGGCAATTGGCTACTGACAGGGCCATGGGCAGCTGGGGGGCCTTGGCCTCCCCCGCGGCCACCTGTTCTGGGTCACATGGCCCGGCATGGCCTGACGTGGCCCCGGTGGGGATAGTAGGGGCGGATGCTTCGGCGGGATCTCATCTTGCTCCTCTCCCCCCAACCCTCCCCAGGTTCTCAGATTTTCCCCTCAGGAAAGGGGAAAGGGTAACAGCTTCCCTGGTCTGGTATAGGCCTGAAGCCTCCCCAGTCAGCAGGCACCAGGGGAGTTACCAGCTCTCATTCCAGCCAAGGCTCCTCCCACCTGCCCCATGGGTGGATCTGGTGGCTGCTGGACCTGCCTCCAGGCAGGAGCTGGGACCAGCACCTCCTGTCCTGGGACCAGCACCCCCTCCTCCCAGGTGAGTGAGAAAGTGGTTGGCCCCTCCTTCTTTTGGCAGGTAGGAAGCACCCTCTGCCAGAGCCACTTGAGCCTGAGGTGAAGGGAATAATGAGGAGAATCGAGGCCCTGGAGTGGGAGCACTGCACGTTGACACAGAACACATACTCCCAGGACCCATATGGGGGAATGGAGTCGGATCTCTGAGATGACCCGCAGTGTGAACAAGGTGAACAAGAGATTGAGAGGGGGGGATTTCCTGGTAGGCCCAGTAATGATACCCACATGGGTCGAGCCCCAGGCTGGAAAGCCCATGGGGCCCTTAGAAGCCCCCGCCCATCTTACCTTCCTCTATGCCAGTCTCATTGCCAAACAGGATTGGGTGGGGTGGAGGGGAGAGAGGCACCAAATATACCCAGGGACCTTGTGTACCAGTCGGCAGGTGGTAGGGGTAACGAGACCCAGCGCCTTTTGTCAAACGGGGCCTGGGTGTCTGTGGCAGGGTTCAGGGCCCCCTCCCTGGTACCATCTAGGGTGAGTGGCAGCTAGTGCCTACCAGCATCTTGTCAGGTCCGGGGAGCAGGGGGGTAGCCTACGACTCCCATGTCTTGCAGGTTTCATCCCCCTCACAAGGAAATTCAAACCGCGACAGATGAAAAAATATGGAGGCAAATATGTTGATATTTTTGTCCTTTTTGTTCAGTGATCGGTGGAGCAGTTTATTCTTTTTTGTGTTCTGTGGAGGCGCTCTTCCAGGGGTGCGCTGAGTCGCACTAGGACACCACGGACCCCTCCAGATCACGTGACCAGCTTCACCTTTAAAAGACCGGACTCACCAGAGGCAGTGTGTGGAGTGGTTTATTCTTTTTTGTGTTCCACGGAGGCGCTGTTCCAGGGGCTCGCTGAGCCGCACTAGGACGCCACAGACCCCTCCAGATCACATGACCAGCTTCACCTTTAAAAGATCGGCGGCACCAGAGGCGTGCGCCGGGGCTGCGCACCTAAGGGCTGCGCGCACAAGGGCGCGCCCTTGTGCGCGCAGCCTTAGGCGCTGGCCGGGTGCAAGGGGGTGGTGCTGTTTGCCTTGTATTTTGTTGAGAATTTGCTTTGCTATGGCATCTGGTAAAAGACCCAGGGACGGAAAACAGCATAGTCCCTTCTCCCCTACTAACAGCCCAAAGCAGCGGAAAATAGATCATTACTTGGCTCCCACATGTAAAGACCCAATTCCTGTTTCTACGGAGAGCCCACTGCAGCAGAGCGGAATTCCGGTGAGTAACCAGTTTTTAGTTTTGGCAGACCACTCTATACCCTTATTGGAGGATTCAATGTTGCATTCTTCCCCTTGTGATGATGCTTCTGCCTTTCAGGAGACAGTGCTTGTTCAGCCACGATTGAATTCTAGTGATCCACTCTACCAATTTTTGGTAGATCATGTGGCTTTTACTTCAAAATCTATGCAATTTTTGCATCTGCAGTTTCATTATCTAGCTGAGAAGCTGGACCATTTAACAGCCTCTTTAGGTGCTGGGGAAGGAAGGCCATGTGGAAAAACCTCAAAGAGTCCTAAGGTGGCTTCAGCTGGGAGGCTGCTGGCTGATGTGGCCTTGCCGCCCCAACGGTCTGCAGATTTTGACCTTAAATCCTTATCTTCCGTGCAGACACTGGTGAGCAGACAGAAAGGGGCTATATTTAGTTTAGATATAGCCAAGCTACTTTTTGTAGTGCGTCACCCCTCTATGGGCCGCCTCCCTAACTGGTCTTCTGCCCTTGATGTAGCTGAACACCTAAGGCTTTTGTTATCACTTCCAATAACCAGGCATGTGATAGGTTCTGTTGACCACCTACAATCGTCTAGGGACTCTTGGACCCTGATAGTTTTGTTTAAATCAACAGAGCTAGTTACCCAAATTTTGGACAAAGTGGATATTTTGAATAACAATGCTATTTTTGTGTCTAGAGTGTTTGGAATGACATCAAATAATCTATATCTTTGCCCTGGGCCAAATGGTGATACTAATGTTTTTGCACCTCCTAGAGTGCCAGTAGAATCCCCAGACGTCCCCCCTATGAAGGGGGGTTAGAACGGGAAGGTTCCCTGTCCCAATTTGTTAATGATATAAATCAATTGGCCCAGAGTCAACTGACCGACCCTGTTGCAGATGGTGTAATGGAAGTGGACCCTGTTAAATCTTTAGGGGTTACAGCTCCTTGTTCTCCTTTGGTTCTGAAAGAGCTCCAGGAATATCAGGATATTTTTCATAACTTAGAGCTGGTGGTCTCAAAATTATCAAGAGAGCTCCTAAAATTTGCTTGTCTAGGAAATCATCGGGTAGGTTACATCTTTGTAGTAGAAAGAGTTCTACTAGTTGTATATCAGGGATATCTGAGCAAAACAATGTGTGTGGTAAATTGGCCTCCATAGAGCATGTCCCTGATGATGGCCAGACCGTGGAAAGGGGGCATAGTAGGGATGGGCGAACGCGGTTCAGTAGTTCGGTGTTCGGCCCGAACTCGGCCTGTTCGGACAACCGAACACGAACACGAACGCACCGAACGGACCGAACACCGAAATAGCGAACACACCGAACGGAACCGAACACCAAACGACGAAAATGGTGAACACACCGAACGGAACCGAACACCGAACTACGAAATGGCCGAACAGTTCGTTCAATTCGAATCGCGTTCGGTTGTGTTCGGGTGGCTAAAACATGGTCTTCTGTCAGGTCACTGGAAGGCCAAATGTAGCAGGGAGGGGGAAGTCATTTGACTCAGCTAGGAGCAGACTTCCAGGCACCAGGGGTGGAGGGTGGAGAGTGGCTTGGAGTAGCAGCCAGCCTGATGAATCACCATCTCTTTTCGCCTCAGACCACTGGCTTGGCAGTCTATGATTGGCCACGGGCTAGGCTGCACGGAGCCAATGGGGCTGATTTGAGGCGGGCGCAGCAAGAAACAAAACTGTCTGCCTCCCCCCTTCCCAATACCTTCTGAGCTAGTCACTGTTCCTGAGCAGCAGGCGTTTCAGAAGGCTCCCTCACCCAGCATTTTCCAGCTCCCCAATCCATTGCCATCCTCCTCCTATTTCACCCATCCAACCCATCTACCCCCATATTCTCATTTATTTACATTAGCTTTGATAGATTTAGTTGTTATTTTTTGTTTTTATCCCTCCCTGTGTTCAATCTTCAATCTTCCTCCTTCCCTCCCCCCTCCATTGAATATTCCCTCCCCATTCCCTTCCCCTGTTTTTTTGATTCATTAGAGTAGTAGTATATATTATTAATTTATAGATTGATTTAGGTTTCATTTCAGTTTTGTACCCCTCCTTGTCTTGTTTGTGATTGCCCCCCTAACCCCCATCCCATATATTCAATTCATAGGTAGATAGATAGGATTAGGTCGATACATTTTTGTTTGAGTAGTTTAGTTTAAGGTTTACTGATAGAGTGAGTTTACTGTTTTCTGTGATTCAGCTTTAGGGTTTGTTGGAGTTATTCATAGCATTTAGAATACATTTATTAGTTAGGTAGTTAGTTAGTTATTAGTGTAGATATAGAGATATAAATATTTGATAAAAAAATTCAATAAAATTTTTTTAAAAAATTATATATTAAAAAACATTGTTTTTTTCGGGCCGAACGGCCGAACGCGAACGCGCGAACCACCCGAACACCGAACGACCGAACACGAACGCACAACCCGATGGCAAACGAACCGAACGGCCGAACACGAACGTACGACCTGCCCGAACAACCGAACACGAACGGCCAACACACGAACGGCCGAACCGAACGGGCGAACACGAACGCGAGGTACGACGAACGACTGAACACGAACACACGAACCGAACGCGGCCGAACCGAACGGCCGAACGTGAACACACGAACCGATCGCGGCCGAACCGAACGGCCGAACACGAACCGCGATCTGTTCGCCCATGCCTAGGGCATAGTGATCTTGAGGTTAGTCAAGCATTTAGCTCTCCTCTTATTCTTATCCCCAGTCTTACCTCTCAGTTTTGGCCAATGGAGAAATGTTGTGTCCACCACCTTCGGATTTAGGGGCTTTATCTGAGAACAAGGGCGCACAGATGTTAGTGGTGTCCTCTGCATCTGTACTGCCTGCTAGTCCCGTCTCAGGAGCTCCTTCTACCTGACAATTCAGGGGTTCTGGACATAAACTGGTTATATTAAGTTGGAATATTTCAGGGTGCAGTACCAGTCTTAGGGATCCGAACATTTTGGGTTTTTTGTACCAATTAGATGTTATATTACTACAGGAGACATAGGCCACCTGGGATCTTGAGGTTTCAAATTATGATTCCTTTTGTGTGCCAGCTACTCGCTCCCTTTGTCAGGGGTGTCCCAATGGGGGCCTTGTATTACTGGTTCGGTCTGCTTTTCAAGCTAAGGTATTCCCACTGGGGGTTGTGAGATCTCATATAGCTCGCTATTATTGTAGATTTATCTCTGGGTTTGAATTATTATTATGTAACGTTTACATGCCTCCCTGTTCTTCATCTTTCTACTCCAGGGATTTATGGTCTCAATGGGAGGATTTGCTTGAACGTTCCATTACCAAATACCCTAATGTTCCCTTATTGGTGGGAGGCGACTTTCATGTTCGATTGGGAAATCCTTCCTCCATTGGGGATTTCATCAATTTGGATGATGAAGCTCCCTTTGTTAGTCAAGGACCGAGCACTTCTACGGATGGTGTTTGTAATAGCGAGTTAAAAGCACTTTTGGATCATGTTCTTGTAGCATTTGATTTGCAAATCCTTAATGGCCAGATGCCAGGGGACCTGACAGGAGAGTTTACTTTCTATTCTCCTCAGGGCTCCTCAGTAATAGACTATTTTTTGTCCTCCAGTAACTTCGTGGATTTGATAAAGTCCATGAGGGTTCTGGAACCTCATGTTTCATGTCACTTTCCACTGGCGTTAGAATTAGATTTACCAGGCGACATCCCTTTACAGATTCCACCTGATACTGGGGTGGGTTTCCCTTATCGAGTGCAGTGGTCTGATGCGATACAACAGTCGTTCTTGGATTATATTCTAGGGGGGAGGTGACGAGGCTGCAGCGTAAGTTCCAGGCCTCCTCTGATGTCAGCGAGTTAACAGGTGCCTTTGATGCATTATTGAGACTCTTTTCCCATTTTTTATTTTCAATTTCAAAGTTTCCTCCTAAGAGGAGAATGCGGGGATGGTATGATAAAGAATGTGCTGATATGCAGGCCTTGTTGCGGTTTTACACAAAGCAACTAAAGAAAGACCCTTCTGTATTTTCCTGTCGTGCTTTTTCTGAATGTAGACAGATTTATTGTAAATTGCTTGGGCTTCCTTTCAAGAGGCCTTATGGGCCCAGCTTTTGGATGCCGCAAACCAAATATCTACAACTTCTTTTTGGAAGTTGATT
This sequence comes from Sphenodon punctatus, assembly GCA_003113815.1. Classification (NCBI taxonomy): domain Eukaryota; kingdom Metazoa; phylum Chordata; class Lepidosauria; order Sphenodontia; family Sphenodontidae; genus Sphenodon; species Sphenodon punctatus. Next base: position 681,183 of record QEPC01007483.1, read on the forward strand.
AAAACCCATTTTAAAGGCAGTACAGGTACGGGAGGGTTAGTTTCTCTCTCGAAGTTGGTATGGCAGGACTATTATGCTGCCCTTTTTGCCCTTCCGGAACCCTTGGTAGCACCTCCTGTTTTGGAGCCATTGGATGGTTTCCCTTGTTGGCCTGATGTTACCAGGGATGAAGTGATCCATTTGATTGTAGATCTTAAATTGGGGAAAGCCCCGGGGGTGGATCTGGTTACACTTGAAATTATTAAATGTGCCCCAGATTGGTGGGGCTTGCTCCCCTGTTTACCCAGATAAACCTAGCCGGTCAGATTCCTGGTGAATGGCTTAAAAAGCCTGGAACTCCCTCCCTACCCACATCCGCCTTGCCCCCTCCCTCCACTCCTTCAAATCCCTCCTCAAGACCCACTTTTTACTCGCCGCCTTTCCCAATGCCTGCTAGTTGTTCCCCATATACTTACTGTCTGCCCTCCTCTGCAGACTGCTGCAACCAACCTGATTGTAACCAAGACAAGCAAAAGCACCTGAGACTTCACATCAACATGAATGTTTGTTTGTCTTCTCCCCTGTCTCTCCCACTGTCCCCTCTCCCTGTCTCCCCCTCCTTATCTTTTAGATTGTAAGCCACAGGCAGGGACCGCGTCTATTTCTATGTTCTGTACAGCGCCAGGTACATGACTGGCGCTATATAAATGTTTATAGTAATAATAATAATAATAATAAATACCTATCTTTAAGAAGGGGGATCCCCCTTTTAGCTTCTAACTACTGGCCTATATGCTTATTGAGTTTGGTGGGTAAATTATATACTAAATATTTGCTGGGCAGATTGCGTGACTGGGTGGCGTCCCGCGGGATTCTTGAGCCCGAACAGGTGGGGTTTATCCAGGGTTGTTCTGCAGTCGACCAAACTGGGATTTTGACCTCCCTGCTGGGGAAATGCTTAGATAAAGGTAGGAAGATGTATCTCTGCTTTATTGATCTGCGTGCTGCTTTCGACCTGGTTTGCAGGGAGCGCCTATGGACCAAACTGGAATCTTTATCTATTGATCCAAGGTTGTTGTTTCTGATGATGGTGCTCCACACAGATACCACTCTGCAGGTTTGCTACACCCCACAAAACCATCTAACAGAGAGTGTGCCAGTTCAAAGGGGTGTGTGGCAATGGTGCATTTTGGCCCCTACCCTCTTTAACCTGTATCTGAATGGGATGATAGCTTACTTGAATCAGCTTGATGTACATGCTCCCAGTTTGTCTTCACGGAAGATAGCCGCTCTTTTATATGCGGATGATCCTGTCCTCTCGTCCCAAACAAGGGTTGGTTTATTGAGATCTGTTAATCACTTTAATGAGTATTGTCGACAGGAGAATCTCCAGATAAATTACGGTAAAACCAAAACTATGATTGTCGGATCTGGGCCCAGAGCTAGGATGCAGAAATGGCATACAAAATTGACCAGGTAAAAATCTATAAATATTTGGGGGTTATTATTTCTTACAATCTTAGGTGGCGATCTCACTACGAGGCGGTCATGGAAGTAGGTCTGAGATCAGTTTCTGTTTTGATCAAGTTGTTCTATGGCAAGGGGGGAAAGCTGGTGACTCCAGTGCTGAAATTATTCCAGGCAAAGGTCCTGGGTTCTATCTCTTGTGCATTTCCAGTTTGGGGTCTGGAGTATTTGCCCAAGCTGGAAGTGGTACAGGCTAGGCTTTTGAGAGCCATTCTGGCAGTTCCCCAGGGTACTCCCCTAGTACTACTATGGGCCGAAACTTGTTGCTCCCCGGTCTATGCAACTCTGTTGCTGTGTTCAATCAAACTTTGGCTCAAGTTAATGGTTTTCTCTATGTCTACCAATAATTTGTTATCTACTGTTATTCAAGATGGTCTCTTTGAATCCTGGGAAAAGAGGATATCCCTGGAAGTATCTAAGTTAGGCCTCTCCAAGCAGTATTTAAGGACTAAGGGTTTCGGGGGAGCTGTTTCTTTAGTCAAACAGTGAATTTTGGACCAAACCCGGCAAGTGGAACATTTTTTGCTGGAGTTGAAAGGCACTGCCCCCCTCTATAAAGACCTGGCATTGGTAACTTACCCTAAAGGTTATCTGTTTTCGTGGCCTTACTCGCTTGCTCGAGTGGCCTTTACCAAGTTTAGATTAAATGTTCACCCTTCAGCAATTCTTGAGGAGCGTTATCGGGGTGTCCCAAGGGGGGAAAGGGTTTGTCGACTGTGTGATTCGGGTCTATTGGAGACCAGCGAACATGTTTTCTTTCATTGCCCGGCCACTGAGCTTCCAAGGAACCACTTCTTGCGTGGGTATAGTGAGGGGGGAAAGCTACCCGATTACGTGGTATTGGCAAAATTTCTTGGCCCAGTGGACTCGCCAAAATCAAGGGATGTTGCATGCTTTTGCAGCCGTGCTATTCAGATATGTTCATGTTTTATGAACATGGCAAGCATTGCCCTTGGTGGTGTTTAGGGGATTAAGAATTAAGTTTATTACATTTTTAGTTTTGAAGGATTGGTCTGTTTTAATTTTATATTTTTGGAGCATTGGGGTATGTGCATTCGAGTATGCATCCCCATGTCACTTGTCTAAAGGTATTATTTGTTCTATTTGTACTTTGATTTTAATTTATATTCTGTTTATCTGTATGTAAATTCTGTGTTTAATCTGTATTTAATCTGTAAATTCATAGTTCAGTGATGCTATTGTGGACCCGGCTGATAGAGAGGACAAAAAGGAGAAAGAGAGGCTCGGGCACCCTAAGGCGGACTGGAATTGGGCCAAATAGACTGCCACCTACTTTATATTTCAAGGGGTGAAGCTCCAAGCATACCTGGGGAGGTATCTGACCTTATCAAATACACTGACATCATTCGTCAAGCGTATGACTCCAGACCCCCTGGTGCTTGGCTTCAGTATGACAAGGCCTTCCACCACAGGGCACCCCCCCCCCCCTTGCATCCTAGAGCTCTTCAGCATCATTCAGGGATCCTTGATTATCCGGAGCAGGGCAGCTTATTCCTGGGCTTTTGGGGGAATTCCAGGAATTCAGGGCCCAGAAAGGATGGGATAATGGTTTCCACATCCCTGAATTCCACATGCTCCAATCCACCATGCATTTTAGGCAAGCAGACACAGCGGTGGGAACCATAGCAAGTAAAGTGTCCACCCGAGGCTTCATGAGTGGCATGGCTGGGCACCCCTTCCCAACCGGGGATTTTTCGCATGACGAATGGTTGAGAGTTGGTCACAGGAAAGGGACAGGGTGAAAGACTGCAGGGTGCCCATTACCTCTTCTATTTTGTGCTGTCCTCCACTCAGAATGTTTTGATGTGTTTGAGGTTTCACTTTTCTCAGGTGCATTCAAGAATTCCTTTTTTGGAGCTTTCAGGGTCAGCAAAGTGGTAACAGAGTCAGTGTGGGATGTCTTAGGAAGGGTCCTGGCCATCGAGGGTGTTGTAGTGGACCACTGGGGGCTCCACCTCTGTTTATGGTTTTCAAGGAACGACCAGAGAGGGAGGGGGCAGAGGGTTTCATTGCACAGGGCAGGCTCATTGGAGTTATGCCCAGTGTATGCCCTAGAAGATTATCTTTTAGCTCTCCTGCCCCTTTTTCCAGGGTCCTGTTCAGGCATGCAGGTGGGGCTCACCTTATGGCAGTGCTTTGGACCGCCTTGGGACATATTGGCCTTCCCCCAGCTGATTTTGTGTCACATTCCTTTAGAACAGGTGTGGTCACTTTTGTGGCGGCATCTGGTTTGCCAGACCAAGCTGTCCAGGCAGTGGGGCGGTGGTGGTCTTGGGCATTCTGGGTGTACACACAACTCCTGTTGAGTAACTATTTCATTATGTTAATGCACCTAGGTTTGGCAGGGCCTCCTCCCTGTAGGCTGCTTGTCTTGATAATCAGCCACAGCCTCGTGCGATGGGCAGGCAATGCGACGGGACAAACACAATGAGGGACTCCTATCTGCATGAGCAGTAATACGCTATAAGGGTTGCAGTGGTATGCGTTGGTACCAGCTGCTGCTTACCATCAAGGCAGCAGTGCACATCCCCCCTTCTGATATAACTGTAGTCCACCTAGGCAAAAATGACATTCCTCAGATGAAAGGTGTCAGGTTAATTACAAAAAATCAAGAATTACCTGTTGGACTAAGCTGGGCTTTTCCCTACTGCTCTTATAGTGTGGACTAATTTAGTAGGCCGCTTGAAATGGGGAAAAGGAGTGCACCCGAGAAAAGTGGAAAAAAACAGGGCAAATATTAATAGGGAAATAGGAAAGTGGATTTTCAATAGGGGAAGACACCGCTTCACAAATCACAAGTTAAGCCACAGGAGGCCAGAGCTCTAGCGCTCCGATGGCATGCATTTGTCACCAGAAGAGGTGGAGTGCTATCTTGTCTCAGTTAAATCCAAGTTGTTAGGGTCGTTAGTTAATAGTTACGCTTGAGTGGGGGAGGGGTTTGGCTTCCAGTAGACCCTTAGTGTCAGGGGTCCAGTACTGTTAGTACGCTTTTAGATAGAATAGAAGTTGAATTGGAGTCATCATCTCTATAAGAGATAGGGAGGTGACACCCGGCGGAAAAGCAGGACATGGCAAGCGCCAGGGTGACATCCCTGGGAGGGTTGTCTCATGAAGGTGATTAGGGACAGGCATGGTCCCCAGTCTTCAGGAACCCGACTCGTTACTCTGGTCCATAAAGGCATTGTCCCCTTCGGCCCTGGCCATCGGGCCTGGAGAGAAGGGGAGACATTGTGTTACAAAGAACTGGAGATGGCAATGGAGAGCACATCCAAGCCAGTACCCTGGAAATTATTGTTGAACCTGTTATTGGTTTGTTGTACTGGACCCAAATTTCCTGAGGTAATTTTACCCACCAGACTAAATTGTTTCAGTTAAAGAGTGCGGCTGTTAAAACCCCAGCATGATGTCCTGTCTCGTTCTAGATGTGTCAACAAAGATCCCTGCACTATATCAAAGAGGTCTAGGATCCAAGGTTCCAGATGTCTGCCAGCATGGCCTCCAGTGCCTCCTTTGTGCCAACTGGCAAAACGGATCCATCAGGAACCAAAAGAGCGCATCGGCTGTGTTGTTGTTAGTGTCGATCATGTTTGGCAATGAACAAGATGTTATGCCTCAGACACTGCAGCACAAACGTGCAGACTAAACCCATAACCTGGTGGGATTTGAAAAGACAGGAATAACATGAACAACCACTTGGTTGTCACACAAAAAAATAGGACTGACCGACTGGCAAAGGCATCCTGCGACAAATGAACCACCAACAATATAGAGGAAAAAATCAAGAAGGTCAGATCCCTGGTGATTCCCTGCTCTTTCCTTTCAGCTGGCAATGGGGCAGCACATAATTTCTCCCTGAAATAGAGCCCAAACCCCAAACCACCCACTGTGTCAGAGTGGACTTGTAGCTCAGTTTTCAGTGACAATTGCTGTTGCCAAGAACTTACCCCATTAAATCCTTCTAGAAATACAGCCCAAGTTTTAAAATCCTCTTTCATATCACAAGTTAGGTTAACATGATAATGCAGGGGGAGGTTTGCCTGACACTGGAGCATACATCCTAGATAAGAAGGCCCTTCCCCGAGCAACCACCTGGCAGTTTAGGCTACCCACTAGTGACTGGAGCCGTTGAACTGTCATCTTCTCAACCCCCAGGAATTCCAGCACTGCATTTCCGAGGGCCAAAAGCTTGCCCCTGGGAAAGCGTGAAAGAGACGGCTCCATATCCAATTCTATCCCCAAATAAGTCAATTTAGTAGTGGGGCCTTCAGTTTTCTCAGGAGCGAGCAGAACCCCAAGTTTTGTCGCCACCTCCTGAAAAATCTCCAGTAAATTCACACATTTGGGCATGCCCGCTCTTCCCGCAAACAGGAAATCATCCAGATAATGTGTGAAGTGCTGCAACCCCGCCCTCTAGTGGGCCACACGTTCAAGCAGAATGCTGAACTTAGTTTTCAAAGGCCAAACAGGATATGGAACAGCCCATTGGCCTGACTGTATGAAAACAATATTCACCCTGAAATATAAAGGCCAGCAGCCAATAATCTTGTGTGTGGACTAGCAGAAGCCTAAAAAGTGGATTTAATAACAGACTTTGCTAGAAGCATACTGGACTCACAGCCACACACCATTTAAAACACTGAGTCAGTTGATGCATAGTATACTGGACACAATTCAGCGGGAATCGCGTCATTCACCGACTCCCCCTTCAGGAAACAAAGGTGATAAATGAGGTGAAATTCACCAGGCAATTTTTGGAGGACAGCTCTCAATGTAGAAATGTGCAGTTCCTTCATTGGGGGCACATCAAATGGATCTGCTATGTGATCCTCTTTGAATTCCGTAAGGAATTTACTGTGAACTACATGCTCCGTTGCAGCTACAGACTTAGGTTGGTTGCCGGTCTCCAAGGTTGCACCCCACACATTAATATCCCAAACACTTCCTTAAATCCCTTGAGCACATAATTAACGGACCCACCATTGGGATAATCCCACAGTGCGCACTCCAATGCATCAAAACACACTGGGGTTCGGAGTCTTTCCACCCCCACTTCCTGATGCCTTTGGCAGGAGAGCACGGGATACAAATTAAAATGGAATGGAATGGAATGATGCACTAGATGTTTTTCCCTGGCTCTTCCTCGCTTATTTTCTTACTTCCATAGCCTCTACTTTTATTTCATTTGAGGACAGGGTGACTAGCCTCACAATAAGGGCAGGTGTGCCTAAAGCTACACAGGAGCTAAAACTTTCCTGCAACTGAACTTGTTGCACGGGTCTCCTGTAATGGCTTTTTAAACTCTGCCTTATGCATCTCATTCACAGGGGAAAACCACCCCCCTCCCTTAGTCAATGCATGCCCACTATCAGATCTTGGAATGCTAGATGCATTATTCATACATTCAAGTCATAGATCCTGAGCATGAATGTCCCATCGCAGGCCTGGGTAGATGGAAGCCCATTTTCTAAAGGCTTCATCATAAAAGAGCCACACGCCAGGTTTGCCCGTGTCATATGCCCTCCTGATAATATCTTGGTATTTTTTACAAGTTCTGAAGTCCTCTCTGGGTAAAACTGCAGGATGATTCCCATCAGCACTGAATAATCAGCAGTCTGCCCAATCCCTGTCAGCCTTAGGCCACTTAAATCTCTCCTTGCCTTCCTGTCTTCCCCCATATTGATATCAGGAATAGGATGGCTGAACAGGAGAGTGCATATGTCTACATATTCACCTCTGCAAATTCTCTCCGTGGTCAACTGCAGTAAATGGGGCCCCCGAAGGGCAGAGACCTCTGCATAGCTGTCAGAGATAGACAATGAGCCTCCTCCCTTCTCCCCACACATGGGCAACAATAACTCGCAACACCAAAGTGTGGGGCCCTCCATACTTATGTAACTCCACTACACAGGGGGCTCTGCCAGCCATTCTGTCTACAGAATTTCTTTGTCCTGTCTCCTACTGGGCTTGCGAGATCTGAAAGGGGCGATGCTGATGCCACACAATTCCTGGGCCAGAGCAATAATTCCCCTGTGGGGACTGTGAAGGATAAGTACCACTACCTCTGGGACTGTTCCTCCCAGTCAGGCAATGGAACCCAGGTCCCCATGCATGACAGCACTGCGGTTCTAAATGTCCAGCTGGGGAGCATGAGTGGGTCCCCACCCAACCCAACTCTCGATGACTCTGCATCTTGCTGCACCTACCCCGACTTGATTACTGGGCAGTGCAAGCAGAGGAAGGGTCTGCTGCATCTCATCCGTGGTGAATGTGGCAGGTTGAGGGCCTTGCTGCCAGATTTTGCATGGCACACAACAGTGCATCCATCCATTACAAGAATTCCTCCAATCTGGTATTTCGAGGGTTCTCCTCCTCCCCTCCTGGGTGGCATGGGGTCAGGGGTTCCTTACTAAAATAATTTTATGGGACACAGTGCCATGTCCCCTTTTGAGGAAGTCCCTGTCCTCAGACTACCCCACAACTTTAGGCTGATGCACCAGCATGGGATCACCCTGTGCCTATATTCCAGAAGGTGCAGACACCTCCCACCCACACTGGTACACAATCTGTGCCTACAGGATCACTTCATTATGACCTATTGTAAACTTCTCTGAAGCAACCAAAGTTGAAAGCTGTTGGGATGGGATGCTGGGCTGGATGGATCATTGTTATGATTAGAGCTGAAATTAGCAACTGCCGGTTAGTGTTTGGTAAATTATCTGGTTAACTGGACTACCAATTTACCATGAGATCACATATTAACATTTACCACATTACCATTTGCAGCATTACTGTTTCCCCATAATTCCTTGCCTATTTACTCCCTCCCTCCCTCAGACCTAGTTTTAGAATAATAATAGTAACATTTAGTTATGCCTTCTCACTGGCCTTCCCCGGTCTCACCTTTCTCCCCTCCTCTCTGTCCAAAACTCTGCTGCCAGGGTCATCTACCTCGCCAGTCGCTTCAACCATGTGCAACCCCTCCTCTCTTCGCTTCAGTGGCTTCCCCTTCCTGAACGAATCCTGCACAAGCTCCTAGTCTTCACCTATAAAGCTCTTCACAACCTTGCTCCCCCCTACCTCTCTGCACTTATCGCCCTCCATACTCCAGCCCATGCACTTCGCTCCTCCTGTCCCCTCTCGCCCTTCCACGCCTTCCCTGCTCCCCTAAGAGCCTTCGTCCCTTCTCACTTGCTGCCCCCCATGCCTGGAACTCCCTCCCTGTCCACATCCGCCTTGCACCCTCCCTTCATACCTTCAAATCTCTCCTTAAAACTCACCTCTTTCGCTCTGCTCTGTCTGACTCTTTATCCTGCTGAGCCACTATTCCTATACCTACGATCGGTTTACCCTTATCCTTGCAACATGGACCTGCCTGCTGTCATTCTCATCGTAACCAAGCCAAGTATGTGCACTTGAGACCTCGCATCTTCATTAATGTTAGACCCCTTGTCTCTCCCTCTGTTCCCCTTCCTAAGTCTCTCCCCCAGCTCCTGTCTCTCATATTGTAAGCCCTAGGGGCAGGGACCGTGTCTATTTTATTACTTTGTAAAGTGCCAGGTACACTGCTGGCGCTATATAAATGTTTAATAATAATAATAATAATAATAATAATAATAATAAATGCAGTAATGTGGTAAACAAAAATGCAGTAAACCAGTTAACTTCTGCGGTATTATCTGGTTCATTGGGTAACTGCTGCAGTAACCAGTTTGTTACTGAATAACTGCCAAAATATCTGTAATACCGGACATTAACCCCAAATATTATTAATTTTTTACTATTTGTTACAGCTCTAGTTCTGACTGACCCAGTTTGGAACTTCTTATGTTTTAACGACTTGAAAGCACTAAGCCAGGAGTCTGGAAGTTTAGAAAAAGAGCTGTCCTTGGAGGAAATGGCTAAAAACTGTAATGCCCTTTCAAACATGGCCCAGGGTATGGAGGAACAGCTTCCATATGAGGAGAGGCTCATTAGGTTAGGGATGTTAATCTTAGAAAAGAGGAGACATGGGGGGATATGATAGTTTACAAAATCATAATTGGTACCGAACAAGTAGACAGAGAGATGGTATTTACACTTTCTTAAAATACTAGAACTACGGTGAACCACCTGCGATGGTGGCTACACAGCAATTAAAGCTCACTGTGGAGATAACCTCTGCGCAGTGTGGTTTGTGGCTGTATCGTATTAGTACTCAAGGGCCATGGAGGCTGCCTTATTCTACTGTCTTGCAGTAGTGAACAAGAGTAAGAATTTGACCCATCAGCTGACCAAATCTTGTTAGGGAAAGGTTTACCGGTTTGCTTTCTCTCTACAGCTTTATCTGTTGTCTGTAACACACACATAGGCAGTGTCTTCTTTCTTGTTTACTTGTCCTTTAAATCTTAGTAACAAGATAAGATACCTTCCCTTGAAAGCCATGCTTGGGCAACATTCTCTTTAGCTAAAATGGGAATTTTCCCATTGGTCAGGACACTGGGCTGGAAGGAAGTCAAGAAGGGTGCCTCAAGTGGACTGAAGATTTGACTCAAGGGCCATGGAGGCTGCCTTATTCTACTGTCTTGCAGTAGTGAACAAGAGTAAGAATTTGACCCATCAGCTGACCAAATCTTGTTAGGGAAAGGTTTACTGGTTTGCTTTCTCTCTACAGCTTTATCTGTTGTCTGTAACACACACATAGGCAGTGTCTTCTTTCTTGTTTACTTGTCCTTTAAATCTTAGTAACAAGATAAGATACCTTCCCTTGAAAGCCATGCTTGGGCAACATTCTCTTTAGCTAAAATGGGAATTTTCCCATTGGTCAGGACACTGGGCTGGAAGGAAGTCAAGAAGGGTGACTCAAGTGGACTGAAGATTGGCTACTAAGCAGTGAGAGTGATCCCAACCCCCCGCATTTGCAGCTTACATGCAAATTCTGTTTAGTTTGTGTGCGCGCTAATATTCCCGTAACGGGGGTGCACACAGGTTTTGCATGGGTTGTACACGCATGCTAGTCCTCAGGGTTTGGAATCAGCCCTGCTATCTGGTTAGTACCCAATCAGGTTATCCAATCAATCAAAATACCATCTAGTGTCCTGATTTTCTGACTTCCAGTACCAAATTTCCAGTTTACCATTAGATTTGAAATGAGAAATCTTGGTGAGTGCTGCTTTGTCCAAAGCAGGGCATTCGCCGAGTTTTGCATGACGCAGAAACGTATTGATTTTCCTGCTGTTTTTGCCATTTTCTGATATTTTTTGAATGTTGGCTAGTCCCAACTCCATGTTTGCCCCACCCTCAGGGGCTGTGGAGAACAAATTGTTCCGTAAAAGCACCAGGGAAGTGCTGGAAATTGCCAAAAGTGCTATAAAACTGTTGTAAAATTCTCAGAAAGTGACAAAAAAGTACTGAAAAGTGAAGAAAAAGTTCTGGAACTTGATGAAAAAGTCCCAGAAAGTGACAAAAGTGATGAAAAAAACCCTGATGGAAGTAGGGCTGAAATGAAGTCTTCGGAAAACTTTGTAATTTGCCAAATATTAAGGTATTTGGTTTGGAAAGGCCGAATTCCAAAGTTCCGAGGACCAACGCCATTATTCAGAAAACTTTGGAAACTTTGGGAATTTCTATGCGCGTGGGGGGGCTTCTGGACAGTTGAGCTTCTTCTGGAAATGAACCTTTGTGTCATATTTGGTAGGAGGGAAATATGGGAGGGGAAAATTGAGTGATGGTAAGCCAGATCACAAGTTTTCATTCGCTGGCCAAGTCGGATGGTCAGCTTTTCCATTGGCTGGCAGGGCAAAATAAAAGTGTCTGTACTGAAGTCATTTTGTCCATTCTCTTTGGTGAATTTGGCTGCGCTGTATACTACAGTGCTGCTGGATTCTTTAAGGAATCGGCTGGTGGAAGGGGAGAGGGGTGCCTGGCCTGGCCTGGCCTGGTTTGGCCTGGCCTGTCCATAGGGCCAATGCTGGGTGATGGGGGTTACGTTACCCATTACAATGCCATGCCGTTTAATTTTTTTAAAAATAATTGGGTGCCACATTGCTGCCTGCTTTTTGGTTGGCACTTGGCAACCAAAAAGCCAAGGGGGGATCTCTCTGCCTGGCTCCACTTCCCAAGTTTGTTCATAATGCCATGCCAAGGAAAAGTGTGCCCCTGTAGGGGGAGGGGTGTGAATGTCTGGTTTCTTAATTTTGTGACTGCTGCTGAGGCCTGTTCTTGCTGACTTTTTTTGGTGGGATTTACTTCTCCATGCAGTTGCAGACAGTTTTGCGGGGTTGTGCGCGTTTTCTAGACTGTGGCATGGTACACAACAAAGTCTAATTGACTCATTGTAAAGTGTACTTTCTACTGTTCTGCCAGCTGCTTGGCACCATGAGGCCAGAGTCAGATTGGGATCTCTCTGGCTGGCCTCACTTCCCAACTTTGCTTGGTCGGTTCAAGTTACCACTGCCACAATGCCATGTCAAGGAAGAGGGTGCCCCGGGGTGGGGGGCGGGGGATGAATGTCTGGTTTTTAATTTTGTGACTGCTTCTGTGGCCTGTGCTTGCTGGCTTTTTGGGGTGGGATTTATTTCTCCATGCACTTCCAGACTGTTTTGAGAGGTTTGCTGTATTCTTCTTGAGCGAATGTGCCTTGCTAGCCTGCATTTTTGTGCACTGCTTGGTTGGCATAATGATAAAGTGGGTGCACTCACTGCTGATGGTGGGTCATAATGTGGGTAAACTACTGTCAGGTTTTTTTATTATTATTATTTCTGCACGCAGTTGTACTTTTTTTGGAATTGTCTTCTGGACTAATTGTCCCAATCTTGTTAGTCTGCTTTTCTGGGCAGTGCTTTGGCTGTGGGTTAAAGAACTTTGCAACAACTTTCCGAAGTTTCCCGATGTTTCAAAAGTTTTCTGAGGTCTGGAATTCCAAATAAAAATTCCAAAACTTCGGAAACAGCACCAAAGGGCCACCGAGTACTTGGGCCGACGATTTGGAACTTCAGTATTTGGCCCAAGTACTTGGAAATATTATTCAGTGAAGCCCTAGGTCCAAAGTTTTCCAAGGTCTGAAGTTCTGAATTCCGGGTCCTCGGACAAAATTCTGAAGTCTGTCCGAGTACCCAAACCGGGTACTCAGAACTTTGGAACTGTCTGTGTACCTGGAAGGCCTATATGGTGCAGCCCTAGATCAGCCCCATTGTCTGTATCTCCTCAAAGCTTGTACTAATTATCAAAGTGGTTCCTTTGAGAAAAAAAGTTTACCCTCCCTTGGTGTATGCTGTACCCACCCAGCTAAAAAATATTAGTACTCTTGAGTGAATGAATTATTTTTGGCAACATCAGGTTCAAAAACTGCAATATGTAACCTTCCACCTTGAAGTGGAATGCAGGAGAACTTTTCATTTACCACCTGCATTGCAAGCTGCTCAGCCAAGCAGTGATAGAGTGTTGCATTGCTAGCATAGAGCCCCATGCAGGGCTTGCAGTACCAGCAGGTGTAGCACTACTGTTCCTTGCTGGTCAGGTAAGCATCAGAGAACAGGGGCACGGTGCATCACACTGCAGACTCAGAGGATATATACTACAGTATTTTGACCATATTCAGGGACCTGTGTTCACTGCATTTTGCCCATTTTCAACAGTAGTGCTGGAGTCAAACTGCATTTATGTTATTTCTGTGTAAGTTAAATTTCCGAGAAGTCAAACTGTTATAGAGGTCCCAGAGAATCTGACATTACAGAACTAGAAAATTAACACATTGAGGAGACTCTCTTTTACCCAGACACCTGAAAGAACATGCTTTTGTCCATGCTGGAGAGGTGTCATTGAAAGGGCTAGGATTTTTACTGTCATTGCAACTACAGCTTAAAATAAAGAAGCACTGACAGTGATCATAATCAGGTCCGGAATACTCTCTAAAATAATTCACCAAGTTTGACAAATACATTTTGGATTCAGTTGCCTCTGGCAAGCTGCTATTTTGTACAAGGAAAAGAAAAACGAATCACAGTAGCTGGTGATCTCATTCCCTGAATCTGCTGTCGAATCTTTATAGATATGTTAGGTGAGACAGCTGGGGGTGGACTTTATTGGGTCTACATATTAAGAAAACGAGATGCAGTGAGGCCTGGCTGCCCATTTTCTGAATGGAATAGTAGCCGGTGGATTCATAATGCACTTTCTTGCTAACTCATGTCCACTTATTAAGTACTTAAGGGGAGGGGAAAAAATCCTTTTCGTTGCCATCAGGGGGAGCTTTTGAGATCTTTCAAGAGTGAAATGTGTGTGTGTGTGTATGTGTGTCTGTGTGTGTGTGTGTGTGCCTATATATCTCTCTCTATCTATATAAAAAAAGGGTAAGGACCCCCCCCCCCAAAAAAAAATAAAAAATAAAATCCCAGCTCAGAAAGCAAGATCTACAGCCCAGCAAGCAGTCAGAATCTTACCTGTGGCAACAACTCAGCCAAGGAAACCAGAGAAGCGGAATCCCTGAGACTGAATAATTAACTAAATTGAGATTTTTTCCCCTACCAATCCAACAATTTAAAAAACAAACAAACTGGTTAATACTGATTTTTATTTTCGAAGCCAATAAAAAAAAGAATCCAAGAATCTTTTGGAGCATTGAAAATCCAGCCCCTGCTCTGCTGCTACAGCTTCTGGAAGGCAAATGCGCTTCAAAAAGCTTCTCTTCTCCTTCCTCCTGATGATCGGATGGGGACCCTTTGAGGCAACATTTGGATTAGCTGCACAAAACTGCTCTGAGGGGGACCATAAAAAGGGGAGTCTGCCGGATTGCATAACTTTAAGAAAATAATAAGAGGGAAAAGAGAGAATTAGAGAGAGAGAGAGAGAGAGAGAGAGAGAGAGAGAGCAATTAAAAAAAAATCTGAGAATCAAGTTTCAAGACTCTTTATGCGCTGCAGAGAAGGATGAAGCTTACCAGCAAAGTGCAAAGGGGAGACTGAGAGGAGAAATCTCTTTCTCTTTTGCCAAAGAGGAAAAAAAAAATAGGAATGTGTGTTTTGGACTGGTCTGGGAAGGAGAGCTGGGGAAATTGCAAAGAAGGGGGCAGGATTCTGAACACATGGATACCTTCCCATTAATTTGCTCTCTTCAACAAAAATAAAAGGGGGGAGGAGGAGGGAGGGGGAAAAAGAGAAAGAGAGAAGGGGTGAGAAGAAAAAAATACCCAGCGTAAGTGCTTGAGTCTCTAGTGCTATCTGCCCCTTCAAGCTGATTGATTAGTCATGATCCCTGCAGTTTTAATGGGAATCATTCAATTGAGAAGGTGGAGCACCCTAGCTTAGATTAACATATTTTTTTACTCATCTTGTGAGGGTCTTTTCTTTCATTTTGTGAAGAAGAAGGGAGGGGGGAGAGGCTGGGGGGGGGGAGAGACAGGAGGGGGTTGTGGCTTATGTTATAAAGGAGGCAAAAATATAAATAGATTAGAGCATCTTTTGGGGGGAGGGAAAGCAGTGAGTCTGAGAGTTGGAGAAGCTGGGGGGGTGGTTGTTTTTTAAAAAATATTTAAAGAAGGAAAAAATAAAGGGAAGGAAAGAAGAGGGCAGAGAAAAGAAGGGAGAGATTAATTCTAGCTGGGAAGGAATAGGGGACAAGAAGAGAAAGAGAATAATAAGAAGAGAAAAATTCAGTTTAGGGCAGAAGGTGTTCTATTTTATTTCTTTGAAAGAAGAAAAAAATCAACAAGCAGGAAAAAAAGAAAGAGCCACTGTGGAGTGTTATTAAAAGAGCAAAGACCCAAGAAGGGTGAACAAGAGAAGAAAGTCAAGGCAAGGAGGAGTCCAAAGCTGGCAGATCGGGAGGATTTGCAGGGGAGAAGGGGGGGGAAGATTGGAAATGCAGCTCTGGAGTTTGCTGCTGCCTCTTGCGCTTCTCTGTACAGCCCTAGCCAGTGGACCCGAATGTGGGATGGACGAACGCTCCCGCAGGGCAAGAAGGGACACCAGGCACACCCGCCAGATCCGCTATGCTGCCCTGGGCACCTGTGCCACCAGGTTAGCCCGGGGAAGGCGTTCCACTGCTGCTTTGGAGCTTTTACATGTCCCCCGCAGGAGGCAACAGCGGGAGGCAAAGGGCGAAGAGGATTCCCTCACCCCAAGCAGGGTGGTCTATTTCAGCGGACAAGGCGATCAGCTACGGCTGAAAGCAGATATTGAACTGCCCAGGGATGCCTTCACTTTAGAGGTGTGGGTGAGAGCGGAAGGAGGACAAAGATCTCCAGCTGTCATTGCAGGTAAGTCTCCAACTGGAGCTGCAGCATCAATTTTACATTGGAAAAGAATGTAGAGCAGCACTTTTTGCATGTTTGTGTACAATGCAGGTGAATGTATACACATATGTATCTACAGATAAGCATGTGTATGTATGTGTCAGTAAACATGTGCGCACGTGCGCTTTCAACGTACATCCGCTTACATTTACGAACTGACAAATTAAAACTCAGGAAACTCTTTGGAAGTATATATATCTTTTAAAAAAAAAAAAAGTTAACCAAACTTTTTCCATGGCATGAGGACACTTTGCGAAATAGCTTATCAGTTTGAAAATCAATTCTGAAGTACAGTGAGGGGCACTTGTTCTGTGTTTCTGATTTAATTTGATCATGAAAAGCATTGCGGTTGGTAACAAGTGGGAGTGTGTGTGCCTATATTTTATAGAGATGTATATAAAATATGTGCATGTATGTAGTATGTGAGGGCAGGCATTAGAATCCTATCTGATTTCCAATCTTTTTTCAGTTTATTTGAGCCCTTTTTCCTTTTCCAACGATAGGTTAAGGGTACAGGTTTCCAAAGAGCCGTAAAGGAACTTTTCCACAATTGTAAAGCTCTGCTAGCCAGCTCAGTTTACAAAGTTTGCACCCCCTTCTCACTCCACTAGCATTTGGCTGGTACTACATCTAGAGGATGATTTTAGTATTATTATTATTTTATTTTGTAGCTTCTGCATTTAGAAATTAGGGTGGGACACAAATTAGGGTGAAATTGCCCAATAAAATCATTTTGCACCAAGACCAAGTTATTCACCTAAATGGTTCTGAGCTGGGCTCAATGAGAACTATTGCACTTCTCTCATTCTGAATTTTATGAGTCCGTAATGAGTCTGGGGGAGGGGGACTTCTCTCCCTCTCGTCCCTCCTCTCTGGTTCAGTAGTAAGGTGTAGAGAGCTTGAATGAAAGTTTAAAAGGTTTAGAACCCCAATTATAAATACTGCATTATCCATCTTTGCTGTAAAGTGAGGGTGTCAGAATGGAATTAAAAAATGAAAGGATGGAAAAATGGGTAGTAGTAGTGACTTTGGGGGAAGGAGTGGAAAGACATGTTTTACAGTCCTGTTGAAAAGTAGATTCCCTGAAAGTACAAAGTTTCCATGTCCCAGGAAGCCTTAAAGAGACAGTGAGTGTTCCACCTACCCCTTTAACTGGACTCCTTCCATCCTAGTACCCAGCGGATGCTTTAATTCATCGGCTTGATACAGCCACTGATCCCCCTTCAGGGGGTTGCTTCCTGTTTCCTCTGCCACATTACATGCTTTTATTTTCTTTATCTCCAGTGCCCTATACGTGACCCACCAAATTGTTGTCAGTCGAGAAAGTTTCTCTTCCAACAAAACAAATACAAAACAGTCTTGGCATCAAATTGCCAAACGGCTACATTCACTTTTATGGCAGGGTGCGTATATGTGTGAATACAGCAGGTCAATGTAGGAGTGGGCTGCCTTCCCTTGTGGCTCTAGAGGACCAGAGTCTGAGAAATGAGAAAGATGAGCAATCCTCATGATGAGATTAGATCATGATTATCCCATTCCCCTTATTCCCAATTGACATTGACAGTATTAGTGTTGAATCTGCTGCCCTTTCAAAGCGAGGGGAGGCAGAGTGCAGGCTTAGTCGATTTTATCAATGAAATCATGTAGTAAATTATGTTGTTGTTGTTGTTGTTGTTTGATTTCTTTAATCTGACACCTGGAGTGCTATGTGAGTCTGTTTTACAAACATCTGTTCTAATTCACCCAACAAGGAGCCTCAAATACACACATGCACCAAGATTGTGAGTAGAAAAATACTTTTAATTGGATGGGGGAGGTTAGGTTATTGCTTGTATAAAACACTTGCCACTTGGTCCAGTTTATGCACGGAAATAACATTCCACTAGAAAAGAAATACTCCAGGTTTAGCACCGTAAAGTTGGGAGCTTCCCTTCAGAGGTCTCTCATTTCTCTCCCTTGTTTTTTAATCCCGCCCTCTCCTCCAAACAATTTGAAGAGGAGCCAGGTTTGTTCTGTGAGTAAACACCTGGAAAGGAGCCAGGGAGGGACTCACTTGGAGTATGCTGTACACAGTACAGTCTCTCACAGACCTGCAGCAAGCTGAGGGAGAGATTTCGTTCTCCTCTGAATGAGGGAATCAAGGGCTCTGGCTGTCAGATGCTTGGATTTCTCCTTTTCACTTGTTTTTCCTGAGACAGATTTAGGAGCCACAGTCGGCCCATTGCGTTAATGTCCATGCAGTTTGAAGTCAAGGGTTAGCCGAACTGTTACAACAAGGGAGGGGGCAATGGGGTCAAATTCAGTACTGATGTAAGAAGGAGGACTTGCTCCCTAAATCCTAGGATTGTTTTGTGGTGGGATATCGACAGAGTTGCACCAATGTAATGAGCGTCAGTATTGGCTCCCTATGGGGAGTAATTTTCACTTACAATATTGGCCTTCCTTTCCTACCCTAGCTGAATCCCAGGTAAAGTATCACTCTTTCCTCGGGTCACTCAGGAGTCAGTAGTGTGCCTATAGGAAGCGCTGAGTGTATGTTTAATTCATTCATTATGAGTCTGAGGTAGAATCCGGTTTGCGGATTCCCTCCCCGCTCCCCTCCCCTGAAATAAAGGAGCCGCACTGCTATTTCGGGAGCAAGGAGTTACTGTAATGCTCGGAAGCCAATTTCCTTACATCACCCCTTTGCTGCAGTATTCAATTTGTTTTTCTAAATGGCTAATTTTACAGCACTGTTAAAAGGGCTCGTCATCGTGCTAGGCCACGCCCCCGCCTTCCCCGAGGGTAGGAGGCCCTTAGTACCAGGGTCTGCCAATTTTCACACTGGTTTGCAGTGATGTTATTTCTGCCCTGGCTGACTTCATTGATATCGGTGCTGGCAGTCTGTGAAGCCGGGGCTGTCGAGAAAATAGCCCTTTGATCTGGTCATATCAACCATGTAATAAAATAACGCAAAGCCCAGTGGTTGAATGCCGAGAGCCGAATTGAAGCTTGGACCATGCCTTGAACCTTTGTACTATACCAGGGCTGGAATTAACCTCAGAGGTCATCTAGTTCAGCCCCCTGTACCAATGTAGAAATTAACCATACCTATGCTTATCTGTACAGGAAAATCCACCAAAAAAGAAATAACGCCAATAATAAAAATCTGCCCGAAGGAGAGACTGGAAATGAACACAACATTGCAATGCCTGAAATAACAGGAAGTGATATTTTTCTGGAAATGGGGGGCATATCTCCCACAAATTTCCTCCCCCCACAGTGTTGGGGTCATGAAGCAGGAACTTATGAGGATCAAGGGGATCTAGCATCCCCCACAAACTGTAGCATAAAGTTATGTCACTGGTTATTATAGAAGCCTGTATAGCATGCACAGGGATGCCACGGACATGCTCGCAAACCCATGCTGTTTGTGACACAAGTCTTGGACAAACTCCCCCACTCGCAGCCCCACAGACAGATTCACAAAACACTTCACAAGCTGTTTACTATTTAAGATAGCAACTGCCTACAGGACAGTCCCCCTGCCCTTCAGTGCTTCTCTATTGCATGAACGAAGGGGTTCATTTAACCAATTGGTTTTGGGTTTTTGAAATGACACATAGTGGAAGTCATAGGTTGCCATGTCTAGTTATCCCTGTTTCTGTCTGATTCCAAAGGTGTTCAGTTTGTGCAAAAGAAATCCATCCCCTCCCCTCTGAGACCTGCTAAGAAATGGGATTCTCTGGAGCTTGTTCTTGTCAACAGCCAAAGCACAGGAGTGGGAGGGCTTGTGTGCTGCACACTCTTTCATAGCTAGGAGCTGAGAGGCTTGTATGAATGATCAGAAGTAAGAGCTGGAGTAAAAGAAAAAAAGAGGCATGCCTGCTGTGAAAAGTAAGTGTTATCTGCTGCGTGGGGTTGTTTTCCTGATTTTCTCTCTCTCTGCCGCTTCATCCCTTTGGCTGCCAAAAGAGAACATGTTCCCCAGTTAACAGAGCTTTGTATGTAAGTGAGTACCTATGTTTTCCCAGCTTTGGCCCTTGGTGAACGCATGACTGAAGCCGAGTCCAAGCCCGGGGAGGGAAGAAATTCCAAGAGCATCACAGTGGAGCTCTTTTAAAGCCGCAGACTGCGTGCGTAGTAAACCATTTCAGAAATGTCTACGTCAGGCTTTGTATAAACAAAACTATCTGAACACATGTAGTGGATGCAAAAGGAGAGGGACAATTTCCATAAAATAGTTACCAAATGACCAGTAAAAGCCCCATAGTTACATGGTTAGATGGGTAATTATTAAGTATTTATATAGTGCCAGTTTAGAGACACATCCCTGCCCTATGAGGCTTACAATCTGGGGTGCGTGGGGTGTGTAGGGAAGGGAGCATAGGGAGAGACAGGGATACATTCATGAAGCTGAGAAATCACAGGCACATGTGCATAGTTTAGTTCAACAGGAGAAGCGACACTGAATGAAAGGACAGTCGAGGAAGAAGTATCAATGAGAAGTCTGTGGACAGACAGACAGACAGACAGACAGACAGACAGAATGTAGCACTTGTTGTCTTCAACAATCTCTCTCTTTTTAATTGAAAGACTTTCCAGGGCGAGAAAATCTGTGCCATGGTCAAACTGTCCTTACAGTTAGAATTTTTTTTCATATTTAGTGTAAATTATTTATCTTTCAATATAAGTTAGAGTGAAAATAAATATTTGAAACAAATATAGTGTTCATCAAAATCAGCCTCTTCAAACTGAATGTGGGGGACGGATATTCATCCCACCGTGTTCAGATATCCATTTATGATTATTTAGCTTATTTGGTTATTTTGTTTGGTTATTCAGCTATATGGTTGATTTGACGTATTGCACAAGCTCAATAGTGCTAAATAACACCAAAATGAAAAAACTGTAGAACCAAATCGCATAACCTAACTGAATGGAACAAATTACCAAACAACTGCATTTTGAGTAGGACTGCACCGAAGAGTAAAAACAAATTTCATGAGTATTTCTCAGTTTCCAAAGATCGGCTCCAAGTGTTTGGCTGGTCCTCAGTGACTTGGCCGAATACTTGATACACGGTAAAATACTCGGCAAAATAAAACAGAGTACAGACTATTTTCTGAGTACTGAGTTCCCTTATATAGGCCCAGGAAAAGCCCCGTACGTTGCAGCAAAAGCCCTGCATGTTTGCCATCTGCAGATTTACCTGAGTACCAAGTACTGGACCAATTACTAGGCCAATTCCTCGGTTATTCGGTACTCAGTAAAACCGAGTTGAATACCGAGATACTAGGTAAAAACTGAGTAATTCTGAATACTGAGTTTCAGTTTTGAGAGGTGGATATACGAGAACAAAATCCATTAATACAAAACCACCTATTTGTTTCACCATTAGTTTAAACCGGTTACTTCTACTCTCATTGCATGTTTTTAAACAAGCAAAGTGATTGGGAGGGGGCGTGGTGGCTGTGTGACTCTGCTGTGAAGTAGCCACGCAGTAGGGATGGGTGAACAGAACCGAGTTCGGAAATTCGGTTCGGTTCGAAAATCAAGTTCGGTTCTGAAGTTCGGTTCGGTCAACCGAACTGGTCGAGTTCAGTTTGGAAGTTCGGTTCGGTCGACCGAACTGGCGACTTCGGTCCGAACTCCGAACTTCCGAACCGCGTTCGCCCATCCCTACCACACAGGTGGAGCGTGAGGGGAGCATTTCAAATGACCAGCTCCCAGCATGGCTACCACAGCCACAGAAATAGCCTTCCCGCACTCCTCTTGCCATGCAACCAGGGAGGGGGAAGCACGCCAGGCTGACCTTTGGAAGTGACATGTTCCAACCATGAATGCTAGGGAACCCAGGATCCCTAGCACTCCCAGCCAGTTCTTGTGACATGAAAGAGTCATTTCCTCAACCCACAGTGCCTATGAGCAGTGAATGTTTCTGTTGGTGGGATTGATTGCCGCCGTTCATACAAACAGGGCTCTGTGGCTGCACATTGTCACAGATCCATTTGGCTTGCCCTGCACAGAGCACTCTGAATTTCCCAACAGTGCTCCATGTGTTGCCATGAGTGGGTGCTCTGTGGCTCCTGGGAGGATACATCCAGCTGCTCCACCTTTAGACGTGTCGTAGGATCCATGGCTCCTGGGTGGCCATGCAGCGTAGCATCTCATTTGAAAACACCCAAATAACGGTCTTGGTTCTTGGAACTTTGGACTTTCCGAACCACATACGGAAATGTTTGGCGATTTTCGATGTTTCCCGAAAACTGAGTTACAGACCTAGCCTGATGGTCTATCCATTGTACTGATTTGCCCTTTTTACCATCCCAATATTATGACTTTTGGTACCAATTTTCCAACTTCCAGTAGAGATTTCTTTACTTTCCATCCCAATTCCTGTACCGATTTACTATTTCGAAGATCATTTTGTAAAATAGTAAATGGGTAACTTGGTAACGGTAATACAGATACCCAGTATGGGTAATTGGGTGCTTGGAAGTCCATTGGGCACCCAACGTGGCCCTCAAAAGGTAGAAAATGAGCTACCAGTTTCATCTCTAGAGCACAGTTACATGTGACATGACTCTTTTGAAACTGGAGCAACCCTCAACTCCACTCTCCATAACATGATTGGGCATTAGGGCCGCACACACCTTATGTTGATGGGAAGCTGTGTGAACACCTTGCTTCACTGCATGTTGACTGCAGTGGTGACTCACTGCCCAAATATAATAATGTGTGGATGAGGTTTTGGTTGCATCTGTGCCATTTTTGTTTTGTTTTGAAAAATTTACCTTTAGGGTTCATTTACACAATACTATTTTAGAGATGGTGGTGACAAACCCACATTCTGAATGCTGCGTAACATCCTTACCACCTCCTGTGCTTCTTGAGGATGCCATCTTCTCAGCTATTCAATGCAACAGGTTGGTTTAGAACGATCCGACTATCAATTAGCAATGGCATTGTATGATTTGAGCAAGCTTCAGTTACTGATATTAGGGCTGCACTGAATAGGCCGTCCGAGTACTCAGATGGGGTTCTGAAGTTCCGAGTACCCAGAGTGGGTACTCAGCCGAACCTTGGAACTTTTTCCAAGGACCCGGAATTTGGAACTCGGAACTTCGGACTTTGGAAATCCCCAGAACTCGGAACTTCGTGCCCAAAAAAGCAGACTGGCAAGAGTGGGACAATCACTCAAGAAGACAAACCCACAAAAGTGCAACTGCGTTCAGAAATCCAAAACAAGCCAGCAGTACTGTACCCACAACATGGTCCACCATCAGCAGTGAGTGCACCCACTTTAAAGTCATTATGTCAACCAAGTACTGCCCAGAAAAGCAGGCTAGCAAGAGTGGGACAATCGTTCAAGAAGAAAAATCCACAAAAGTGCAACAGCATGCAGAAATCCCCCCAAAAGCCATCCCAGCAGACATAATTATAACATCCACAAGAAAGAAACCAGACATTCACCCATACACACACACACACACACAAAAAGCCTCCATTGTGCCTGCCCAGTGCCCACCTATGCAAGGCAAGCCTCCTCCCCACACACCATATTATTTTAACCAGAAAGAAAGTATATCTCCCCTGCGCCCCAGATAACATGTTGGCAAATCTACAGACAAAGTACAGTCACAGTGCCCACAAAAACCAGAGCAAAACTAAAATGATCCCTCTCTGGCCTCTATGGTGCCAACTTGCCAACAGGCAGTGCAAGCAGCAGCAGCACGCATTTAAAACTTTAAGTATATTAGGCACTGGTGGCAACCTCCAGCATTGCCCCTAGTATATGAACAGCCCAAGGCCAGGGGAAGTAGAATTAGGCAGATCCCTCTGACCACCATGGTGCCAAGCAGTGGAAGCTGCAGGCAGCAGTAGCACCCGCTTATTTTTTTAAAATGAATGGCATTGGTGTGGCATTGGTAACTTGGACAGGCCAGGGCAAGTGAAGCTAGGCAGAGATCTCTCTGGCCTCCATGGTGACAATCAGCAGGCAGCAGCAGTGTGGCACCCACATATTTTTTAAAGAAAATAATGGCATGGTGGAAAAAAGTAACCCCCATCGCCCAGCATTGCTCCGGTTATGCCAGGCCAGGCCAGGCCAGGCCAGGCACGGCACGGCACCCCTCCCCCCCAAAGCAGATTACTTACAGATCAGCAGTGTAGCACACAGCCAAATTCACCAAAGAAAATGGAAAATGGCTGTACAGCTACTTTTATTTTGCCCCTGCCAGCCAATCCAAACCTGTTCTGTGGCTTGTCACTCAACTGTCCCCTCCCATACCCCACCCCCTCCTCCCAAATATGGTACTAAGTTTCGCTTCCTAGCTCAGAGAAGCTAGGGCCAACCGTCTGGGTCACTCCAGCCACGCCCACAATGGCACTAGCATTCAACCGAGGTTCCAGAAGTTTTCCAAAGTTTTCTGGGGACTAGCCTTGGTACATGGAACTTCAGAATGCGGAAATTCCAAATGAGGGAACAGAATCCGTGGTGAATTCTGACGTTTTCCAAGGACCAAGTTTCAGCACTAACTGATACATCATTTCCTGCTTGTCACTCCCAACCACAACTAACTTGGCTTGAAAGGTAATGAGTAGTAATTACCACTTAGGGATAAGCTAACATGATGAATGAATGCTTTAAAGTAGCAATTCAGCTGATAGGCAGGAACAGGAACTTTGTGGACTCCTGGGTTCTTCTTCTCCCTCCATGATGCCCATAACACCTTTCTGTCAGCTAGCTTATAAAATAAGCTTAATAAAATTTACACAAGCACATACACACAGTTTCCCCCTTTTCAGAACCAGAATGGCTATGTGGTTACCTATTTGCAGTCATGGATATCGTTCAAGTACATGAAGGGCTCCCTAAAAATGCAAATAATACCCTCAAATAATAAACCGACTCCCCATTTCAGCTCTACTTACCACACTCTTCTGAGTGCTCACCCAATCACGAATACCCATGTCACATACTAAGATTTGTGATACCACAAATACCCAGTGATGTCTTTATCATAGACAGCGAACCATATTCACTGCATTTCCCACATTAGGGCAATGGGGAAAACACAGTTAAAATACATCCCTGATCAGGGATTTCTCGAAGCCCTCATGTGACTGTCCAAACAAGAACAGAGTGGACTTTAGAAAGACACTGGGTGTTAACATACAGGCCAGGAGCCCACTGGGCCCCAGGCCCTGCCCCCCCTCACCCCAGGGCCCCCCCACGCAGCTACAACCCACGTAGACAGCATGGGGAGAAGAACAAATGGGCATCCCTTGGCCTACAGTTCATGTGCTTGTGGCAGTCACCAAAGAGGGTGCTAGCACACTAAGTTGGGGATAATGCGATTGATCACTCCTTCCCCTCTCCCTCTCCCGTGGCCAGCTGTCAACTGCCAGGGTTCACTAGCATTGGCTCTAATGGAAAGAGGGGTCACGGCCAGGGAAGGCTTCTTTCCTGGCTGTGACTCCCCTCCCTGCCCCTTTCCATTAGTGCCAGAGCTGGCACACCTCTCTCAGCTGACAGTCAGCTGGGAGAGGGGAGCACAGATTGCACCCCTTAGAGCCTCTGGGGAACTCTGGGCTCCCCTCTCCCAGCCTGTTAGCTGAGAGGGGTGCACTAGCCACACCTCTATGGTGATGGCAGACCCAGGGTTGTGGGCGATCCTAACAAAGAAGACCTAGCCCCATGGGTGCCTGTTGCACCAGGGTTACCTGGGTGTTCCTGCATGGCATGCTCCACATTTCTTAGCTTGCCACCATGAGGAGCAGCCCTGTGGGTGGCCCCAGGACAAACATTTGGGCATGGCGGCCCCAAGGGCAAACATTTGTGGGACACTGAGTAGATGAGCATGTGAATTTAGAGTTAATGTGGGCAAATGTGGGGTCACATCTTTTATGAACATCCACTGAGGCTGCTATCTATAAACTCCTTTTACCAGAGGTGTTTCATTGAGGACAGTGGGGTCAATCCCATGTTCCGCATGTGTACGCGGATGCCACGTGGGAGTTGTGTGGACCTGCATGGGACCCGAGCACAGGGAGGTTTCAGATAGCAGCCAGTGGCTGAAATTCCAAATCATCTTTGTGCGTGTCCCTGCAATGGGCATGAGCGCATATCGCACAGTACACATCGGGCATGGGATCGGTCCCATCAAGGATACCTGCAGAGTAAATGGTTTGGGGTTTGCAGCCCAATGGTGCCGTTCTATCTCTATTGTAGTCAATGGCTGCAATCCCATGACCCGCGGAAGCCATGGGGAGGGGCAAAATGTTCACTGAGGATATGCGTGTGAAACCACGCAGAAACCACATGGAGAGAACAGGTGGTGAAAGGCCTGCGGAGGTACAGCTGCGTGCACGAAAAACACACGGAGGGGCCAGCCAACTGCAAAAGGCAGCTGAGGCCATGCAGAGCAGGGGAGGGAGCAGCAACACCGGGAGCAATCCCATTCTGCTGCAAAGAATGCAGCCAGGACAAAGCATACTCAAGAGGACACAGGGGAAAGATGAGAGTCCCTTTCCCTTCTGCTTTGGCCCCTCTGTCCTCTTGCCCCCGCCCCCCCCGTACTGGGTTGCACTTGCTCCTGCCTCGATCTGTGTGGCCTTTGTGCCACTGTCTGGCTGTTCTGTGGCATCCCTTACCCACCCCTCGTGGGTTGCATCTGCTGCATGTCGTACCGTGCTGTCCTGCTCTGTTGCTTTCTGCCTATCTGCTCCCCTTGTGTGGGTCTTCTGCTGCCTCTGTTCCTTACTCTTGTTGCCTTGCTTGGGACTTGCAGACGCACTTTCTGCTTCCCACATGGTTTCCGCATAGCATCTATGTTTTTTTCACGCACATATCTTTTTTTTTACGCACACAGCACGTATTCTCCACTACATGCGGCAATCTGCGGACCACAGGATCGTGGCCAATGTTCCATTGATTTTGATAGCTGTAGGATTGCTGCCTTAGCTTTTTGTGTGTATTTATTGTTACATGTTATACATGATAAGAGTATAGTACTTCTTTGCAGGGACATTGTGGGGAGAAATATATTTTGAGCTTCTCTGATACTATAGAGATGGGATCATTGAAGCAATATTGAAATAATCTGTCCCTATCAAATAACACCTCCAATAGATTATATTGTCCAAATGTATACAGATGGCCAGGCAGATCCTGAGATGGTATATACCATTGCAGCTCCGTTAATTTTGATTATGCAGCAGCTGAGGCTTCCACACTTCAAATTGCAAGGAGAAACTTTTTTGTCCTCTATCCCTCATATACATTCCTTCTGGATAGTAAACACCCTTTAGCTTCCTGCCCTATCTCACCTCATGTATGGGAGCCAGTTTAAAAAGAAAAATCACAAAGTCCTAACATCAGAGTCACTGGCCAAGGGAAGGGGCTCTGTTTGCTTTATCTGTTGTCATTGTAATCCAAGCCTTACAACAGCCTCTCTCTCTCTTCCAAGCTAATTTCTAAAATCAGTGTTAAAATAAGTATTTATTCAAAACACAATGTAGTCTTTCACTCCTCTTGTTGATATAAGTAACTTTTTTGTCCACTTTTTTCTCTGCACACATGTAAACACACACCCACACACACCCTTATCACCGTCTTTCGCTCTGGTCTCTTGTCCTGCTATCTGGTGTCCTTGATTCCCCTTCTTCCTGATATGCAGTTTCACTCTGTTTGCCTTTTGCCTGACAAGCAAATACCATGACTTGGATAACCTTGAGCTCTCCAAATTTCTGTTCATCTTTCATCACGTGAGGGTAGCATCTCTAACCTGAAGGGAGGATGCCAGCTCCTTAGAGGGATTTGCGTAGTGTTTTGAGTCCTTGCTTGAATGTTGCTGTTGTTTTTACTATATTGTGGCAATGGCAAAGGCAACAATGTGTGTATATGTATTCTTGACATAACGAATGTTATCCCAAATTAGCACTAGTATGGCCCTTTTCACACAGACACTCTCACACTGATAAAATGGGTGTTATATTTTATTATACATGTTGCAGGGTACTCATAGAGCACACCTGCAGCCCTGCAACATGTATAATAAAATGTAACGCCCATTTTATCAGTGTGAGAGTGTCTGTGTGAAAAGGGCCTATATGAACTTGCAGCCAGAAATGAAAGCAATCACAGTCGCCCTTGAGAGGGGATGGAAGGGTACTGAGAGGCAGAAACAGTTGGAGCTGTCATGGGGAGACACACAAATGAGAAGCTATGGTTCCAGTTCATGAAAGCAAAAAAAAGATTGTGGCACTAGAGAAGAAAGCCACTTGGCCTTGTACTGAACTCCCGGAGGCTGGTGGTTTCCCTCGCCTCCTTCATTTAAGATAGATTCTGGGCCCTTTAATCTCTCCCTTATCCCCCCCACCCCCCTACTGACACACTTCCCTTCCTTTTCTTTATCCAGTGTATGGGTTGCTCTTTATTTATTTTTTTAGATCATACTCCCACATGGATTTTCTGCACCATCCCTCATCTGCTATCTCCCGCCAAGCAGCATTTTGCTGGACCCAGAGCAAATTCATAACATGGGCCCCCATCCAATACAAAGACACTAATTCATTAATAACTCACTGTTCTCTGGAATCTTAGCCTCAGCCCATCTAAGCACCCTGGAGGACTAACTCATTGTTCCCTGCCTCTAGAAGCTATGCCTGAGTCTTTCTAGGCAACCTGGAGGAGCAGCTCACATAACAGCAGCTTCTGTTGTAACACTGCTTCTGATTGGCTCAGGTAAATCTCAGAAGATTTAAATTTATAGGAAAAAACATACTGATCAAGTTAAAATTATATAAATTCTTCAAATAGCCACTATTTAGCCTCACATTTTTTCTCATGGTGACGGGCTTCTGAGTTCCTTAGACTGCCAAGTTCTGGTAAAGTATAGCTCTCCCATCCCCCTTAGCTGGGGTCTGCCTGATTCCTGTGAGTCTTTGATCACCACGGATTTGGCACAAGAGCAGGCCTGTCCCAGGCACCACACCATCGGCTGTAGGACCCCTCTCATTCTTATTTCCCTCCTTCTGCTGGCACACATCTTCATTGTGGCATCACTGGGCACTTTTAGACAGGAGAGCTTTGGGGAAACCCCTGCAGGAGGGATTTAGATGCTCTTTGCCTGATCGGAAGTCACTTGAGCGCCATTAGAAACAGTGGCGCTGGGTGACTCCCGGATGTTTTGAGATGCTGTCCTGTAAGACCTCAGCTATCGGGGACTTACCAGGTCAATGTCTCAAAATAGCCTAGAGTCACCCAGCACCACTGTTTCTAATGGTGCCCAGGCGACTTCTGGTCCAGGGAGGAGCATTTAAATCCCTCCCATGGGGGCTTCCCCAACACAGACTGTTAAAATACGGGGGAAAACTCTCCTGTGTAAAAATGTCCACTGTGTTTTATTTAGAAGCAGGAGCTTCTGTCCAGGTGACAGGTCCCTTTCTTTGTCTTCCCTCTACTCTTAGAGGGTGGGATGGAAATCCTGTCTTGACCTATTCTAAGTCAATAGAAATTTTGTCGGGATGCCATCCTTGCAGCTTTCATGATGAGAAGAACTGGTGGGCTGGGCACTAAGGTTAATTTTAAAGAGGTGGAGGATCTGCAGGGTAGATCCAATTTGTTCTTCAATTACTGTGAGTTTAATTTGATTTTGATTGTGTGAGGTTTTCCATCTCCTGATTATCCTGGGACCCTTTTTTATGACAGCAGTAACTTTATGCCTCTAGGCTCTGTTTCACACCAGGATATCAAAGTGCTTTGTAGACATTAATAAGCTCCATGTCTATGAAGTGAGTGTTGCCTTCATTCTGCAGGCATTGTGACTTGCTGAAAACATCACAGCATGTCAGTGACAGAGCCAGGGAGTAGGGATGAAAGCAAGTACCCACAAAACAGATATTTCCACCAAATTTCCAGTATCTGAATTGACCTGAAAGCATCAGGTACCAATTGGTACCCGATTGTGACCTGATTCACGTACCCGATGTCTCAGAATATCCCGGAATGTCAACTTCCGGTTCAGGAATACCGTTTTTAAAAAACTTTTTTTGTTGATTTACTGACTTCCAACACCTATTTATCAGTTTTCCATATTGGAAAATGGACTTCCGGTCCTGATGTTTTTGATTTCCATCCCAGTTTTTCAGTTTTCTGACCCAATATACCAATCAGTAATCAGAAAATAAGAAAATTGGTAATGGTAATTGGTAAAAATTAAATTACCAATTTTGGGGGAACCCAATTGGTACCCAGGTAACCCACTGCGTACCCGATGTGGTACTTGAAAATGTAGATATTACCCACAGCCATTTTAGTAATTGTAAGCCCTGCAAGCTTAATATGAGACTTGTCCAGTAGGGGGAGGGTCAGGGGATGAAACAGTCCCCCCCCTTTGTCTCCTCTCTTCTCCTCTCTCTGTCCTCCATCTTGTCCCAAGCAGTCTGTACAGTATGGAAGCATGTCTTCTGAGCTATTAGTAAAGTTCTGTTTTGAAGAAACTTCTGCTGTGAGTTATTCAACAGAAATCTAACTCTACAATAGGTTATGAGCCCAGGACATCTTCAAGGCAATTTTGAAGACTAAAAGCAGCCCAGAAGTAGTGCAGACTGTGAAAGAAAGAAAACTCCCAGACACAGAGGCATAACTACTGAGTGTGAGTAAGAAGGCCTAAATCCCAGAAGGGGAAAGGGAGGGAAGCAAGTATGGCAAGCAGTTCAGAGCTCAGACTTTCAGTAGGAAAGTTGAACAATGTAAACTACCAGTTGTGGAAGTTTAAACTGGAAATGCTGATGTCTAACGATGATCTATGGGAAGTGATTACCACGAATAGACCAGCAGCAAATCACGAGGAATGGAATAAAAAGGACAGGTGAGCAAAGGCTACAATAAGTTTATTGGTAGAAGATGACCAGCTAATCGATATAAGAAGTGAGACCACAGTAAGAGGCATGTGGATTGCATTGCAAAACTTGCATGAGAGAACTAGCCTGAATAGCAAACTCTGTTTCTACTGAGGAAACTATAAAAAATGAGGCTTGGCAAAGAAAGTGAAATGCAGGAGCATATAAATGCCATGTTGTTAGTAGTGGCACAGCTGTGCGGCACTGGAGAAGATATAAAGAACAGCCATGTGGTAGCCCTACTCCTCTTCAGCTTGCCTGAATCTTACAGTGCCCTCATCAATGCCTTGGAGACAAGGCCAGAGGCTGAACTGAAGCTGGAATTTGTTAAAGGTAGACTTGCGGATGAATCCCAGCGCAGAAAGAAGAACCTGCAGAATGATCTAAAGCAGTGTAATGAGACTGCACTGAAAACCTCAGACAAAGCACCTAAGAGGGAAACCAGAGTATGCTTCAGATGCAAAAAGGAGGGACGTTTAAAGAAAGACTGCTATATATGGAAATCAGAATAGCAGAAACTGTCTCCACAAATACCTAAGCAGAGGGCTAAAGTCACAAACAGCAACACAGTTGCTCAACAATGGAGTGGGTGCTTCAGGGCCTGTCTCTTATACACATCTAGATGTGTATAAGAGACAGGTTACAGGGAGGCATACTGACCATACCTGCGAAGGATGTGCTCTATGTGCCCAACTCAGAAGGGGGACTCCTGTCCGTGAGGGGCCTGGCAGAGAGGGGGCTCACCATCCGTTTCCAGGGAGACAAATGCACAATTCAAAGTGGAACAAAGGTACTAGCCAGAGCCACTGCAGATGAGCACCTGTATTGTCTGAGCACAGCGAAAGAACAGGCAAAGCTCACTGCGCACAAGCCACACAGGTGGCTGTGGCATAGATGCATGGGACATAGACACCCAGATAGCATCAAGGAAATGCACAGACAGCAGTTGACCAAAGACCTTAAGGTATCAACGTGTCCCGTGCTCATGAAATGCGACTGTTGCATCAAAGTCAAAGTCACAAGGGCTACGATTCCTAAGAAGAGTCAGAATAGAGCCACAAAACCGCTTGATCTTGTACACAGGAAAGTCTGCAGCACAATGAAGGTTCCCACGCCAGGAGGCAACCAGTATATGGTAACTTTCATTGATGACTATTCAAGATACAAGATCACATACGTCACGAAGAGTAAAGACAAAGTATTCGACAAACTTCAGGACTATGTGACCATGACGAGCAACAAGTTCCAGTGCAGACCAAAGAAACTGCGGACTGACAACGGAGGTGAGTTCACTGGAAAGGAAGTAGAGGACTTCCTGAGACTCCATGGAATTGAGCACCAAAAGATGTGCCATATAAACCCAAGCAGAACGGCGCAGCTGAAATGAAAAACAGAACGCTAACCGAAATGGTTAGATGCATGTTAACAGACTCTGGACTACCATCTTGTCCCATGCAGTCTGTACAGTATAGAAGCATGTATTCTGAGCTCTTAGTAAAGTTCTGTTTTGAAGAAACTTCTGCTGTGTGTTATTCAACAGAAAGCTAACTCTACAATACCAGCGACTTCCTAGTCCTCTTTTTAAAGCAGACTGTATATATTTTTTGGTCGTAATGCACACAGTTCTTTTGCTCTCGACTCAATTTCATTTAACAACAGTGCTGTGTTCCCAAATTCCTATCAGACCTCCCCTTGTACATGTGCAGTGCGTCTTCTAAGGTCAGTCTTACCATCTGTGCTGGAGCGTAGGACAATTAGAGCTGGAACAGTTATCCGTGTGGAGAACAATTATCCATATGGATAACTGGATCCTGAAAAACATCTACCCAGAAGGGCAGGGAGGGTGGAAATGGGGGGATATGAACTTGCCCTTAATCATTGTGGTAGCTGTCTCTGGGGTCTGTTGGGGTCATGCTACATTCCTGGGCACATGTGCAGGCCCCCAGAAGTGAACTATGCCATTCATGATCTTGTGTGAATGTGCAAAGGCAAGTGAAAGTTATCAGAGGTGACTTTAAGTTTACTTCAGCATTCAGGATCCAGGGCACAGACTCAGGGAGTTTAGCTGGTTAACCTGTGCTCCAACAGGCCCAGGTTAGTCCTAGAGATAGCAGTTGCTGCTGCCATATTTTATTCCAGTGCTTCTCACACTTGTATTGACATGTCAAATGTGTTCATGGACCACAGGTAAGGCACATCCACCAAGAACTCCCCCACCCTACGCAGCTTCCCACCACCATATCACTTTAGCCTATTTGCTATATCCCAGCTAATCTGATGGCATATGGATAGCCTACAGTTACCTGCAGGGGTGTCAGCATCCCATCAGATTACCCATCAGATAGCAAATAAGCTATTTGTTTCAGATCTAAGGACAATCCACCAGAGACAGGAGCATGAAATCTTTGCCCCTAGCATCAGTTTCTGAACAACTCAGTGCCACGAGCTAATGGTGCTGAGAAACTGGGGAACAAAGATTGTTAACATGGCGTTCCCATCCATTTGTCACAGTCTTATCCAGACACCTCAGGGTATACCCCTGCAAGAAAGTGAACCCAGAAATACTGGATCCTAAGGATCACTCCACTACGACATGGTGGAAAACACGTGAACATGATAACCCCACAGGGCTGACAGAGGGTTTGGAAAACCAAAGGTCTAACTTTAACAGGATTCAAACACATACAAATGAGGTAGAGGGGTTGCATATCCCTACACACACCGGCAGGACACACCAGTCTAAGCATGTTATGGGACTCTGTCGGGCCCACTTCACATGCAATCTTACAAGGGGGCTGTCACGGAGGAACATAGGGTCACACATGTGTAACACGGGCCTACATGTAGACTACAAGTCTGGTAAATATGTAGAGCAAAAGGTTCCACATGTATGTAATGTTACAATTGAGAACTGTAAAACCCAAATCACAGCTGTGACACGTCACCAACCTCCAGGAAATGGAAAGACAGTTTTGTTGATTGCCCAGACAGGGGGGCCAGACAAGGTGGCCAGAGACATTTATATGCTAATGCAGGCAGCCATTGCCTACGTGCAGAGACACAGAAAATTGAGGAGTTTCCTCCTGAGGATATAAGGAGTTGTACCCCAGAGGGGGCAGGGGCTATTCAGTGACTTTCAGGAATTCACTCACCATCTTGCAGCCAGCAAGTCAGGCTAGAGACCATGAACTAAGAGAGACATGATTTGGCTTTTCTACCAGCTAAGTCTGGAGACCCAGTCGCTTACACCAAAGGACTGAGAGAAATTTATGGACCTTTATAGGGTAAGATGCTGATTTAGGAACTCAACCAGTATAGATCAGGAATGCGTTATATTTACCTTTGATTTCTAGTAACCACTCTGTATCAACTATCTTGCTTATGTAATCAACAAACTTACTTATCTTTATGAAGAAGTGTCTGTGTCTAGCATTGGAACACAAGTGCCCTCAAGCTCTTGTGAACCCAGAGAGTAAAGAGTCTGTAAACGGAAAGGATCGGGCCCCTGAGTGACAAAGGAGTTGTCCCAGCGGCAGACTTGAATTAGCCAGAGAGAGAAACTAATTCAAGCGGGCTGTGCGCGAAGGAAACTGAGTCACTCAAACCCGGTAAAGTGGGGGGGTGGACCCGCCAACCCATGACACCCAGTCCTTGGACTCATTTCATGAGTCAAAGAAGGGAAGTCAGAAATACAGATCACTCACTCTTTGGTGGGCAGGCTACTATGCCATACTCACTAGTTTACCTTTAAAGGGGCCATCTGGGCTCCCTCGTGTAGCACAATAGGGGATGTGCCAACTTTTCTTCACATGAAATTTGTTTAAGCTAAGAGGAACTTAAAACCTTGAAATGATAATGTCTCTCACACACAGGGAGGGAGAGACAGGCAGGAGCTCTACAGAAGAGCAGGTTGTAGGGTTTTGGAATTCTTCCTGGCTTTTGCTGCTTGCTTTTTCTGCACATACATAAACAGCGTGATTTAGGCAAGCACGTTAAAGATGGATGTGAATATCAAGGTGGACTTAGATGGCAAAAAAGACCGCTTAGTGATTGCAAAGCTTGCATACTCTCACGAACAGAAGTTGGTTTGATGTAAGATGTCAGCTGAACTGCTTTGTCTTCATCTCCTACATTTAGGACAAACACAACAAACACACTATGTTTGTTTTTGTTTGTTCTGGAGAAGTTTTATGTTGTGCAGAAGGGGAAGGCCTTGACCATTCCACTATTCCACCTTCTGGTAACATCATCTCAGAGGTGGTCTTGACTCCTGAGTTAAACTCCTGACTCCAAACACTTTGAATTTTGAGGACAGTCAGAAATTAATCCATTACTTCTATTTCTAACATGCAACAAACTATCTGCTTCCCTCACCACATGGACAAGCCAGCCATCATTCTCAATGTAACCAAGCCAAGCGCGTGCACCTGAGACCTCGCATCTTTGTGAATGTTACACTCCTTGTCCCTCGCTCTGTTCCCCTTCCTTTGTCCCCCCCACCCCTGGTCTCTCAGATTGTAAGCCCTTTGTAAAGCGCCAGGTACACTGCTTGTGCTATATAAAAGCTTGCTAATAATCATAATAATATTGAAATTGGTAAAAAACTTTGTGCCTGCAGGTAATACCCAAAGTTTTTGGTGGTCTATCAGGTACCTGATTAGTACCTAAATACCAGGACAGGTACGTGACTACCCGAAAAACTGGGTATTACTGTTACTGAGTTACCAGCTTTCTAACTTTCTTTTTTACTATTTATTGTTTTACCAACTGATTCTAACTTACCAAATTACTGTTTTAGTGTCTTTCAAACATGGAACACCCAATAGATGAATAGAAATGGACAGAAAAATAGGAAAGTGGTAATCAGTAAAATGGCACAAAATAGAATGATGGTTATGGAAACTGGCAATTTGGTAATGGTAAAGGTAATTCAGTAATTTTGGTAAGTCGTCGGGCACTAAACAGGTACTGTCTAGTACCCAATCTGGGTAACTTAGTCTAGACAGAGATATCAGTTTTGGTGGGTACCTGTTTCAGTTCTAGAGCTTCCTCCAGACATAGGGTAAACTTTAGCTCTGATCCAAAACTAACAGAGCAGACTCACTTAAAATGGGACTAGTTCAGTAATTTTTTGTCAAGTTATTCTTTTAGTTTCTGGATCATAGAATCACAGAATTTTAGAGTATGTAGGAACCTCAATGGCCATCTGGTCCAACCACCTGCTCCAAGAAAGAATTCCCAACACTTCAAGCATCACAGATAGATGCTTGTCCAGCTGGTTTACAAAAACATCCAATGAATGAGATTCCCTAGACAAGCAATTCCATTGACCAACTGTTCTTGTAAGTAGGATGTTTTTTCCTAATTTCTGTGAGTAATATTCATGAACATCTATTCGGGTCTAATGTCTAGATTTATGGGACTCCTTGGATAAAATAAATGATTTGTTGAAGAACATCCCTCTCAGTCTTTCCAAGGCCTCTATTTGCTGTTGAAGGTAGGGCTGAAACTCAGTCTTTGCATTTTTGTGTTTCACGACAAGTATCAGGGTTCTCCGTGTGTTCTTGAAAATGAGAGCGAGCCCAGAACTGCCTGGATTCTCTCTGAGAAAAGCATGAATCTCATAAACAGTCCTCCCCCACCTTGTGTTTGAAAACAAACCCTGGCTGCCTCTCCAGGTCCGGGACTGTTGTATCTGCTTGGTCTCACGTTGCTCGGTTTCTCTGCATGGGGAGAGAGGAAGTGAGGAGCAGGCTTCATTCCAAACTAGGGCCATTTTTAAACGGAGCGCGGTAGGTGGGGGGATGGGTTTGTGGCTGCGGTGGGTGGAGGTGGGTGTGCGCCTGTTCCCATGGGCGCACACCCATCTCCACCCACTCCCACCCACAGAGCATCAGGCATCAGAGCCCACTGCTCTGTGGGTGGGTGATGGGTGGAGGTGGGTGTAGCATGGGAAAGTGCATGCATCCCCACCCATCCCCTGCGACATTCACATGGACACCTCCACTGGGGCATCTCGTGTAAAAAGGGCCTAGAGTATACAGAACTATACATGTGCAAAATGGCCACCAGGGCCATTCTGAGCACGTGCAGCTCATTTCCCAAATGGTGCTGACAGTGTCACTGCCATTTCAGAAAAGGGCAGCAGGTCTGTGCACGAATGAATGGCCACCTCACATGTGCAGAACTGTTGCAATTTTCAAAAATGGTGGTGACACTGCCAGCACCATGTTGGAAAAGGGCTGCACATGCAGAGGACGGCTTCGGTGGCCATTTTGTGTATGCATAATTCTCTTTTTTTGTTTTTCTTTTTTACAAAATATTCCACAAGATTTCTTACTGAGGCCCCAGCATGAAATCTCACAAAATATCTCACGAGAATCAAAAGTAATTCTCTTTTCAGCCCTAGTTGAAGGGAATTTAATCCGGACGTGCACTGGTTGTGGTGATGCAGTGGGAAGCAGGGCTGTTTTCCTTTCCAAAGTAACCCCTGGCCTGTACCTATTGTATTCCCACTAGCCTTGTAAAATCGGGCCCTGTACAGTTTTTTTACAGTAAGCATTTTGTATTCCTGGCAAAAAAAACATGTAAACTTGGTTTTGAGATTAGTGACCCTAAACTTTCCACCTCAAATCACCCTTGCAATTGCAGAGTCCAGTAATAATAGCCCTGTTCTGTTTACAAATATACACCCCAGGAGGAAATCCAGAAGGAAGAGAAGGTAGTTAATGAAAGTTAGTCATGGACCAAATTCCTGGCTGGGGGTTGCAGCTGGCAAAGTTATTGGCTATTTCCAGCTGTGTGCATCTGTTTATAGAAATCTCTTGGACAATGTGTCTACCTGACTGTCTAAATGTCTATTTCCTATTGTCTCCCTTCATCATCTGATGGGTGAAAGGAGGAGAAAGGCACGTTGTTTTGAAGATTGGTTCTTTTAAAAAGGAACATTCACCTGACAACTACTGAAAGTGCCAAAGGAGGAAAAGAATAATTATTAGAATCCTAGTCATTTGATATTTAGAACCCTATTCAAACAATATTTGGTTAAATGGCCATAGGTTACAAACATTGGGTGTAATCCAAATGGCCAGCGCAAGTGACATTGCGCCGGCAGCAGGAGCACCATATACGCACACAAAGTTGCGTGTGCTGACAAGGTCAGAAAGCAGCCACAGATAAGCAAGCACCAGGCACAAGCAGGCCCATTGCGCCGGCAAGAGGCCATGAGCTGGAGGCCACGCCCCATGTGCCCATGTACGGTGGGACACGGGTATGTAGGTGGATCCTGTGGCGCACAGAAAGGAGGTGTGGTCACACAAGGTTCTGCAGAGGCAAAACCCGGTGCAAAGTCCAGGGCAAATGGAGCACAACCAGTCAAACCCCGGGCACAGGCAGCCAGCATGCCAGAGTCAGGACAGGGGTGGGGAGGAACATTGTACTCCGCCTCCTTGCCTGAACTCCACCCGTAGGACTGTGGCTGCCTGGGGGGCTGGGGACTATCGGTATGGCGGGGGCAGGATAAAATTGCGTCGGTACCTCCGGACCGGCCCACCTTCTCTGAGTCGTGCAGTCTGTGCCCACACAGGGCATACACATTTGCGTTCCCTCCTATTGTGGCTCCCCCAAGGGATGGGGATTTTGTTTTTGACTAGTGCACTTTTGTACGGTGTGGCGCTGTTCCTGGATGCAGCACATTTACTCTGCCAACGTATTGTCGTTACGCAGGGCTGTGACTCGTGGCATACCATTGCTCTTTGCTACACATGCTTGCATAACTCCACTGTGCACACGCCTCACTGGATTGCATTCATAATTATTATTTAATAATGTTCCTGGCCCTGAAAAATCATTAATGGAGACAGGCTCCTTCTGCCCAGGGTGTGTGTGTGTTACATTCTAGGATGAACAAGGGAGGGGAGACAAGGGAGAGAGGAACATAGGGAGCAGAGCTTCAGCGGCCAGTATGTTCACTACCCGTCGATCATACATTCACCTGACAACTACTGCCCCTAGGGGGCACCCAATGAGGTACCCAACCCCTCATTGGGTGCCCGGTGTCCAACTATGCAAGTATTCTGGGGTGTCCCAGGATGCCCTGGGATGCCTCAGGATGCCAATTCTGGCACCCGCGTCTCCCTGGGCTGATTCACCTCACTGCCAGGCTGCTGATCTTCTGGTAGTGGTAGCTTCTTACTGCTCCCTGCTCCCCCCTGGCTGGTGCGTTGCTCAGCTGAGCTGAGAACTTCCTCTCTTAGCTTTTTCTGAGCAGGGGGTAGGGGGGAGAGTGAGGAGGTCTCTTCCCACCTGTGTTCACCCACCTGATGGATCCCCCATTCCCAGGTGGACCCATATCAGGGGTGTGAATAGGTTCTGTATGTACCCCCATTTCAGGTCTCCCTGGGAATGGGGGGGCATTAGGGGGTGCATGCAGGTGGGAAGAGGTCTTACTGATTTCCCCCCACCCCCAGAAAAAGACAAGTGGGGAAGACCACAGCTCAGCTGAGCAGCACATGGGCTGGGGAGAAGCAGCAAGCAGTGAGCAGCGACTGGTTTGGAGGAGAAGCAGCCTGGCAGTAAGGTGAGACAGCATGGGGAGTTGGGTAGCCCGTCAATTTTCATTTGGTTGCTAATTGGTGCCCAAACAGAAGCAGGGTGAGTCAGGCACCCCAGATTCTATGGGGTACCTGATTTGCCAGACCCGGTATCAGCTCTTATTGGGAGACACAAGGATACATTAACAAAGTTGAGAAATCGCTGGTACACATGCTTAGCTTACTTAGGGGAGAAGGGAAACCCAGATAAAAGGACAGTTGAAGGAGTATTTGTGAGTACCCTGTGGGGGGCAAGAAGGTAATGACATCCTCATGGAAGAGAGGTTTTTAAGAAGTATTTGAAAGTAGGAAGGGAGAAAGCAGAGTATGTGTGCTCAGGGAGGGAGTTCTAAGCATAGGGGGCAGCATGGGAGAAAGGGAAAAAGATGTTTGAAGGAACAGGAGACTCTGGGGCAAGCGAGGGTGGTGGCAAAGGAAGAGCAAAGCTCCTGGGTGGGAGCACAGTGGGAAATGAGGACAGAAGGATGGGGAGAAGAAAGACCACAAAGAGCCTTGAAGGTGAACACAAGCGGATTGTGCTGGATGCTGGATCCAAAAATTGGAGATGGTGGTTGGACCAGAGGTCTCTTCCAACCCTAACAATTCTCAGGTTGTCACGGCTCCCAGCATTTAACTACAATCTGCATTTTTGCTGTATCTTTCAATGTGTTTGCATTGCACTCACCCCCAAAGAATCTGAGGCCGTTTTTAAATGGGCATGGCTGGGGGGCTGGTCCATGTATGTTGAGTGGATCAGTCACGGGATGCCCCCCCCCCTCCAATGTTGGGTGAGTGGGGAGCAATTCAAACGTGTGGCACCCAGGGAGTCCATGGCCCCCACCCACCAGGCCACTACCCACCTATCCCTCCACACACTGGGCCCGATCACTGCTCAAATGGACAGCCAGTTCACCAGCTGGGCGAAGAACTGCCCAGCCCTCACGGCATGAAGTGAAAACATGGTGGTTCATTTGCAAGTGAAGTCACTACAGCCGCTGCTGCCTGTCGTCAACAAGAATCCTAGAGGGCAGTAAAGGAGGGAAAGGGGAAGACGGACCCATGCAACCGTCATGGCATGCAGTGGTAGCTGCCAGAGAAACAAGGGCACCAGGCAACAACACACAAAACCCCTGGGCATGGCACACAAGCCACAGACAACTCAGGAACACAAGAGGGCATTCAATGCATCAGGGAGGCCAATGGGACAGCAGCCAAAAAAGTCAAGCAACAATCCACACACACACACATTCCCCGCCAGGCTGACAGTTCTGTCCCAAACACATACCCACATAGCATAGAGTCCGGGGCAAACAGTGGCAGTACATGGAGCCCTGTTCCCAGGGGGATCACAGCTGCTGCGGTGGGGGCCATGAATCCCATGCCACAAACAGGAGGACACACACAGGCGGCTCACAGCGCAATGGGGGGGGGGGGGGGAAGCATCACAGCAGAGGAACCGGGATGGTGCAGTCCAAAGACAAAATCAAGCAGTCCAAGACCTACACACACATGAACACAGAAGATGGATTGGGGGCTACAGTCACCGAGCATTGTTCAAAGCCGAATCATGGCTGAGGCAGAGCCGGGTTCAGCGACACACCAATTGCCTACCCCACCCATGCAAACATCTCTCACCAGTCGATCCACCATGAAGTTCAGGTCAACAGAATCCCCACTGTCCAGAGCAAGCTGGACATCCAGCCAGGTCCAAAGTTCCAAACCTCAAACAGGATAGCCATCTCCACTGCATCAGGTGCCCTGGTCAGGTAAGAATTCCAGTCAGGGGCGTGAGCAACTGCAGCTTATGCATGCCTTTCTCACAGTCCCACTGCTCTCTCCACTACGGGCTCTCAGCATAACAGTGGCAAAGGTGATGGGCAGGGAGAGGCAAAGCCGAACCTCAGACAGATGACAAATGTTCTGCAAAGCAGCGCTCTCACATGCCTCCCACGGTAGCAGCATTCCTGCTGGAGACCGATCAACAGCGGGCTCAAGAACATGGAACCCCAGATCACTCACTCATTCTCTGCTGGCAATCATGGCTGCACACACAGTGTCCAAACAGCAAGAGGCTCCATGACAGAAGGTCATAGCCATTACACAAGGACAAGGGATCTGCCAACAGCTGTTGGATATCATCCCTAAGCCACAGTTCACCTAGTGTCATGGTTGCACAGACATCCCACACTGCAGTACCACCACCCTCGTCCCTGACTTCAGGATGGGGGGCTATGGACGCACTACATGGCAGGCATGTAATAGCCACAGCAAGCAATGACTGCCCAGTGTGGATGACAGGTAAATCTAAGTGCACAAGGTGCCTGCAACCAGATGTATCTGTGCCCCAAGACTGTCAGATAACTGAAGTGCACCCCCTCCCTCCACAGGAATGCTGGGAGGCCTCGCCCCAGCGACCTTACCATACACAGTAACCTTGGCCCCTTGGTGAAATGGGAACACCTGGACAAGTAAGGGGAGGGGGGTATGCAGCTATGGGGATAGGCATCAGAACCCCCACCCCAGCTAAAGAGAGGCCAGCATAGCTGTTCAGCAAAGGATACTGCCAGCTATCATCTTGGTCTCCATGGACCTGTGTGGTATAGTCTCATCTAAAAATGTGACCTTCCCTCAGTCAAAGCTAGTGCTACCCAAAAGTTCTGAATATATCCAAATTGAGAACATCAACCAGAGGGATTACTAAGGATTCAGACTGTAAAGGGAAAGAGATCCTTTACTTCTCCTTGTTCTCAAATTAAATAATGCTATGGGGAAATGAGGTGGAGACTGTTGCCCTGGCAACAGGTTGTAATTATATATGATATGTGTGGTTGTAATTAGGTATGAGCTAGAGATTAAATAAATATTAAAGGTGAAGCAAACAGCTAAGTTGCTGGTCATGAGAAATTTCACAATCTTGGGAACCAAATTCGATTTCCAAACCAATTCCTGATACTGATGCAATTCTTGCAATACTGCAAGATACTGTCCTGAGTTACCAACTTTTCATTTAACATGTAGCATTCATTTACTGCTTACTGCATTGCTGAGGGTACTGTTTTACTTTTGGGTTTGTTGTTTCTGTATTTCTGAGCCAATCACTGTGTGAATTGCCCACTCTTTAACCTACTGCCAGTGCCCCTCAAGCTCCATTCCAGTGACTACAGTCAGAATTGTTGTTCTATGTTTTCCCCTTTGCTTTGAACAATCTGCAACTGAATTGCAGATTTGTAAAGGAATCAGCATACGAGCCAATGGGTGACAAGGAAGTACAAGGGAAAATCGTAAACAGAAACTCAGTAAGCAAATTATTGGTCAACCTTGAAATGAAATTTCTATCAAGACATTCCTGAGTACCAAGAGGTGCTCAAGTCAACCACGACGCAATTGGGAACCAGGATTTCAATGGGAATTCCCGTTTTAGTGAAATCTTGTTTCAGGCATAATAAATATCCATCAAAATGAATATAACTATCAAATTTGTACTATCCATTTTGGGTTCAACAAAGTGGATAACTAGGACTGTACAAAATAGTACTTCCGAGTACTCAGGTCAAATACCAACGTTCCGAGTAATCAGTCTGAGTACTCAGAGGACCTCGGAATTCTGAACCTCAGAAATTTTGGAAAGTTGTTGCAAAGTTCTTGAACCCACAGTCAAAGCACTAACCAGAAAAGCAGGCTCGCAGGAGTGGGACAATCGCTCCAGAAGACAACCCTAGAAAAGTGCAACTTCATGCAGAAATTAAAAAATACCTAACAGTAGTATATCCACAGCATGGCCCATCATCAGCAGTGAGTGCACCCACTTTAATCATTATGTCAACCAAGCAGTGCACAAAAATGCAGGCTAGCAAAGGACATTCACTCAAGAAGAATACAACAACTCTGCAAAACAGTCTGCAACTACATGGAGAAATAAATCCAACTAAAAGCCAGCAAGCCCAGGCCCCAGCAGTCACAAAATTAAAGAACCAGGCAATTAAGGAACCACAAAATTAAGGAACCAGATATTCACACACACACACACACACCCAGGGGCACCCTCTTGGCATGGCATTGGTACTGTGGCACTGGTAACTTGAACAGACCAGGCAAAGGGAAGTTGAGCCAGGCAGGGAGATCCCAGTCGGGCCTCATGGTGCCAAGCAGTTGTCAGAACAGTAGAAGTTACACTTTACAATTAGGTTCTGTTGTGCCATGCCACAGCCTAGACAACGCACACAACCCCGCAAAACAGTACACACACAACCCCGCAAAACAGTGTGCAACTGCATGGAGAAATAAATCCCACCAAAAGCCAGCAAGCCCAGGCCCCAGCAGTCACAAAATTAAGAAACCAGACATTCACACACACACACACACAAGCGTGCACACACACACACACACACACACACCTGGGGCACCCTCTTGCCATGGCATTGGTACTGTGGCACTGGTAACTTGAACAGACCAGGAAAAGGGAAGTGGAGCCAGGCAGAGAGATCCCTCTGGCCTCATGGTGCCAAGTGCCAACCAAGTAGCAGGCAGAACTAGAAGCAATGTGGCACCCAATTTTTAATTTTTTTTTTGTTAAAAACCCTGCATGGCATGGTAAACGTAAACGTAAACCCCAACTCCCAGCACTGGCCTTATGGACAGGCTAAACCATACCATGCCATGCCACCCCAGCTGATTACATACAGATCCAGCAGAACTGTAGCGCACGACCAAATTCACCAAAGAGAATGGACAAAATGGCTGCAGCCACTTTTATTTTGCCCTGCCAACCAATCAAAAGCTTTCCATCTGGCTTGGCCAGCCAATCAAAACTTGCCATCTGGCTTACCATCACTCAACTGTCCCTTCTCATACCTCCTGCCTACCAAATATGGCACTAAATTTCATTTCCAGAAGAAGCTCAACTGTCCACCAGTACCTCAC
Organism: Sphenodon punctatus; assembly: GCA_003113815.1. Taxonomy (NCBI): domain Eukaryota; kingdom Metazoa; phylum Chordata; class Lepidosauria; order Sphenodontia; family Sphenodontidae; genus Sphenodon; species Sphenodon punctatus. The sequence continues at coordinate 725,376 of QEPC01007483.1, forward strand.
ACATGCAGCATTTCCCAAAGTTTCCAAAGTTTTCCGAATAATGGCCTTGGCCCTCGGAACTTCGGAATTCAGTCTTTCAAAACGGAATACTGTAATCTTCATCGAATTCTGAAATTTTCCAAAGACCAAGTTTCAGCCCTAATAATAACCGCTGTTTTTTCAGTTTTGTCAGATATCATTTTCAGATATTTCGGTCACTTCAGTTATTTTGGTATTTCAGTTTCTCTGATTTGTTAGTATTGGCTTATTGCTCACGCACAGCAAACAAAATGAGGTGATACATAAGAAATAACAAAATAATCAAAACAAAATAACTGAAATACCAATATAACCTAAGTGACTGAGCCAAGATACCCAAATAAGCAGATATGCAAAAGCCCATTTCATTTGATGATATTATTCAGATATTCATATAGCTATCCAAACATTCAAATAATATTCCCAGATATGAAATTCACTATTTGGTTCACCTCTAAATTTTAAAGAGTGCCACAGAATAGTTTCCCATACGAGTGGAAGAAGTTCTGTCATTCAGTGATTTAATTTTGGCCTGGCTTGAGAACATGCTATAAAAGAACATCCCTACATTGTTTCCCTAGAGGGAGAGGTTCTACATGATTGTTTTCCATCGCTAATTTCTACCACAATATGAACAAATGTGTTGAAAGATCACTAGAAATATAAACAAAACACCGCCCAGGCTCTACCTCTGGAATTCGTCATTTCACATGTCATAATCCTGTACCTGCGGTATGGCTTGTCAACATTTGGAATGAGGCCTGTAGTTTTTCTTTACATGGCTGGACTTCATGTGGATTCCAGACCCAGCTGACTCATCTCATAACACATTAGGGTCCTAGCTCTGGTTTACAGAGTCTGAGTCGTCTTAGACTGAATCCAGGCTCTTCAGCATTGGACAACAACTAGAGTAGGAAAAGGAAACTCCACAGAGTAACACCCCAAACATGCTGAGTAGTATTTTTGCTAGTTATGAGCAATATTCTGAAAAGACATTAGGATAGGTCCACTCCCAGAGGCTGATGGAAATGCAGCAGTTCCAAGAAGCCGTGGGGGAAGTGTTCTTAGACCTTGATGGCCGCTCGGCTGATGATCTCATCCTAGCTTGGAATGCCTTGCTAGAGGAGACTATCAATCGGGTGGCTCCCAGGTGTCTCTGCCACTGCTTCACCACCGTAGGACCCCTTGGTATACTGAGGGGCTGAGGTGTATGAAGAGGGAGGGGCAGCGTCTAGAGCGATGCTGGCACCGTTCTTGTGCTGAATCCGATTGGCTACGGCAAAGTCGCTCATAGCTGCTGCAAAGTCGCGTCCAGAGGAGCTCTTCTGGGTGGTGAGGGGTATGGTCAGTCCGGCCTCCCTCCTCCTGGAGGGGGAGGTTTCCCAAGCCCGCTGTGAGGAATTTGTGAACTACTTCACATACAAGGTCGCTCAGATCCAGCATGATTTCAAGGTCTGGATTTACACAGTAGAGGGAGAACCGGGAGTTATGGACACCCTGTCTGGTCCATCTTTGTGGGATCAGTTTCAGGAAGTGACGCCAGCCGATGCCGAGGGAGTTCTAGGGTCTGTTAGGGCCACCTTTTGTGAATTAAATCCTTGCCCGTCCTGGTTGGTGAAAGCCGCCAGGGAGATGTTGGGGCCGGTGCTGGCGGGTGTGATCAATGCCTCCCTTTGGGAGGGCAGGGTGCCAGGCTGCCTCAAGGAGGCGGTGGTGCGGCCCCTGCTTAAGAAACTATCTTTAGATGTTGACGCACTTGCTAGCTATTGGCCTATCTCTAACCTCCCCTTTTTAGGGAAGGTTATTAAATGGGTGGTGGCTCAGCAACTCCAGGGCCATCCGGATGGCATCGGTTTCCTGGATCCTTTTCAATCAGGATTTTGACCAGGATATGGCACCACGACTGCATTGGTGGCCTTGGTGGACAACCTCCACCGAGAGATGTATTTGGGGCGTTCAACATTACTCATCCTGTTGGATCTCTCGGCAGCATTTGATACAGTTGACCATGGGTTGCTGTTGAGGCGGCTGCGAGCCCTGGGATGGGGGGTCAGCGGGACTGTCCTAGGATGGTTCTGCTCATTCCTCTCAGGGAGAAGCCAGTGAGTGGTGCTGGGGGAAGAAACATCTAGCCCCTGGGATCTCATTTGTGGGGTACCGCAAGGTTCCATTCTGTCTCCATTGTTGTTTAATATTTACATGCAACCCCTGGGTGAGGTTGTGAGACGATCTGGTGTGAGTTGACACCAGTATGCTGATGACACCCAGCTATATCTTTCTTTTTCAGCAGACCCAGGTCCTGCAGTCTCAGTGCTTTCCCAGTACCTGATGGCAGTGAGCGACTGGATGAGGCTGAGCAGACTGAGGCTGAACCCTGATAAGATGGAGGTGATGTTGGTGGGTAGGGCAGCTGAGGCGATGGCCCCACTTGTGGAGGGGATCCGTCCTGCACTGGCCCTGCAGGTGCAGAGTTTGGGGGTCCTGTTGGACTCTGGCCTCCGCCTGGATTGTCAGGTGGAGGCAGTTGCAAAGGGAGCCTTTCGCCAATTACATCTTGTGTGTAGGATCCAGCCATATGTCTCAAACTCTGACCTGGCCACCCTTATCCATGCATTCCTCACCTCTAGGTTGGATTACTGCAATGCACTCTACGTGGGGCTGGCCTTGGTGACAGTGCGGTGGCTGCAGCTGGTGCAGAATGCTGTGACCCGCCTTCTGACGGGGACGGGCCGTAGGGAGCACATTACACCAGTGCTCCGGGCTCTGCACTGGCTGCCTATAGCGTTCCAGAACCGATTCAAGGTGCTGGTGTTGACTTTTAAAGCCCTACATGGCCTGGGCCCCTCCTACCTGAGAGACCGTCTCACTCCCCGGACCCTGGAATGATCTCTGCGATCCGCCGGGGGCACCTACTTGGAGGTCCCCCGGGTAAACCGGATGGAGCAGACATTCTCGGAGGTTGCACAACAGCTGTGGAACTCCCTCCCCGAGGAGGCTCACCTGGCCCCCAGCTTGTTGGCCTTCCACCAGATCTGTAAGACCTGGCTGTTCATCCAGGCCTTTGGGGGAGGGGAGGGGGAAGGGATAGAGGGTGGGATTTTTAGCCAGTGGGTCTTACATCTTTTTATTGTCTTTATTGTATTTGTAACCCCCCCACACCTTTTTATATATTTTTATATATTTTTATTTGTTTTAACTTATGTAAGGTGTCCCGAGCTGCCGTGAGGCTGGATGGGGCAGAGTATAAATCATTAAATAAAATAAATAAATAAATATCACCCTCTGACTGCCAATGTGAAATTTTGACATGGCACTAAGAAAAAAGGAGGACAATGATGGACATGGTTTTCTCCAGTAATATTAATACATATTAACTTATCCCCCTACACCAATGTGACAAGTTAAAATATTTCAAAGATGTAGTTAATAAGGGAAGCAGAGCAGTCAGTAAAGGTGTCTCTAGACCAGTGGTTCCCAAGATTTTTCACAGGAGTGGCCACTATTTGTGATTTAAATATACTGCTGTGACCCCCGAGAGCAATAAAGACATCAAATATCAATTGGGATTGTTACCCCACCTACAGAAGAGGTACTTGAGGTACCCGTTTGGCATCCTTACTCCTAGATTGGGAACCACTTCTATAGAAATTGGGTGTAATCCTATGCAGTGCGTACGCTACATGCAGATTGTACATATACGCACACGACATTGCGCAGCAATGGCACACACGTAAAGGGTGAGTTGGCAGTGGAGCATACAACTGTGGACCCTATGGAATTGGTGCATGCCCTTTACATGTGTGCCATTGCTGCACAGCGTTGCACATGTGTACATACCATCTGTGCATGGCACGCACATACATTCCATGCATGTGCACTGCATAGGATTGATTGCACACATTGGTGCATAGGTGTTCTACCACCATCATCACATCAGAAAACTGCAGATCCATGGGCTGAAATATTTTCTCAAGGTTTAGAACAGTTGTTCCAAAATTTGTTGAACCAATGAAGCATGGTCAACCCTCATAATTTCTCACCCACCTTAAATGTCTGAGTCCTGGTGCATGCTCGTTTGGGTCTGACCATAGTTACAAAAAGTGGATGGCTCCAGTCCGTCCTGGCACTATGGCAATCTCTGGTGAAGGCTAGAGCTGAAACAGATTGGAAAAAAATTATCCACGGTTAATAACCGATGTCCCGGATAACTTGGTGGTTATCTGGTAATGATCCAGTAACCATGGATGCTAACTGCCAAACCAGAATACCAGATAGTACCATTTATTTAATTATCATTTACCAAATTACCACATTGCCGTGAAACAAAGCCAGTCCAGACAGAGGAAGGGAGTAAATTGTAATGCAGTAAACGGTAATCTCGGTAACCAGAAAACTGCTCAATACTTAAATAGCTTACCATCAGTATCCAACTGGATATTGGATACTGAAGATACCACAATATCCGGCTGGATACCAGATAGCAGCCGTTTCTTATTTCAGTTCTAAGGGGGCAGAGGGTATAAGTAATGTGCATGTACTGATAATAGAAGCCATAACCAACATATACACATTATAGTCGTCCCCTAAGTCCTTCATCCCTGTAGAAGTGGCTTTGGTGCTAGTAGAGTCCTCAGCTCATTTTGCTGTAGCTGTGTCCATGGACCACTTCTCGTAGCTTCACAGATAATTTTCTGGGAACTGATAGGAATATCATGTATTGGAACAAGATTACAGGATAAGAACATAAGAACATGTAGTGCCAAACTGGGTCAGACCAATGGTCTATCAAGCTCAGCATCCTTTCTCCGACAGTGGCCAATGTCAGTCCCTTGGAAGAAGTACCGAACAGGTCACTATGGGGTGATCCGTTCCCTGTTGCTCACTCCCAGCTCCAACAGTAAGAGGTTACATTCCCCCAAACCTACCTTGCTAATAGCTGCTAATGGACTGATCCTCCAGAAACTTGTCCAATCCTTTTTAAAACCCAGATCTACAACTGGCCTTGACCACATCTTCTAGCAACAAATTCCACAATTTAATTGTACATTAAAAAAACATTTTGGTTTTAAATCTGCTACTTACTAGTGTGATGGGGTGTCCCCTAGTTCTAGTACTATTTGAGAGGGTAAATAACCATTCCCTATTTACTTATCCATATCAATCATGATTTTGTAAACTTCTATCATATTCCCTCTCAGTCGTCTCTTCTCCAAATTGAAGATCCCTAACCACTCTCGTCTCTGTTCATAGGAAAGCTGTTCCATGCCCTTTATCATCTTTGTTGCCCTTCTCTGTACCTTTTCTATTTCTATTATATCTTTTTTGAGATGGGGCGACCAGAACTGCACACAATATTCAAGCTGCAGTCTTACCATAGATTTATGGATAGATCTAATAAACTTAGTCCTTTCGTAGTTTGCCACCTTTCTAGCATGATCTCGTCAGCACCCGTCACTTAATGATAGAGGAGTTTTGTTTCCACCCCCTAACGATTCTTGATACATAATTAACAAACTTGTTCATATGAATTTCTCCAAAGTGTTCTAGATTGGTGTCACTCAAAAGGGAGCAGGGGGAAGCAAACGCGGTGTTTCAAAGTCTGAAATTGCACATTGCAGCAAGAACAAAGTGTGCCATCAGCCCACGTGCTACACACAGTGTTGCAGCTTAAGGCTATCATGTGGCTCTAAAAAATCTCTGCCCTTCAGGAGACAGACATGAAGAAATGAGTGTGATCTCTCTACAGGTACAGCTTCCTTCAGTAGTCCTCAGGCATCTCTTCTGGTGAGATGTCTGCAACATCCTCACCCTTCTGCAGGGTCCTAGGATCAATAATGGCTTTGTGTGTACATGACATTATTGTGTTTGTAAAGATTATTCAGATATATTATATGAGTGAATATCTGACTAAACCATTATTAGTGGCACAAAATTTGCATATTAATTAATTCAGATATTTACCTTTGGTAAAGTCAGTAAAATTTAATTTATTTATTTATTAACTTACTACCCTGCCCTCTCTTGCCTCTGGCAATTCGAGGTGGCTTACAATAAAAGATATAAAATACATAAAACACATCAAATTAAATAAGAACATACGTTACATCCCCATAAAACCAAACCCCCCCCTCCCACCCCCCAAATAATTTATTCTGTAGCTTTATTTCACTATTTGGTTAATTCTTTTATCTAGTAACTTCATTTTTAAATATTTTTTTTGGTGCGTGTTGTTTGCCGCCCCAAGTTGCCTTTGGGCAGGAGGGGCGGGATATAAGTTTTGATTAATTTTTTTTACAAATGGTAACTTAGGTGTGCAAATGCACCAAATAGTATTGCCATGGTAATTGAAATGCCAAAGAGGAGTTACAAAATAAACAAAGGGTGTTTTCAGACGTTACGGGCGGCCGGTTCACCACAGTGGATTCCCGATGGGGGTGAACAAAACAACCACACCCAGGGGCGAATAAAAGTCCCGAACAGACGGGACGGGACCGGGACCACGGCCGGGAATCAGGCTGCCAGATCACGGCCCGGGGCAGCGCAACAGACGTGACGCCGATTCCCAGCCGTGGTCAAAACACCCAGAAGTCACCAGGCAGGGGCGGGACACAGACATGGCCGCCTGAGGGCAAACGAAGCCAAAAGGCACAAAAGGGAATGCCCACACAAGGGAAATGGGAAGGGAGGGGGTCGAGGGAGAAGAGGCTGACAGGTATCACACACAGCAGGCACACAGGCAGCGGAGGCACAGCGGAACACACAGCATGAGCACACGCCCGGGTACACACACACAAAGGAAGGGAAGGGGGACATGGGCACCCGGACAACACACAAGGCACAACGGGAGCAAAGGGGGGGGCGGGACACGGAAGAGGGGGGGAGACCGCAAAGGGGCAGG
>QEPC01007483.1:738010-802441 GCA_003113815.1 Sphenodon punctatus
GGGCTTGCCCCGTGCCCCCCCCCCGGTGCCCCTGCTCCCCTGCCCTTGTTCCCCGTACCCGTTTCCTGGGTGCCTCCTCCGCCCCCGTTCTGGCTGATGTTTCCGGGGTGTCATGTCCCGCCTGCTGCTGTGGGTGTTGTCCCTGCACCTCCTCCATCATCAGCACGACCCCCGGCTCCCCCTCCTCTGCCTGTGCTCCCTCCACCGCTGCCACTGCCTCCTCCTCCTCCACCTCCTCAACCGTCACTCTCTCGCCCACCGCTCTCTTCCGCCTCCCTCCTCGCTCCATCCCGCCACACTTCCCTGCTGTAGATTTCCCTTTAAATCTCCCTCCGGTGGTTGTGTTGTTGCTGGTTGCCTGGCAGTGACACTGCGTGCATTGTCCACGGGTGGGGATCATTTCCTTTGTTTCCACCCGGGGATTGGCGTCCAGACGTTACTTTTTGTTGTTTCCCGGTGGGAATCTCTTTGACCACGCTTCCCGAGATTTTGCGCCGGGTAGCCTGGGAAGCGTGGTTGAAATTGACCCCATGTGGGTATTGAGCGTGGTGAACATCTGGCGGCCACCTAACAGATATTCAGGGCTCTTTGGCCCCACCGCGGGATTGAGCATGGTTCACTGTGGTTGAGCGTGATCTCGTAACATCTGAAAACACCCTCAGTCACAAAAGTTACTGAAACAAAGTTACCAAATAAATGAAACTACGCAAGTTACCAAAACAAAGGTTGTTAACCAATGTGATGGTAGTCTGCTTTGGCCCATGAACCACTTTTTGTGCCGCCAGATGTTGGCTCGGGATTGCTCCCGAGGGTGTCAGCAGCAAGCCCAGGCTGTGATCCCAGAGACCCCCCGAGGTCACAGTCCGGGCTATGGTCCACCCAACTGGGCCGAAGCAGGCCACAGCGGGCTATCCCATGTGTTTTAGGTTACCATGACCCAACCCAGATTTGGGCCACCATGGCTGCCTGTCATGGCAGGGAGCTGGGCATAGCGAGGGGCTGGACGCACATTCATGCGGCTCCCCACCCACCCCATGTTGGTGGCAGGTTCCTGACCTGGGTTGTGTTGTGATGGTGGCACTCCATCATCACATTTGTTAATACCCAAAGTTACCAAATAAATAACCAAAAAACTGAAACAAAATTATCTAAGTTACCAAAATTGCCAAAGTAAAGTAGCCCAAACCAAGTATTTGTTGCTGAAAACAAACCAGAAAATGAGTAGTGCTTGGAACCCACTTTGTCAAAGTAGATACTACTATAGTAATTTGTCAATGTAGGTATTTGAAACAAATATTAATATCACCCCTAGCTTAGTGTAAAATGCCACTGGGCTTTTTGTTAGAGAAAGCATGGCCAAGAAGGGTTGTTACATTCCCCAAAAGATACGTGTGTGCGTGCGTGCATGTGTGCATGGTGGGGAGGACACTCTCTTTCACTTAATATGCTTGACCCACTTTGGAAGGGTGGTAGTAACTCAGTCCTGCCAATACACTCTAGAGCTAAACTGGAAAACCTTTTCCATCTTTGCAGCTACATTCTGCTTTGGATCCACCTTTTCCATCTCTGTCAATATGCTTTAGATCTGAACTGGAACACCTTTTCCATCTTTGTTAGATTGTAAGCCCCTTCCCAGTGGGCTTACAATCTAAAATGGGCAAGGATGACTGGATGAGAGAACACAGGGAAAGTCAGACACAGACATATTCCCATTTTATAGATGGGGAACTGAGGCTAAGAGATAGTGACTTGCTGAAGGCCACCCAGTGAGTTTATTGGCTAGGGTGATATCTGAACCCTTGTTTCCTACTGTCAAATCCAGCACCTTATCCACTACACCACACAGACCAGATCCAGGTATTAAAAAGTGGTCAATTAAAAAGCAGCTATGGGCCAGATTTGGGTCACAGACAGAGCTGAAACGAGCACCTGCAAAAATGGGTATTCCTGTTGAATTTCCAGTTCCTGAATTGAAGTGAATATTTGGGGTATTTTTTGGTACCCAAACCGGTTTTCAAACAGGTTCCTAAAATACCAAAATACCGAGAAATCTGGGACAAATCTGGGATCATTTCCCCTGAATTTTGGAGGATTTGGGGGATTTTTCGGGATTTTGGTATACTGGTTGTTGATATGTTGGCAATCGGTTGTTGGATTTCAGTTTTCAGGTACATGAATGTTACCTATTCGGGTAATCAAAATGGTACCCGAAAATGCAGTTATTACCTGCTGGTACCAAATCAGGTACCTACTTCAGCTTTAGCCACACAACCGGCGGGAACTATGTTCCCCATCCCTACTATAAATGCCTGGATAAACTTTCCTCAATAGCCAGTTGATACAACTAGGTGATCATCTGTGCTACCTGAGCACCATTGGTGTGCTCAGCACATGCCATCTCTGCCCTTAAGAAACTGCTCGGTTCATACAGACACAATACAGTTTAGATCTTTATCGAACAGTGGGTAACAGAGCAAGCTGGAAGCAGCACAAGGTTGGAGAGATCACTGTGGAAAGGCTTAATGGCAAAGGTGTGTCTTAAGGAAGGAAAAACTAAAAAGAGGCTGCCATGAAGAGATAGAGGTGGTTAGATGTCTCTTTGCATGCTCCTAGAAATTGGAAGGGGAGCTGAATTGGACTCATTCAACTGCTAATGTAGACCTAAATCATCTGTGTGTGTGTCTGTCTGTCTGTCTCTCTCTCTCTCCTCCCCAGGTAACTTGCTTCATTTCCTTGCTCTCAGCTTTGAGGGAGGGTGTCTAAAGGGGAGGAGGCCTCTTTGCATGCTCTTAGCAATTGGAAGGCGAATTGAATTGGACTCATTCAACTGCTAATGTAGACCTAAATCATCTGTGTGTGTGTGTGTGTCTGTCTGTCTCTCTCTCCTCCCCAGGTAACTTGCTTCATTTCCTTGCTCTCAGCTTTGAGGGAGGGTGTCTAAAGGGGAGGAGGCCTCTTTGCATGCTCTTAGCAATTGGAAGGCGAATTGAATTGGACTCATTCAACTGCTAAGACTTGGTGGCAAAGGTTGTGTCTTAAGGAAGGAAAAACTAAAAAGAGACAGACACAGGCATGACGAGATGATGGTAGTTAGAGGCCTCTTTGCATGCTCCTAGCAATTGGAAGGGGAACTGAATCAGACTCATTCAACTGCTAAAGTGGACCTAAGTCACCTGTGTGTGTCTGTCTTTCACTCTCCTCCCTAGGTAACTTGCTTCATTTCGTTGCTCTCAGGACTGAGGGTGGCTGTCCTTCGGCGGCAGCCAAAGGGCAAGGCAAAAGGGCACTGGCAATTTTGAGGCCATTTCAGGGCTAGTTGGAGTAGGTCATATACCGCCTATTCCTGTGACTCTTTGCTATACCATTTACCGCATCACTGCAACATGTCAGCATCCATTCGTAAATCCTGCCCTCCTGCAGTAGTAAATATCTAGTCTGCTTCCGTGTACCTCCTTCCCTTCTCCTCCTTATCTCCTAAACTCCTTATCTCCCAACTTCCCCCCCTTGGAGCAACATTCCTCCTTCCTATCAACCCACACCTCTAGGTTACTATATCTTACCCCCCCCAAACCTGCCCCTCACTCCCACCACTGTCCCCTCCCCCCAAACCTAATACCTATCCCTTGTCTTTCCCCATCTTGGCTACCTTTCTCTTGCGCCCTGTGGAACTTCCATTCTTCCATCCTGAAAGTGCCGTTCATCCATGATCTCTTCCTCTCCCACTCCCTCCAGCTCCTTGCCCTTACAGAAATCTGGATTCCCCCCTATGACACTGCCACTCCTGCTGCCCCCTCCTTTGGAGGTCTCACCTTCACCCACTCACCACACTCTGAAGGCTCTGATGGCTGTATTGGCCTGCCCCTTACCAAAACTTGCCAGTTCAAATCCCTTGCCGCTCTGCCTTCTCACTCTTTCTCTTCCTTTGAGGCCCATTCCGTTGGCCTCTAGTCCCCGCTCCACCTCCATTTGGGGGGCTTTGATATCCATGTGGACACCCACTCTGACCTTGCTGCTTCCTTTCGCGGACCTCTTCATTTGACCTTTGCCTGTGAACTGACTGCCTGATACATCGTGAAGGCCATTCCCTTGACCTAGTCTTATCGAAAAACAGTTCTCTCTCGTCTCTCTCTTTTAAGGACCTTCCTGTCTCTGATCATCACCTCTAGACTTTGCTTCCTTCTTCTCCCCCTCTCAGCTATCTCCTCTATCACCTGCCCAGACTCTGCTGTCTCCATCTTCAACTCATCCCTTTGCTCCACCCTTGACACCCTTGCTCCCCTCTCATGCCATCCTATCCATCACGTAAACCAACATCCTTGACTCGCCCCTACCATCCACCACCATCCTGCTCTGAAGTCGATGAGAGCCTCTGGCAGAAGTCTCGTAAGTTTGCGGATTTCCTCCACTTTAAGTTTGCACTCTCTGAGTGAAATCCAAGCAGCAATGTACGCTCCCCACCAGCACAATGCCCAGCCAGGGTGCAGGTGCAAATGTGCGCATATACCCTGCACACACAGCAAGCCATTCGATGCAACAGTGTGCCCCTGGCGATCCAACCCCCCTCCCCTGAGCCAAAGGTGCCTGCTCCATCCCCCGGGCTGTGGGGTGCGTGGGCTCAGGGGAGTTGTATCAGCAGGGGTGCGCTATGTCACCGAGCAGCTTGCTGTGCACGTGGGGCATATGCACACATTTGCACCTGCACCCTGGCTGGGCATTGCGCCAGTGGGCGGCATATGCCACGATTTGGATTTCACTCAGAAAGCACAAACTTAAAGTGGAGGAAATCAGCGAACTCACGAGACTTCCACCAGAGGCTCTCAGGGACTTGAGAGCAGGATGGTGGCGGATGGTAGGGGTGAGCCACGAATGTTGGTTTATGTGATGGATAGGACGGCAGGAGAGGGGACCAAAGGAGCCAAGGGTGGGGAAAAGGGATGAGTTTCACTACTCATGCCTCGCTCCTACAACCACTGCCGTCTCTTCTTGACATTTGATTCCCTTCTGAAGCCTCCCTGCCTTCTCTCTCTCTGTGCACAAGGTCTTCCCTCCTTCTTCAACAACAAGATTGATAAACTCCACCTACATCCCCTGATACGGTCACCTCCTTCCTCTCTACATCCAACCCCCAACTTGCCCCCTTCCCCTCTCTCCTCCTAACAGCGACTGGCCCCATCACTGCATTTTCTCTGCTGCACATCGACAATCTCTCCCTCTCCGCGGGTCATTTTCATTGGCTTTCAAACACGCCACTGTCTTTCCTATCCTCCAGCTCCTGCCCTTCACTTCCAAGCGCCTGGTGCAGGCTGTCTACACACACTGTTTTGATTTTCTTTCTTCAAATTCCTACCTTTACCACCCTCCAATTGTGCTTCTGACCTCTCTACTCAGCTGTGACTGCCTTCACCAAAATCACTGATGATCTTCTCTTAGGTAAGTCAAAGGGCCTCTACCCCAGTCTTGTCCTCCTCAATCTCTCAGCCACCTTTGATCACTGTCAGCTGGCCTCCTCCTGGATTTGCTATGCTCCCTTGGTTTCCAGGACTCTGTTGTCGACTGGTTCCGTTTATACTAATTATTATTATTATTATTATTATAAGCATTTATATAGCACCAGCGATGTACCTGGTGCTTTACAGAGAATAAGATAGACATGGTCACTGCCCGAGAGCTTACAATCTAAAGACAGGGAGAGGGGAGACAGGGAAGGGGGAACAGAGGGAGAGACAAAAGATGCAACATTCATGAGGATTATCTCTCTTAAACTGCTCCTTCAACATTTCTCTTGTTGGTACCTCCTCTACATTGCTTCCCCTCTCTGTGGGAGATCCCCAGGGCTCTCTTTTTCTTCTCCCTTTACACTCTTTCTCTGGGTAAACTCATTGAAACCCACGGCTTTCAGTATCATCTGTATGCTGACGACACGCAACTCTATCTTTCCACTTCCATGCTCTCCCCCTCCATCTAGTCTCATATTGCTGACTGTCTTGCTGACATCTCTGCCTGGATGTCTCGCCGCCAACTCAAGCTTAATGTGGTCAAGGCCAAACTCCTCGTCTTCCCCTCCTACTATCCTCTCTCAATTTCCATTGAGGGAGTCATTATCTGGTTGGTCCCTCAGGCCTGGGATTCATCTTTGACTCCTCCCTCTCCTTCATGCCTCAGATCCAGTCTGTTGCTAAATCCTGTCAATTTGCTCTGTATAATATTGCTAAAATCTGACCCTGCCTTACTGTTTCCACTGCAAAAACCCCAGTTCATACTGTAGTCATCTCTTGCCTTGACTACTGCAACTTCCTCCTTACTGGCCTCCCCTGCTCTGATCTTGCCCCCCCTCCCCATCTCTGTTCAATGCTCCACGGCCCAAAATCATCTACCTTGCCTGTTGCTTTGACCACCTTCACTCCTCCTTTCCACACCGTACACTGGCTCCCTCTACGTGAACTCATTCAACACAAGCTCCTGGTCTTCACCTTCAAGGATCTTCATGGCCTTGCTCTCCCATAGCTCTCCACTCTTGTATGTCACCACACTCCACCCACGGCTGCTCATGACCCCCTTGCTCCTCAAAACGTCTTCGCCCCTTCTCTCTTGCTGCCCCTCATCCCTGGAATTCCCTCCCTATATACATTTTCTCTGCTCCCTCCCCCACAACTTTCAAATCCCTTCTGAAAACCCACCTCTTCTGTCAGGTCTTCCCTAGCTTGTCATGAGTGAAATTGGGTTCTCTTCCCCCTCACTTAGAATATAGTTCCCTGTAACTAAGTGAAACACGTGTGCCAGCAACTTCTCAACCTCATGAATGTACTCTTGTCTCTCCTAATGTCTGCCTTTCCCTTGTCTCCCCATCCTTTGTCTCTTAGATTGTAAGCCCCCTGGGGGTAGAGACCTGTCTATAACTATTGATTGTACAGCTGGTGCTATAATAAATAAAATAATAATAATAAATAATAAAAAAATAAAAATAAAAATTAGGGCTACTAGTTGTTACTGCAAAACATATCATGATCCAATTACAAATCATGATGCAAAATGGTGACTTTGGCGTACTGTACTGTAGCCAAGCAGCCCTGTTTGATTACACTTTGTTGAAAGATCAGGGCCTCCATAGATGCAGTCCATAGGTTTTGCACCCAGCGGACTTTTATTATTAGAACCCAATTAATGTACAGTGCCCCCACCCCACCCCGCAAATCAACATATGACCTTCCATGTTGAGTCCAAACACCTCTATGAACTTTTGGATTGGCCCTTCTGGCTAGCCAACAACAGGGTAGGCCTAGATACTACAGAACCAGAGCAAACTCTAGTCTTTGCCTGTTTCCAGCTGAGACACCCAAGCAAGTTTATACAACTCCAGAGATAGGCATCTACATTTTGAGCCCTGCCTCTCCCTATTCCTTCTACTGAGCATTCATACTCAACTTACATAGTTTTCTTCCATTGGCTGGCCAGGACTCCCAACTGAGGCTGATTAGCTCAGGAGGTAGTGGCTCCCATAGTAGCCCTGTGGATCATATATCTGTTGGATTGTGCAACCGTCACAAGTAAAAGCTCCTTGCAAGCCTTGCAAGCTTAATATGGGACTTGTCCAGTAGGGGGAAGGTCAGGAGATGAAGCAAGTTTTTTTCTCTCCTTGTCTCCTCTCTTCTCCTCCATCTTATCCCATGCAGTCTGTACAGTATGGAAGCATGTCTTCTGAGTTCTTAGTAAAGTTCTGTTTTGAAGAAACTTCTGCTGACAGAAAGCTAACTCTACAATAGGTTATGGGCCCAGGACATCTTCAAGGCAATTTTGAAGACTAGAAGAAGTCCAGAAGGAGTGCAGACTGTGAAAGAAAGAAAACTCCCAGACAGAGAGTAAGAAGGCCTCAATCCCAGAAGGGGAAAGGGAGGGAAGCAAGTATGGCAAGCAGATCAGACTTTCAGTAGGAAAGCTGAACAATGTAAACTACCAATTGTGGAAGTTTAAAGCGGAAATGCTGATGTCTAAAGATGATCTATGGAAGATGATTGCCAGAAACAGACCAGCAGCAAATCATGAGGAATGGAATAAAAAGGACAGGTTAGCAAAGGCTACAATAAGTTTATTGGTAGAAGATGACCAGCTAATCCATACAAGAAGTGAGAGCACAGTAAGAGGCATGTGGATTGCATTGCAAAACTTGCATGAGAGAACTAGCCTGAATAGCAAACTGTTTCTGCTGAGGAAACTAAACAAAATGAGGCTTGGCAAAGAAAGTGAAATACAGGAGCATATAATGTCATGTTGGAAGTAGTGGCACAGCTGCGCTGCATTGGAGAAGATATAAAGGACAGTCATGTGGTAGCCCTACTCCTCTAAAAAATACCTGAATCTTACAGTGCCCTCATCAATGCCCTGGAGACAAGGCCAGAGGCTGAACTGAAGCTGGAATTTGTTAAAGGTAGACTTGCGGATGAATTCCAGCACAGAAAGGAGAACCTGCAGAATGATCTAAAGCAGGGTAATGAGACTGCACTGAAAACCTCAGACAAAGCTCCTAAGAGGGAAACCAGAGTATGCTTCAGATGCAAAAAGGAGGGACATTTAAAGAAAGACTGCTATATATGGAAAGCAGAACAGCAGAAACTGTCTCCACGAACACCTAAGCAGAGGGCTAAAGTCACAAACAGCAACACAGTCGCTCAACAATGGAGTGGGTGCTTCAGAGCAAGGCAAGACAGCTCATCCCAAAATTGGTGTGTAGACTCCGGGGCAATGACCCACATGACTAGCAATAAAGGATTATTCACAGGGCTGGATCTGAGCAGTAAAGAAAGGATCTACCTTGCAAATGGGAGAAACATCGACGAGGAAGGAATTGGACAAGGATTCCCGTACTTCAGGGTCCCTTTCTCCCTTGTAACTATGACAAGCATATACATCTGCAACGTCTCAAATTTGTGATTGTATTCCTGTCTCTCCCTATGTTCCCCTCTCCTTTCTCTCCCCTCCTTTGTATCTCCTTGATTATAAGCGTATCAGGGCAGAGACCTATCTATTAATGATTGTACAATGCCAGGTACATTACTAACACTATATAATTAATTAATTTAATAAATTTAAATGAATAAGTAATTACCTCTTCTTTCAGGTTTCCCACCCAACCCGCAAAGCAGTGTGTTTGGAAGAAATGTGCCTATGGGTATGAAGGGAAGATCCTCAGTTTCAATACAGGATTGAATTGAACACTATTCAACACCTAGTGTTTTAACACTAGGGCTGAAACAGGAAATTTCGTCGAAATCTTAGTTCTTGGTTTTTCTTAGGACAAATGAAAAACCACAGGATGTTTAAGGGCAGTGGATTGTGTGCATGTGCAAAATGGATGCCACCCTTAATCAAAATCATGGCGACACTATTCCTGCCATTTTGGTTAAGACTGGTGGCCATTTTGTGCATGCACAAAACAGCCCAGCATACATTTTGCACATGTCCAGTTTTTTCTCTCTCCTGCCTTCCTTCCTTGGTAATTTCTTGCTAAGAATATGTCATGGGCTCAGGGAATTCTCAGGAAATAGATTCCAGTGCCCAAAATCATGAGAGAAAAAAGTGGTACTTATTCAGTCCTAGTTCACACAAATTAGGGCTGAAACGGCATGCTACTGCGGTAACTTTTTCTGACAGAAAAAGCTCTTCTGCAATGAGTGGCATGGTGTGACAGAGACATTCATTCTACAACTTTCATTCTGTCACTTCCGCCAGCTGCAAAAATAGCGGAATAATGTTTTTTCCGACAGCTTCTAGCTTCTGCAATTTCCACTGGCACTGCAAAGTAGCGGAACAATCCTTGTTCCGACAGTTTCCGAGATTGTTTCAACAGTTTCTGAATTAGCGGAATGCCAGCAGAATTAGCAGAATGCCAGCGGAAAAGCTGCGGAAAGTCGCGGGCAATAATGAAATGGCGGAATGAAATAGTGGAATGGAGTTGCCACTTCAGCCCTATCTTGGGCAAATCTCCCCATCTCTCCACTTATGATTCCTCATCTGTACAACGGGGCTATAAAAAAATAAATGGGCATTTGTGGCAGTGACTTTAATGTGGAAAGGGTGTGAGAAGGATAGTTTTAAGGGATGGAGAGTATGCATTGACATACCTGCTTGTTCCACCACCACCCCAGAGCACATGCTCCTTGATTCCCCACTCCCACTCCTCGAAGTGCTATTAACAACCCAGTGGAATGGTGTGAACTGTGGGGAAAGGAAGAGGGGATATGAGATTTGGGGTGTCTCATGTCACACCTCACACTTTCCCTTTCTCTATGGTGCACATTATCACTGCTGAGCAGAGTCTGGAGAGATGCGGAGAAAGGGAAGAAAAGTGGGACACAATATGGGGGGAGGGGTCAACTCCCACTCCTTATCTCATCTTAATTGAGATATGTCTCAATTTCATCAGACCCAGGCCCGGCAGTCTCTGTGCTTTCCCAATGTTTGACGGCTGTGAGGGACTGGATGAGGCAGAGCCAACTGAAGCTGAATCCTGACAAGATGGAGATAATGTTGGTGAGAATGGCGGGTGTGACTTCCCCCATCATTGACGGGGTTTGTCCCCTGCTGGTCTCCCAGGTGTGGAGTCTAGAGGTGCTCCTGGATTCCCAGCTCCACTTGGATATCCAGGTGGAGAGGAGACAGTGGCGAAGGGGGCTTTCCACCAGTTACATCTGGTTCGGCAGCTTCAGCCTTATGTCTCGGACTCTGACCTGGCCACCATCATTTATTTAATTTAATTTCAGTTTTTATTTATATCCTGCACTCTCCTTCACAAGAAGCTCGAGGCGGCTTACAATTAAGTGAAATACCATAAGGTCCACATCAGACCATAAATAATACATAATAACCAATCCAAAAAGACAATAACCCATTACAATTGAGAAAATGAACAAGGCAAGCCAACATTCTAAATAATACATATTAACCATCCATTTCCTCACTTCTCCTCATGCTGCTGCCTGGAACCTTTCCTATACCCATTTAGAAATAATATAACACAACAGTCCTCCCTTCTAAATAATATATATAATATATATTAACCACAATTAACCTCACCTTCCCCACCTGCTGCCACCAGGGGGGAACCCTCCCACTCCCATTCCACCTGCTCTCACCAAGTGGAGTGGGTCTTCTACAAGATTACATACCCATTCTCTCATAAAATCCCCCATAATTTTAACATATTATATAACTCATCAATATAAGCTCACAGTTACAAAAAACCCTTCCTCATTTAAGTCACTCCTAACACATTATTGAAAACAATCCCCCAATTCACAAAAATACCCCTCCTCCCTTAATACAATATCACAATAACAAAATAATCACTCCTCCCCCTTCCCCATATCCAGCACTCGCATTCCCCGGCGGATCAGCTCCCTCTGCCACCAAACGTCAATAATGTTAGTCAGCCTCCGTGGCTCATGCTTTTGTTATATCGAGACTGGACTAATGCAATGCGCTCTATGTGGGGCTACCCCTGGTGGATGGTCCAAAGGCTTCAGCTGGTGCAGAATGTGGCAGCCTGGCTCCTTACAGGGTTGGGTCGCCAGGAGCACCAGTGCTTTGTTCTCTGCACTGGCTGCCTATCGGGCTCGATTCAAGGTGCTGGTTCTCACCTTTAAAGCCCTACACAGCGTCAGCCCAACGTATCTGCGGGACCGCCTCAGTCCCTGGGTCCTTAATTGGCCCCTGCGGTCTGCTGGGAGCTCCTTCTTGGAGGTCCGCTGAGTAAATCAGGGGGACACTATGGAAAGGGCATTCTCAGTGGCCGCACCTCGGCTGTGTAAATCCCTCCTGGAGGAGGCTCGCCTAGCCCCAGACCTGGTGACTTTTCATCGGACTTGTAAAACCTGGCTATTCTGCCAGGCATTTGATGGAGGACAGGGGAGGGAGGGAGGGATGGGATGGGGGTGGGTTTGAGGGATAGGGTGGGTGGGTTTTTGTTTTATGTTTAGATTTGTATGGCTTCCCCCTAAAGTGGCTTTATATTTGCATTTTATATGTTTTATATTTTTGTTTTAAATTGTAAGCCTCCCTGAGCTGCTTTGCAGAAGGGGCAGGGTATAAAGTTGTATAATAAATAAATAAATAAATAGTGCCTTTGAACCCACCCAGAACACACATCCACTGTTCCCACTTTCCTGGACCCTCCCCGCCCGCAAGTTGTATCTCTGGTGTAAAGTATTCTAAAAAGCCCTTTTCTATAGTATTTCTGTAGGTGAAAAGTTCCCCTATGCCTGCTTTCTCTACTGTAGGGAGTGAGTTCAGGTTACAGAGTGCATATGAGACAGAAAGACAACAGTATATCTTGTCTCATCACATCCTTATCTACTTCTTCCATCTTCCCTCCTGAGAGTCTGTCTTGCCTCATGTGTAAGCACGTAGCTGACTGTTTTGCAGATTTTTGTTTCTTCTGTCAGACAGCAGAACTGGGGCCTGAATCATGTAGAGGCTCAATCCAGGCCCCAAGTAGACAGGAGGTGAGGGAGGGGATGGCTGCACTTTAACAGGGCCCAGAGGCCCCACTAGAGTTGAAACAGGTACCTGATTTGGTACCCATGGGTAGTACCTGAATTTTCAGGTACTGTTTATGTACCCGAATTGGTACCTGAATGCTATTAGAAGAAACTCGGACAAATTTGGGACAAATTTGTATTTTTTTGTATTTTTTGCTATTTTGGTATATTGATATTTCGGGATACAAGGTATGTCGGTATTTCAATTGCTGGTTTTTTGGGTACCCAAACTAAAACTGGTTCAGGTACCCAAAAATACTCAAAATATTAGATTCAATTGCGGTACCAGAAATTTGAAAGGTATACCTGGTTTTGTGAGTACTCATTTCAGCTCTACCAATGCCCAATACCAGGAGACAAAAAAATAGAACTAAATTGTGGCTGTTTGAGTTATTTGTATATAATCTTTTCCTATAAGATCTTTCAAGATTTATCTGAGCAAATTAGAAGCAGTGGTAGAACAGCAGCAACATTTCACACAGTGAACTGGTCTTAAGGGGTACCTAGAAGGGCCAAGATGCGAGAACCACAGACCAAGAGCAGTTGGCTGGTTATAAGGGTTGTCACCTCGGCTTTGATCCGAGGAGGGTATGGCAAAGTGATTCTACTAGCTTTTTCAGAAGTGGACACACCCCTTCTAAGCCCTGCCCCTGACCAGAATGAAATCACAAGTCAAATCAGAAAGGGGATGTGAGAGCCTCTTCATCCTGCTTCTTTCTGGCCATTCCTGCCCCTAATGACATTAGGAATGTGCAAACAGAACCAGGTTCAGCTGTTCAGTGGTTCGGGTCGAACATTGAGTTTGGGTTCGGTTCGGTCTTTAGTTCGGTGCAATCGGAAACTGAAAATGAAATTTGGTTTTTGAAATAAAGGGAAAAAACTGAAAAACATATTTCCGGCTATAACCCTTTTGTTTCCTATTCAATTTTTATGAAATTTGGGGAGATTGTACCCCCGATGGAGGGCACTATGTGTACTAAATTTCGTAATGATTAGATAAAGGGAACCGATTTCAGAAGCAATTAAATGTTGTGATTTTAAGAAAAGCTCCATACACATTCATGGCTACAACTTCTTTATCTTGCATCCAATGTTCATGAAACTTGTGCATATTATATCCCTCCATATGCTTAATACTTCTGCCAATTTTCAGAAAGAGTGGATAAAGGGTCCCAAGGGTATAAGACATTAACCTGAAAATACATTTCCAGCTGTAACATTTTGATATTCCATTCTGTTTACAGGATATTTGGCAAGAATGTATCAAATACATTTCCTGCCATTTCAGCAAATGTACAGGAGATTTTGATAAAGGGACCCAATTATATAAGCAATTGATGTTGTCCCCGTGAAGATCATTATTCAAATGAATATCCGCATATTCAGTGCCAGTCAGAGGCAGGCACCCTGCATGGCAGGGGGAGAGAGACTGTAGGAGGAAGGATGTGGAGCAACCCCAAAGACTGACAGACACATTCAGTGGCCAAACACATTACTGCAAGCTTCTAGCTTTACAGGACCAATAGGTAGTGGCTTCGAGGTGGGCATAGGGGGCGGCCCTGAGGCGGGCATAAGTAACATGACTGGGACTTCTGAGATAGAATCCCAGCAGTCAGGAGACATCGTTTAAACACATCCAGGCTGGCCAACTATCAATCACATCCTGCAGCACTGAGACAGAGGACATAAGAGAATCTCAATTGACTCTTTCCTAAATAGATGCTTCTGACTTCCCAGAAACAAGTGGGGGAGATATGTTGGGATGGTCCCAGCACAGAATGAGGATATTTGGTTGACATTTCTGTTGGCCAATTTGCATCACAAACCGATCTTATATCACAGTGACATAAGAGATTCCCAGGCATAGGCCCCTTCTCTACATATGTTGTACAGGCATATAAAATTGGGACCCTTTATAAAATATATCAGATATTTGGCAGAGATGATCATAAAAGTGAAATATATAGACCTACCAAATTTCATGTACACTGGTTGGACTACAAAGATGTTCTAGTCAGACATACATTTATATGTTAATTGCTTATACCACCAGGACCCTTTTCCCAATCCGTCCAAAATTTGGCAAATATAGTAAATATGGGAAGGGGTATAAACCGGACAAGTGTCACCTACATTAGATGTGAGGCAAAGAAGTTACAGCTAAGAATGTATATGTAGAATATTGCAAAATACAATAATTCAACCACTTCTAAAATCGGATTCCTTTATCCAATCGTTTTGGAACACATAATGCTTTATGTTGGAGGTATAGGCACCCCGATTTTCAGCCACATAGCATAAAAAACAAAAACGTTACAGCTGATAATGTGTTTCCCATTGAAACCAATGGAAATTCAATTCCGAACTCACCGAACGCATCTGAACCGAAGGTTCGAATTCGAGTTCGGTTCGCATGCTCGGTTCGGTTGAGTTCGAGTTCGGTCGAGTTCGGTCCGAGTCTGAACTCCAAACTTCCGAACCGCGTTTGCCCATCCCTAAATGACATGAGTTCACCCACTCCCATAATCTTTCACCCCCACCACCTCCTGAAGTCCTGATCTCTCTGGGTTATCCAATTTCTCTGGAGAAATTTATGTGGAGCCCAGAGTTGAGGGGTTAAAACTAGGGCTGAAATGAAAATCAATTGAGAATTGTTACCATAATCTCAGGACAATCTCAGTAATGGTTTGAGATTCTCGACTAAGGGTGATTTCTGACGTGACGGGGTGCCTATTGGCCCTGTCACGGAATCACCTTTTGATTCCCCGTCGGAATCAAAACGGCGGGGAATCAGGAGGGGAGGGGCTGTGCGGTGCAACGTGCGGCTGCACAGCCCCGCCCCTCCACGCTCCCCCAGCCGCCCATCCTCCTGCGCCCGATTCTGTCCCGGGGTCTGGGCCACGGCCCGGAATCGGCAGCGGTAACAAACGTTACTGGTCACCAATTCCCGGCCGTGGTTCAATTAACCACGCTTTCGGGGATGGTGCCCGGACCATCCTCGAAAGCATGGTTATTTTGCTCACTGCTGGTGGTTCACCATGGTGAACATCTGGCGGCAAGCAACCAGATGTTACGGGACCACCTGCCACCACGGGGGATTGTCCGTGGTTGACTGATCTTGTAACGTCTGAAAATACCCTAAGTAAGGGTAAAGAACCGGGGGGGGGGGGGTGTTGGTTACTGATTCTCGCTAAAAATGAATCGAGTACTGTGATTCTCAACGATAATTGAGAAAAAAAAATCAAGATCAAGTTTCAGCCCTAGTTAAATTTGAGATCAAACCCAGAGGGGTGCTAACACTACAATTGTCCGGTCTGTGTGGAGCAGGGCAGAACCCTACATCCTGAGTAGTGCTAAAAAAGGTACCTGATTTATTACTTTTGGGTAATACCTCCTGTTTCATGTACTGTTTTGGGACCCTGACCGGGTACCCAAGCCCTGATCTGGTAACCAATTACCTGGATTGGTTTTTACCATTACCGATGTACCAATTAATTTACCATTTACCAATTGGTAAATCGGTAAATTGATATGGGAAAATAGCAAAAATTAGGACATTCACTCAAAAAATCGGTACTAGAAATTGGTATTCAAGGAATGGAAGTCAGTAAAATTGGGCCTTCGGGTAACTCATCAGGCACTAATCAGGTATCAATTAGTACCTAACGTTGGCAGGTCGACTTGAGTACCACAAATTCAATGGGTATACCCATTTTTGGAGGGCACTCATTTCCGTTCTAATCATGAGTTTCTCCTGGACCAAGTCAAATGTGCCAGGAACTCAGCTCAAGTTAAGCCTGCTACAGCAGCTCGGGGCGGCTTACAACAACTTTAAATATATATAAAAATATAAAAATCTAATATATATAACAGCATAAAAACAACAATAAAACCCAAGGCAGAGCTAAAACCCACTCCCACTCCCCAAACCCAACACCCACCCACCCATCATCTATCTCACTCACGAAAGACTTACAGTGCTCTCATATTTTCTTTGAATATTCATTTTTGCTCTAGATGTGATGTAGGAGAAATTACAAAATACTAAACAGCAAAATTAATGAAGTGAATGAAATAAATGAAATACTGAACTGAAGTACTGAACAGATGAAAACAGAGTAAACAAACTTACAAATTTCAAAGTAAGTGAATGCTTGATGGCTCAGTCCAACTGCAAGTCCCTTCAAGAACAGTGCCACTCACAGAGCTGTCAGTCCTTTTGGCTGTTATCATCTTGGGGAGGGAGGGGAGTCTTCTCACTTTGGTGGCACTTGTTGTTTTCCACTCACTGTGGGACATCCCTATCGTTGTGTTGCTTTTGTTAGCATTGAGTAATTAGCTCCCAGTGAAGATAGTCCCACCATGGGCCTGTGCATACGGTGCTCTGCTGAGCAAAATCTTACAGTTCAGGGTCCCCCTTCTGGAGGGATGGTCTGTCCATGTATTCTCTACTCTGTTCTTCCTGGAGATTGGATATCCTTCATGCCCCAGTTCTTCCTTTCCCCATATGGGCTGTAGGTGACGCTATCTCAGCTTCTACTGCGGGTGTGGGGGCCACCCTTCCTACATCCCCAGCAGGATAGCTCCAGCCAGCCTTGGAGCACCGTGCCCTGCTGTCTCCAAAACAATCCTCTTCCTTATGACTGGGCTAGAGCCCTTTTTGAAACTCAGTCACGTCATATGACTCATCCACATCTATGTGTCCTACAACTATGTGTCCACCCTGCTTCGTCACAAGTAGCAAACATGAAAATGGATGTTCATTTCTGGAAACAAATATCCAAATCTTATTCATACATTTATAATTGCACATTTATTTCATCTCTAGTTTGGAGGACTCAATGAAGCCGATACCAAGCCCCGCGGATCCTGTGTGCAACCCTGCACGCACGCAACTGCATGCAAACTGCACAGCTCCCTATTGTAGGCACATTGTGTGCCACAGAAACCGCACACTTGTGCACATGCATGCAGGATCCCTAGGGATTGAGACAGAGCCCATTAACAGTCCAGTATGGGATGTGGACTGGTGCTGAAATCACCTTTTTTTGAAAATTTGGTTGAGCGTAGGCCAAAAAACCCCCAAAAAACATGGAGCAAAGAGCTGAGGATTGCAATTAGAATCCTGATAATCCCCTGGTTGGAGATGGCTTGGATAAAATGAGAACTTTCATTTTATCAAGTTTACAGTTCATCTCAATTTTAATCGGTGAGCCAAGAAAATCTATGGACCTTCCAATAATAATTTAAAAAACAAAACAAAGCACATTGCCTTCTCTTTTTTATTATTTCTTTGTTCCACAACAAGAAAAGGAGAGCTGAAACAATAGGGGGGAAAAGAAGGCTGAACATACTTTTCTTTCTTTTTCTTTCTTTCTTTCTTTCTTTCTTTCTTTCTTTCTTTCTTTCTCCAAATGCACAAAGTGCCAGAAATCTTTCAGGGAAGCTTGTTACATTTTTCTGCCTGACTCAAGCGGGTCAGCTAGGTTTGTGCAGCATGTGACTTCGGAGGAGGCTTTTGTTTCCCAAACTGGAATACTGCCTGATATCACTAGCACAGCTTGCTCCCTAAAAATGACAGGCTGCATTTTTCAGTTGCGGCCTTCATTTCTGCAGGTGCAATTTTGCTGGTGGTTGCATTTTGTGAACGCGTCAAATTGCTGAAGCACAAATATTGGAGGCTAGACATGTCATCTAGCTGCTTATGGGTGCCGGCAAATTTGGGCAGTTACCAATTGAGTAGGTGTGCTCGTGGATTGTTGCCCTTGTCAAAATGTGGGTGCCGTTTTTGGAGGAGGGAAATTGCCCTCCACAAAAAGACCGAGCTGGGTTAAGACTCAGCTGAGGAAATAACCTTTGAATGATATCATTCTAGTTAAGACCGGCATTCTGCAACCCATCAGAACTGTGAATCTTTTAAAAGAGAGGGGCGGAGGGGGGCATGGGTGATTTCTTCCCAGGAGGCTGATTCCTAGAAAGCAGAAATACCTCCATGGTTTGGCACTTGTGTGGAAGCATGGAGGAGTAATTTGAGTCACAAAGTAATCATGACTGAAAAAAAGTCAGGATGCTCTTCAAGACTGACAGCAAGGAAATCCACACGGAGCTCCTTCTGCACAAAGTCAAGTTATTGTGCCTTTGTGTGTGTAGGGAGGGGGAAAGATATCTGACTGTAAAGCTCTGTTGTGTTGTGTTGTGTTGTGTTGTGTTGTGTTTTTTTCAAAAAATAACTCTCTACATTATCTAGTTAAGAGAGGTGGTGGGCGTGAGTAAGCAGCTACGGTTATTGTAACCCAGAAAGGTGTGGGGTCAAGTCAATAGCTGAAGCAAATATTCATGGTGAATATAGCACCCTAAACGGTCTTGGCCCCTCATACCTTAGGGACCGCCTCGCCCTTCGCGCCCCAGAGCGGCTCCTGCGGTCTGCCGGGGGTGCCCTCCTGGAGGTCCCCCGTGTTAAGCGGGGGGCCACGATGGAGAGGGCATTCTCGGTGGTGGGACCGCGGCTGTGGAACTCCCTTCCGGAGGAAGCTCGCCTGGCCCCAAGCCTTTTAACATTTCGGCGGAACTGTAAGACCTGGCTGTTTGCCCAGGCCTTTGGGAGGGAGGGTGGGGAGGGAGGATTTTAGTCCCCCACCCATTTATTTATTTATTTATGTCTAGCCCTGTTTTATATTTTATATTTAATATGTGATTGTTTTTAAATGAATTTTAGTGTATTTTTATTGTTGGAAGCCGCCCTGAGCTGCGCAACGCAGCTCAGGGCGGGGTATAAATCTGAAAAATTAAAAAAAAATTAAAAAAAAATATTGAATCCAATAATTTTGCCTGCCTTATTAATTATTATTATTATAAGCATTTGTATAGCGCCAGCTGGCACTTTTCAGAACAATAAGACAGACGCGGTCCCTGCCTACGGCTTACAATCTAATAGACACGGAGGGGGGAGACGAGAGGGGACATAGGGAGAGACAAGGGATAATAACATTGAAGTGGATGCGAAGTCTCAGGTGCATGTGCTTGGCTTCATTGCAATAAGGCAGGAGTCTGTGGGGAGGGCAGACAGTAGATATTGAAAGGAAAGTTCTAACAGGCGTCGGGAAAGGCGGCGAGGAAGAGGTGGGTTTTGAGGAGGGACTTGAAGGTGCGAAGGGAGGGGGCAAGGCAGATGTAGGCAGGGAGGGAGTTCCAGGCATGGGGGGCAGCAAGGGAGAAGGGACGAAGGCGGTTAGGGGAGCAGGGAAGACAAGGGAGAGCGAGGGACGGGGCAGAGGAGGAGCAGAGAGTGCGTGCTGGAGTGTGTAAGGAGACTAGGGCTGAGATGTAAGGGGGAGCCAGGTTGTGAAGGGATTTGTAAGCGAATACCAGGAGTTTGTGAAGAATGCGTTCGGGAAGGGGGAGTCAGTGAAAATTTAGAGTTGAATCTTGTCAGCATAGAGGTGATATTGAAAGCCGTGGGAGGCAAGGAGTTTGCCAAGGGACAGGGTGTAGATAGAGAAGAGGGCCCAGGACAGAGCCTTGAGGAACCACAAACGAGAGGGGGAGGGAGGAGGAGTTGGAATTGGGAAGAGAATCTGGTCTTGCGAAGTGGATATGAACCACTATTGATTCTCATTTTGAATGCATAATTTTGGTTATTTTTGTCATTTCTGTTTCATTTGGGGTATTTTCGTTTTTTCAGTTATTGGCCTTGGTATTTTGGTTATTTTGATATTTAGCATGAAATTACTGAAGAGCCACCGAAGTGAAAAATAACACTCCTGACTAGATCTACAACTGGGTACCCAGCCAGTCAAGCACATCATCGAATTTGGGGTGCTCAACTTGCCCTGGTCATATTCGGGCACTAACAAGTACCCCAATGTGACCCAATGGGCTACCCAACTCCCCGGGCCCCGGACTAACTCACCTCATTGGCTGGGCTACTTCTCCTCTGGTGCAGAATCCTGGCTGCTCCCTATTTCTCCTCAGCCCACGCACCACTCAACTGAGTGGGAAACTTCCCCACTTGGCTTTTTATGATGGGCGGGGGGGGACTGAGGAAGCCTCTATTCACAGGGAACCCAAAATGCGGGAGCGCACGGACTGGGGACAAGCAGGGAGCAGCCAGGAGTCAGAGGATCAGTAGCCTGACTACTGAGGTGAGCCAGTCCAGGACCCAGGGATCTGGGGACGCCGGGATTGGCATCTTGGGATGCCCCAGATATGGTTATTACCCATGATAGCTAACCTGTTACCTGATGCAGCTCTACTCCTGATGAAATAAAACAATCAAATCTCCCAAAATACCCAGGTTGTTTTAACTTTGGTACTGGGGTATTTTAATTTTGGGATTTTTTGGATGTTTTAGTGTATTTTATCTTGTATTTTAAAATGTTGTTAGCCACCCTGAGATACTTGTATGAGGATGGAGCAACATTTAAATTTTTAATAATAAATAAATAAATAAATAACAGCCTGGGTCCCACTTACCTGAAAGGCCTCTGCAACAGAGACAAGCTATCTGTATCAGCCTGGCCCTTTAAGGCAGTTAGTGTCAACAGAAAGGCATAGGTATACCTGCAGATAGAGGCTAGTGCATCAAGTACATGTTAAGGGGGATGCAGGTGCTGAGGTTAAAGGGACAGCACCAGAAACCCTTACACCTGGTCAAACCTCCACAGACTAAGTGCCTGAGAGGGCCACCTGGCCTGGGCAGGGCTTGGCCTGCCCTAAGTTAGAAAAGGCTAAGCCTGGAGCTCAGTTGGGGTGGGTCCCATGGGAAGACAAGGGTCAGGGAGGGTGTTGTCTCACAGCAAACTGATTTCAGGTGGGATTGTGTCTTGCCAGAGTGAAGGAAGATAGCCTGGGTCCAGGAGGAACTGGGCCTTACCAGGAGAAGTGGAACTTGGAAGGGACTATGAGGGTTTGATACCTGGTCAGGAGAGATTGTGAGCATTTTTTGGAGGCAATGTAAGACTTTTATATTTGGCTGAATGTTTGGTAGGCAGGGATAGGTGTGGAGAGGTTGGGACTTCTTAATTAGTTTTGTTTTTATATATTTTAGTTATTATACATGTTATATATTTTTATTTTCCTGTACAATATATTTTATTCAAAATATTTTCATTTTATGAGCTATAGGAAAAAGGGCATGATATAAATTTTAAATAAATAAACTTCACTAGATAGCACTACTGAAGTTAACAAAAGACCAAAAGACCAAATAAACAAAACTGTGATGCAAACAAAGTTAACTTAATCAAAACTAATGAACAAAACAAATACGCAAACTTCAAATATATACAGCCTAATCCTAAACTCTGCGCAGTGCCAGAAAGGATGAATGTGCAATGTGTATGCAATCTGTGGATAGGGACTGCTGCATGAGCATTTGTGTGAAAGCTGCATGGAAGCTGCACGCAACATGCACAGCCAGACGTGCACAAGTTGAGGATTGAGCCAATGCCAAGGATAGTTTGGATACTGGAACATGTGACTGAATATGCAAATTATACTTGTGAATATGAAATTGCACATTGGTTTTAGTCCTAGTTTCAGTACTAATGGTTTCCCCTCCTTTATAACCTACCCTCACAACCTTGCTCCCATTATGCAATGGGGTAAAAGTCATACTCTGCAGCTGGGAATACTAACTGCTTGTCTGATGGTGGTTTGCCCTCAAAAGGAGTAGTAAAGGTCACTTGCAAGGGAGTGGTAGAGAGAGCAACACAACTTGTTTTGCTCGCTCCACCCCCTTTCTCCACCATGGACAACATCACACCGAAGCTCCCTTGTTTACTTCTCCAGTTCTCCCTAGCTCCTGTCTCCCCCCCGCCCCTTGTTCTGCAAACCTGCTGGGCAGGAATGCTTTATAGGTCAGGATGCCTAGCCATTTTCCTGCCCAGCTACCAGCTTGGCTGGTGCGACGGCTGAGATTTGTACTTCTGCAAAAGCTGATTTGAGTTGATGAAATGAAATGGCATTTTGAACTCTCTGAGAGTGGATAGCCCATTGTGCGCATTCGTTCTTTAGGACACAGATGTGCCCCTAATCCCTTCAGCAGTACATTTCCTCCTGGGACTCTCTTGATTGTCTGATCTACACAGAGGTATCCTGACCTCCCTTGACCCAGTTTATGGCCCACTCACCATGGTACTCTGCAGAAGGCCAGAAACATCAAGACCATTTTTATTTAGATTGCACTCAGCATTTGATTCAGCTTCTGTGCAGTGCTCGGTCCCTGACGTTAATGCATATAAGGGAGAGAGCTGCGTCTGACTTAGCATGCATAAGGCTGAACTGGATGCCAGGAGACTTTTATGGGCTAAGAATAGGGTCAGACTGAAGACAAAACAAGGTGGCTGCCCAAGATCCTGTGTGTTAGGGACTCGAACTCACACCAACACGTTTCTTAGCTTTATCCCCTCAACAAAAGCAAACAAGGAGTGTGTGCCTAGGTCAGAAACTACCGGAGACAGACAGAAACAACAGATAGGAGATAGGAACATGGGAAGGGGGAGAGACCATGTGAGTAGTGATTGGGGAGAGAGGAGCCCATCACTTAATTTGTAGAAAAAAGAGGTAATGGGTAGAGCTGAAACGGTTACCTAACTTGTTACCCGTGGTTAATACCTACCTGCATTTTTTAGTCCTGTATTGGGTATTCAATGGGCTATCCGATCATGGATTGGGTACCTAGATACCAAAAAAATCTGTCGTTTTTATTACTGACATGCCGCTTTTTCCAGTTACCAACTGAAAATTGGGATGGAAACCAAAAACCAGGACCTGAAATCAATATTCTGGGTGTGGAAGTTGACATTATGGGACATCAGGTACCCAAATCAGGTTGCAATCAAGTAGCATTTTACACCCAGTATTTTCAAGTCAACTCAGGCTGACTCAGGAAATCTTGGGGTACCTGTTTTTGCAGGTACTCATTTCAGTTCTGGTTCAAGTTTGCTCCAGAACTCCCACCCCTTGACCTCAGGGGCAAATTGAATTGTATTCAGAGGAGCTGGTGGAGCTCCCCTGCCAGCCCCAATTCCTGCTTCACCAGCTCCCTATTCCCGCCCTTCCTTTGCATCCCTTGCAAATGGCCAGAGGAAAATGGACTGAGGCCAAGGGTGAAGGTTGGTGCTGCTGTTGCCAATTGGATGTCTGAAGTCACCTATCAGTCTCTCAATCCTGTCTAGAGACTAGAACTGAAGCTGGTGCTTCTGCCTCCAACCAGTTGCGTACAGGGTCTTGCTGAGCAGCATCAGAGACAGGGACTGGAAGAGGTGCAGGGGGAGCCCTGTCACAAATTAAGCCTTAGCCTGGACAGAGCGAAAAATCATTGAGGCATAAGGAAGAGGGACAAGTGGGGAGGGGGATGGGGAGAGAGGGGAAGAGCTAGAAGAACCAGGGGGTCTTCATCCACATGATCTAGTGCCATAGCTGGGGAAAACCTGCAAAGCTGCATTGGAGACATTAGCCTTCCTTCAACTTACAGCAGCTGAGATTCAGAGCTGTAGTGTCCAAAACATATTTTATTAAGACAATCATTTAGGCTGTATCAGGGTTGGGGGACGAAGAGCGGGGAGAAGCGGCCGCGCGCCGCTCAGAGAGGCCGAAGGGCAGTCAAACGCCCCCGGCACGGGAAACCCCGAGCAGCCTTCCCCAAAGGGGCCCGAAGCCCCAGCAACAAAGGCAGAGCCCAGAACAAGCCCCGCCCACGTAGAAACGCCGAGTCCCTCGTCGGGACAGGGGGCGGGGCTAGAACAAGCACCACGCCGCTCTGCGCGCTTGCAGGCGCGTAAAGAGGGCGGGGCTTAGCAATTATCAGACAGCCGGCGTAGCTCCTCAGTGCCGGCGATCAGTGCAACTGTGAGGCTGGCCCTGGGAGCGAAGGCGTGCGCAGAGTGCTTTTGAGCACAATTCTTGAACAAGGAGTATTCAGAGCGACTGAAGAGTGAACGGAGAGTGCTTGGTGCGAGACTGAGTGAGTGAGTGGACCAGTGGGCGGGGTGGAGCGTGGGAGGGGTCGGGGTGTGGGTGTGAGCACTAGTCCTTATTGTCTACGGGTCTCCCGCCCTAGCAGCACTTCATCACCTGCCCCCTTGTGTATGTGTGGAGTTCTCCCCCTGACCACACAACCGTCCTTGGGTGCTTTCCCCTTACCTACAACTACCTTCCTATCACCTGGTGTGTTAACCCCTGCACGACTGAGTGGAGACGCGAGTGAGAACAAGCAGGGGCAGTGCCCCCTTGGGGGGCTTATAGAAGGGCTGCACACACAGCTTGCAACGTGCCTTACCCCTGTGATGATACGGTCCCTTTCCTTAATAGGATATTGGCCACACCGAGACCTGAGGGGTACTTTTTCCACGTGCAAGTCTGTGTGCACCGTTCTCCCCCGGGAGTCTCGTTCAGTGCGAGTGCAGGGTGTGGGATTGGCTGGGTCTGTGTTTCCCTTAAAACCCCATCCCCGTCACAGGCTGTTCTGCCGAACTTAGATCTAGAACAGTCCATGATTTTAATGGTAAGCACATTCTCCTCCACCTAACTGGGACACTGATAACCCAAATAGCCACTTGAAAAAGGATAGCACCTTGGGAAGAGGTCTTGGCAATACTGTGGGATAACAGGACATCTCCCTAGGAACTGCAACACAGAGGCTTCTACCATGTCACAGCTGATAGGCTGGCAGAAACAGCAACTAGTCCTCCTGATCTTCCCCAAACATGGCCACCTAATTCATTCGCAGGTGGCTCACTTAGGTTTCTCGTCAGCCCTAAGGATGACACAAGAGGCCTCTTAGCAGCATCAGAAATGGTATAGACAGAGTCATTTCTTTAAGTACCTCAGAGTTTGAATTATTTAACTATTGTGCAGGGATGGCAGCAGGGGAGAGAAAGGAGAGGTTTTGCTTCTACCCATCATAAAACCATACTGGGTTCAAAGTCATACCATGAAATATCTATCACAGAACTCAAGAAGCCGCTCGGATGGATCTTCCCTGACTTATCCAATTGCATGGAACATGGGGATACTTAACCCAAATCTGTCTCTTTTAATTATTTTCCTCTGGACAGATAAAAGCTTTCTATAGGTTCCTGTAGAATATCTGCTCTTTCAAGCGTTCCTCTGCGGCTTTGATACTAAACGATTAAAGCATGCTGGGGGGGAAAAAACAGCCCCAACCTTTAGCTCCCTCTTCTTGGGCCCCTAACTGCAGCTTTGATTGTTGACCTAAATTCCCCTTTCATAACTGAGTCCTGTCACCTCTGGTTCTATTCTTCCAGAAAAGCAGGCAAGGACAACTTCTAGAAGTACAGGGGGATTGTTATCTTTTTCCCCTTGCCTTTTTCAAAAGATGTGATGGTCACCATAGCATGCCTGTATGTTTGAAAACAACCTTCTCCCCCGCTTCTTCAAAACACCACAGCAAGCCCCCTTCCCCAGTTTGCTCAGAAAAATGGAAAAGTCTTTTTGAACTAGAGACCCCCACAGGAGTTACTACAAACAACTTGCTTTCCGGAAAGTTGCAGTAACAGAGTGGAAGAGAGCTGTGAAGGCCTCATGGGACTAGATTGCTGAATGGTTTTCACTGGCAACTTTAGCTCCACTTCTTTTGAGCACTGCCCACTGAAAATGTTACCCCTAATTTCATGAGTGAAAACTTCCTCAGCCAATACTAGCTGGGGTTCCTAACTTCTCTTTACTAGACTCTCTTCACTATTACAAAGGCCAAGATAAAACAAAAAAGGCAGAAAACATTCTCCAAACACACACTTTTTTTAAAAAACTGTGTGAATAGATTAGTTTGCAGGATGTTTTGATTCTGATTCACAAAGAATATGCAAGCATTAATGCTCTAGCCAAGGTTTAACAATTGTGTTAATTTCATCCTGTGCATTTCTCATAACATGGGAAGAGAAACTTCACAACTTAGTCTGCCTGGTGTGAAGTGCCTCACAATGCAATGCACCATGGAAAACCAGCCATGCAGCATCATGGGATTGCTAGCAGCAGCTGTGGCAATACCCATTGCAAAATGTCTAGTGGGCGAAGCAAAATGTGAAAAACAATAAGGTGCAGAAGTTATCTCCCAGGGGAAATTAAAAATGCAGGAGAAGAAACCTGTGTGAATGAAGCCTAAGACACAGCCCCTTGAGTTTGGTTGCAGCAGTATATCTTATCCCCTTGAATATCTAAGAATGGACTTTAGTATTTACTTCTGTAAATGTATTTACAGACTTTAATATTTACTTCTGTTTTGGTTTTGTTTACTTTAGTATTTTGTTGTTTCATTTTCTATTGAAGTCAAAGGGAGCCTTTTCCCATAGTAGTCAATGGAAAAAAGATCCATGGGGTTTCTAAAACTAGTAAAGCATCAACTAAAGTCAATTCAAGTGTAGTGTACTTGTTTGGCACTGGTTTGGTGGGTGATTTGGAGGTGGCTGTGGGCTCAGGGGGTGCCTTGGGGCTCTGGGCTGGGGAGCTGTGGAGTCAAAGGGAGCTGCCTCTGACTAGGTGAGGGGCAAATGTTAAGGGGGGTTGGCTAGGGGCTCAAGGTTTTTAGTGGGCATGGGTGTTTTGCTTCTGTATGGAAATTGGCTCTCTAAACCCCTCTGCCTACCTCTCATCCATCCAGTCCACAGTTAACTCATCTCACCTGCATTGCATCCTGAGATCAACTTTGCTTTCTGCTTGTCCCCAGCTGCCCTTTTCACCTGCGGCTAGGGACAAGCAGAAAGCAAAGCTGATCTCAGGACATAGCACAGGTGAGAGGAGGTATCTGCTGGGTGGTTGGTGGGCCTGAGACCAGCCAGGGAGGGCCTGCAGTAACCCAGGCTGGAGAGCAGAGCTGGGAGACAGAGCAGAATGGGAGAACAGTAGCGCCGCCAGAGCCCGGGTGAAACTGACGGGTTGCAATTAACACGTGGGGAAAGATGCAAGGTGGCAGAGAGCAAGCCAAACGGAGCCTAGAAGATGGCAAAGGCACCTTTTTTCAAACTTAAATACTAAACAGAATTTTAGTATCTGCTGCTTTCTTTAGTATTATTAGTAATAATACATAAGTGCCTACTTTAGTGCACTTACTAATAGTAATTAGTATTAATACTAAATTAGTATTCACATCCCTATGAATCTCTGGAGAAATACAAGCTTCAGGAGCATCTGCAAGTATGTGTTACTGCTGCAGCTGCACAGGGTCTCTGCACAAGAGGACTTACAGCATGGTCTCTGAGCACACCAGCTAGAGCTAAAATGGGTAGCATATTTGCTTCCCGGATATCAAAGTCAACACAGATAATATCTGTATTTTCAAGGAGTCCATCGGGTGCCTAATCAGCACCGAAATACTGAGTTGGGTGCCCAATTACCCCCAAATACTGGATATTGCTACTACCGAGTCACCGATTTACTGTTTTACTCAGTAAAAATGGTAAATTGGTACAGGGATTGGGATGGGAAGTTGGAAAATCAGTACTGGAAGTTGGAAACTTGGGGGGAAATCTGGTAAATCGGTAGCCTACCAGGCACTAATTGGCTACCAATCCAATATCCGATGTTACTGGGTCGGGTCAAGTACTGCAATTTCAATGGGTATACCCATTTTCCCCAAGTACTCGCTTCAGCTGTACACCAGCCTGCAATGAGGCTCATGCTAGGATGGACACAGAGCACCACAATTAACTCCTGTGGTGAGAGCACAGGGGGGGAGGGGAAGGGGGGTTAGGGGGGAGGAGAAATGGGGGGATATGGGGAGTGGAATTGGGGAGGGGGGGCAACTCTGGAGGAAGGGCGAACAGCCAAGGGTTGGGTGTCAGGATGGAGCAGATGGGAGGGGGGGGAGCGGCTATAGGGGTGGTTATGGGGTGTGGACGGTATGGTCCAAGGGGACGGGTGACTCGTTCTCCCACGGAATCGAGGTTCCTGGTGGAGGTTAAGAGAGTCACCCACCCACTGAGGGTGAGAGAGGATCAGGGTCTAAGGTCCGCCTGTAAAGGGCTGCTGTTGTTGAATGCAAGGTCCGTCGCGAATAAGGCTCCAGTGATCTGGGATTTGATCCCGGATGGGGCAGCGAACCTTGCATGTAGCACAGAAACCTGGCTGGACAAGGGAGCAGAACCAGCTTTAGCGGACCTCGTTCCAGCCGGGTATGCTTTTCAGCACCAGCCCTGCACTGAGGGCCAGGGGGGAGGTGTAGCTATTATTTTTAGAGAGGGGTGGCCAGTTAGGAGACATCCAGTTCAGGAAATTTCAGGTATTGAAGCCCTCCATGTGGTGTTTTATTTGGCTGGGGGCAAGCTTGGGGTGCTGCTGGTATACCGGGCCCCTTCCTGTCCGGCAGCATCCCTTGCCACTCTAGCAGAGCTGGCCTCGGAGATGGCGCTGAACTCCTCCAGGACCGTGGTCCTGGGGGACTTCAACGCCCATGGCAATGCCGGCCTTGTAGGAGCAGAGTTCATGGCCGCCATGGCAACCATGGACTTGTCCCAAGTGGTCAACTGCCCAACCCATGTGGGGGGGTCATATTCTCGACCTGATCTTTTGTTCTGGTCTTGAGGCGGGCGATCCGTTAGTGGAGGATGTGAGGGTCACGCCCTTGTCATGGACGGATCATTATCTCCTACAGGCCAGCCTCTCAGCGCACCTCCTCCAGAAGGGGAATGGACCAGTTAGGTTGGTCCACCCTCGGAGGCTGATGGAACCACAGCAGTTCCAGAAGGCTTTGAGGGAGTTAACTTTAGACCGGACGGCCGCTCTGTAGATGAGCTTGTCCAGCATTGGAACATCTTGTTGGGGGAGGCCATCGACAGGGTGGCTCCGAGACGTCTTCTCCTTCCGTCTCGTCACCGCAGGGCCCTTTGGTTTACTGAAGGGCTGTGGTGTATGAAACAGGTATGTAGGAGACTACAGTGATGCTGGCGTTGGACTCGCTCTGAATCTGACCAACTTCTCCATAGGATCCACTTGCGGTCCTATGTTGAGGCTGTGAGGACAGCAAAGAAGGAGTTCTTTGCCGCTCTCATAGCGTCTGTGAAGTTGTGTCCAGCAGAGCTGTTCCGGGTAGTGTGGGGGCTGGTCAGTCCAGCCTCCCTCCACTTGGACGGGGACTTGTCCCAGGCCCGCTGTGAGGCGTTTGCCACCTACTTTGCAGACAAGATCGCTCAGATCCAGAGTAACTTTGACACCGGATTGGAAGCAGTAAGCGAGGAGCACGAGGTTATGGAGGCACCGTCTGGTCGATCTTTCTGGAATGAGTTTCAGGAAGTGACGCCAGCTGATGCGGTGAATGTCCTGGGGTCTGTCAGAGCCACTACTTGTGAACTAGATCCGTGCCCATCCTGGTTGGTGAAAGCCTCCAGGGAGACCTTGGAGACGGTGCTGGCGAGGGTAGTGAACGTGTCCTTTCGGCAGGGGAGATTGTCACCCAGTCTCAAGGAGGCTGTGGTGCGCCCCCTGCTGAAGAAGCCATCTTTGGATGTGGACGCACTCGCCAGCTACCGACCTGTCTCTAATCTTCCCTTTTTAGGGAAGGTTATTGAACGGGCAGTGTCATTGCAGCTCCAGGTGCATTTGGACAGCATCGGTTTCCTTGACCCTTTTCAATCTGGGTTCCACCCCGGCTACGGTATTGAGACGGCATTGGTGGCCTTGGTGGATGATCTCTGCCGGGAGATGGATGCAGGATGTTCGACATTCTTGATCCTGCTAGATCTCTCGGCCGCTTTTGATACCGTGGACCATGGGCTGCTGTTGAGACGGCTGCGAGACTTGGGGGGTCTGGACGGGACTGTCCTTGGATGGTTCCGCTCATTCCTCTCGGGTAGAAGCCACCAGGTGGTGCTGGGGGCTGAACATCTAGCCCCCGGGCCTTGACCTGTGGCGTTCCGCAGGGTTTCATTCTGTCTCCACTGTTGTTCAATGTGTATATGCAGCCCCTGGGGGAGAGCGTGACAGGGTTCGGGGTGCGATGTCAGCAATATGCTGATGATACTCAGTTGTACCTCTCATTTTCAACTGACCCAGGTCCTGCTGTCTCGTTACTCTCCCAATGTTTGGAGGCCGTGGCGGATTGGATGCGGCAGAGCAGACTGAAGCTCAGTCCCAATAAGATGGAGGTGTTGGTGGCGGGAAGGGCAGGGGAGGTGCTGGCCCCCCTGATGGGGGTGTTCGCCCGCCTGTTGCTCTTCAGGTTTGGAGTCTGGGGGTGGTTTTGGATTCGGGCCTCCATCTGGATCGGCAGGTGGAGGCGGTGGCTAAAGCCGCCTTTTGCCAGCTGTATCTGATACAGGGGCTTCGGCCTTACCTCTCCGGGCCCGATCTGGCCACTCTCATCCATGCCTTCATCACCTCGAGGCTAGACTACTGCAACGCGCTCTACGTGGGGCTTCCCTTGTTTCTGGTTCAGAGGCTGCAGCTAGTGCAGAATGCGGCAGCCCGTCTCCTGACGGGGCAGCATGAGCACATAACACCGAACACCGGTGCTCTGTGCTCTGCACTGGCTGCCTATAGCGTACTGAGCCAGATTCAAGGTGTTAGTACTGATTTACAAAGCCCTGCACAGTCTGGGCCCCTCATATCTCGGGGACCGCCTCGCCCTCCGTGCCTCACAGCGATCCTTTCGGTCCACTGGGGGCGCCTTTCTGGAGGTCCCACGTGTAAGATGGGGGCCACAATGGAGAGGGCATTCTCGGTGGCCAGGCCGCGGTTGTGGAACTCCCTCCTGGAGGAGGCTCACCTGGCCCCAGGCCTGTTGGCCTTTAAATGTATTTGTAAGACTTGACTGTTCACCCAGGCCTTTCGAGGGGAGGGGGAGGTTTAATTTCTGTGGGGTGTGTGTGTTTTAAATTTGTTTTAATTAAGATGTTTTACTTTTTATGTTTAAAATTATTTTATATTATGTTGGAAGCCGTCCCGAGATGCCGTAGGCATGGGGGGCGGCATATAAATATAAATAAATAAATAAAATTATTAAGAACACTTCAGATGAGATTCCCAAAAATGTCCTCGATGTCACATGTAACCTACCCTGAGCAAATTTCTCTCATGTGCCACGTATATCCCACTGAAGTGCTGAAAATAAAGTAGGACATGATGATGTTTAAACCATGTTCATGAAGGTCACTTGGGAGATGTACTGTGGACATCTGTTACAGTCCAAACCTTAATGGGCAGCACAATGAAAGTAAAGCCAAGAATTCCTGAATTCTGGGAAGGCAGAGAGAGAATAATTGTTAGCCTGTATTTTATCTCCCCACACATATTAATGTCTATTCTTGCTACTAAAAGAGCATGGAGGAACCTAGTGGATAAGGTGCTGGACTTGGATTTTGGGAGACCAAGATTGAAATCCTGGCTTAGCCATAAACTCAGCGAGTGACTTTGGGGAAATAATTCTCTCTCAGCTTCAGTTACTTGTTTCTAATAATGGGGTCTACTTCATAGGATGTGGTGAGAGTGATGTGGATGTTGATCTCTGCCAGAATTGACATATGAAATGCCCTCCTCCTCCCACATTTGAAAGTAGGCTCACATTTTTTGTTTTTGCCCCAAAATTTGGGGGAATGTCGGTGGGCTCCTTTCCCCTCAAACTATTCTTCTTAGCAAAAAACCATGATACTGGAAAAATTATATTTTGTGAAAGCCAATGAAGACACCTTTTTCAGAGTTTCTAATCATTATTCCTTTGTGCCCAGCCCACAAGTCTTCCCTTATCTTGATTTTTACCTCTTATTTTAAAATAATACGAAAAGAGAAACATTCTCTGCTTCCCTACTCTGAGTGTCCCTAAGCTGTTCTGCGCTTGCAGTTATGCTTGGATGCCTGCAGTGGTAAGGACTTTAAAAAAGGAATACCATGTGTGGTTGCAGCTGATTTGGCTTCATTAGTGGTCTTTGCCCCTGAACCAGAGAACATAAGGAATTGGAATATTAAACTGTTCAGCCTCAGTAGCATTCATGCAGGTCACTTCATTGGCATCCCCATTGTCACTGTTTATTTGTCCTCGCTATAAAGAATTGATAGCAGCTGTTGTATCCAAACTCAAGCCACCTTGTATCACATCAGAGGTTGGCTGCACAAAAGGAGGAGGATTGCTACTTTCCTGTGTTCCTTTCTTGTGTTCTTCCAGCAACTCCATCTGTTCATCTGAGTTCAGTCATTTGTACCATGCAGCAATGGATGATGGTCAGGAAGGGACCTCAAACTGTAGTTCTCAAGCATTTCCCCATTGCAGTTCTGCTCAACCTGTATTTGTCCCTTCACCTGCTTTTGCTGCTGAAAATCCTTTGTCAGAAATGAAGAATGGAGGTGATGATGACATTTATCATAAAACAGTGATCCCCAATTCCTTTACTTGTGTGACCCCATTTTGAGACAAATATAATCCTGTTGATCCAGGGACAGGCTTAGAATTTGCAGGGTCCAGAGAAAAGATAAAATGCTGGGCTCCTAGTGATCCCACCCACTTCCCTACAGCCCAACCTCCTCAGGGGCAGCCGTTGCAGGGCTCTAAAAGTGGTTGTGCTTGGGATTCTGCTGGGAGAGAATGAGGGACCCACACTTACATCCTGCCCTTGTGAAATCAGGAGAGGTCCCCAGTAGAGAAATGAGCAGGGCCCAAGGCAGTCCCCCCGAGTAACCCTGAGTTCAACCACACAATGCCATGGGAGGCTACCACTCCTTGGGCAACCGTAACCCAGTCAGGGCAGCCAG
Source organism: Sphenodon punctatus (assembly GCA_003113815.1). Taxonomy (NCBI): domain Eukaryota; kingdom Metazoa; phylum Chordata; class Lepidosauria; order Sphenodontia; family Sphenodontidae; genus Sphenodon; species Sphenodon punctatus. The sequence continues at coordinate 771,235 of QEPC01007483.1, forward strand.
ACCATGTAATGCAGTGCACTGTGTGACTGGCTGCTGCTAGATGTTCCTACCCCATATAGGGAAGGCTGCCCAACGAGTGGCTTCCTGTGTGTCACGCCTACTTCTGCCCTGCTGCATTGCAAGCTCCGCGGCAGGGCTTTGAGCAGCAGGCACTGTTGTCCATCATTGTACTTCTGCGTCATGCTCCGGGGTGGGATTTTGGTTGGAACAGGGGAGGGAGGTGGGGCAGGGCGAGGCTTCTGCTCATGTGGCCGGGACCTCAGCCCATCCCAGCTGTGGCCTGATCTCCAGCAGAAGCCCAGCTGCCCCATGAGGGGCTGCTCATCTTCCCAGTTCCCTGCGCTGGCCCTGCAATGGGGTGGTTGTGCTTCCCCACCATGGGGCCATGCAGGAATCAGTCCCCAAAGCTCATGTGGCTGCACCCCCTGGGCCATGTTCCCAGACAGAAACAAAAAAACCCGTAAAAAGTATATCAAATTCAATCGGAACCATGACCCGGATGCTACAACCAGGGGATTACAAATGCATCATACGTTTCCTGCATTAAATATTTTTTCATGTGTCGCAGATTTTGTGTCTTTTGAGCCCTTCAGCTGTACAGAATCCACAGAAAGCAACCTGTAATAATCCCTGGACTCAGGAAACTTTGAGCTTCCATGGGACACCAGTTCAGGTATCACAACAGCAACATGGCAGTCCTCTGATAGATTACTAGGGGTGATTTCTGCATCTTTTTTGTGTCTCAAAATCACCGTGTGTTCCATATTGTGTCCCACATTTGGATCTTGGCAGATTGGGAGGTATAGAAGCTGGATTCTTTCTCATAGCTTCTTAAACACTCTTCCATGAGCCCCACACACTGCAGAAAAGTCTGTGTCTTACAATAAAGGCATGCGCTCAAAGATAGGGGATGGATGCATGGCACAAATCCATTATCCTTGCTTCCCCCATCTTAAACACACCTCTTAAGTGCTTCTGTCCCCAACTCCTATTCAGTGCGCAGAGCTCACACTGATTTCCCAAGGAACCTGTGGAATGGCAAAGGCTCCCTACACCTTCTCTAAATCCTACAATAGTGATTTCCAAACTTTTTACTTGTGTGACTCCAGATAGGATTTAAATATAATCCTGTGACCTCAGACAACAACAAAGCATATCAACTTGACCCCATCCACAGATAGCATAGTCCAACTTTGATTCCCAGCAAACATTTTGAAAACTTCTGTCCTAGAAACTATCTCCATGTTGGGAGAATGGTTACTCCATAACCCCCGAACCACTTTGCCCACACACTAGGAAGAGCTGCCTCTATATATGTTTACTCACCAGTCAGTCTCATATGAGCTAATCTCTCTGTTTCTACCTCTAACCACTCCCCACATCTCTATCCAGTGTTGGTTCCAGAGAAGTTGGGTCCCATGCAAATTGGTGGTGTGGGCCTCTTTCTGAATCATCATAGACGGTCCAGAGAACTCTGTTGTGGGAAGTCTGGCGTCTAATCCTGGGGCTGTTGAAGAGCATCACCTTGTGGTGGGCATAGTGGCCACAGAACTAGGGCCAGGGAGACTAGACTTTCTGGGCTGGAGCGGAGGCAGCACAGCAGAGGTGTATCAAAGGGCTTCAAGGCCAGGCTGCAGTAAGCAGGGTTTCTAGGCAGTGGGTGCAATTCAGCTCCCACTGAAGTCAATGGATAAACTTCCATTGATTTAATGGGAGCTGAATTGCACCCAGTGACGACTAGTATGGGTCATGGGTGAAGGTAGCAATAGCAAGGTGGAAGCCTTCAGAGTCTCTGAAGTGGGAAAGGCAAGGGTTCCAGGACAAGAGCAGAACAATGGATGCAGCGAGGCTCAGATGTCTGGAACCAGCCTAGGCCAAGCAGAGGTCTGCAGTTGAAAGCTTGTGAAGGAATGACTGCTTGTTCCTTATATAGGAGGTCTAAATTGTGCTAGAACCTACTCCTTGGGGCAGAGGAAGACTTCCCATTGACTTGGACTAAAGCACATGGTGCAGTGCCAGCACTACCAAAGACCCGGCGCTCACCTGGCTGGAAGATGCCTGTGCCTGGCGTTGACTTTGTTAACTTCTGGTGCTCTCCTGTCTAAAGGATGGCTCCCTGTTTCAGGTGCTACATGCGGATCAGTGCTTATGTGGCTGGAGGATTCCCTAGTGCCTGGTGATAGTCATGTTCTGGCATTTTCCTGTCTGGAAGATGGCTCCCTCTTTAAAGGTGCAAGCTGCAGGTCAGCTTTTGTTTGGCTAGAGGATACCCACAGGCCTGATGATAACAGTCCTGGCACCCTTCCGCCTGGAGGATGGTGCCTTGCTGCAAGCGATGGGGTGTCAGTGCCGCCAGGTGACACCAAGTCTCCCTGTGTTTGATGCATGGAGGGTCCATATTTTACACCAGTGCTTCTCCTACTCATGTTGTCATTTCAAGCTTAGTCATGGTTTTCATGCATTGTTGGGCTCCTACCCCATCCCTTCATTCACTACCCCACCACAAGGCCATGTGTGGTCTCGCAGTTTACCCTGTGTGGTACTGGTCACATACTTTGCACATACCTATGTATGGCCCTGCATTAGAGCTGAAACGAGTACCTGCAAAAATGGGTATACCCGATGTATTTCGGGTACCCGAATCCACCTGACAACATTGAGTATCAACAGGTACCCAATTGCAACCTGATTTGGGTATCTGATAGTCCCAAAATATTCTTATTTTACAACTTCCATCCCAATATTCCGGAGGAAGCTCACCTGGCCCCCAGCCTGTTGACATTCCGGCGAAGTTGCAAAACCTGGTTGTTCGCCCAGGCCTTTGGGGAGGGGGGGAGGGGAGGGTGAGGGGGGTTTTAGCTCCCCCACCTGACTTATTATTTATAATGTTTTAAGCCCTGTTTAAAATAATTTTATTGTTATGGATGATTTAAAATTGTGTTTATTATATTATGTTTTTTATTGTTGGAAGCCGCCCCAGGCTGCTTTGCAGGAGGGGCGGGGTACAAATTTATAAAATAAAAAAATATTTTTACTACTGACACCTATTTTTTGGTTTTCTGCCAAAGAAATTTGACTTCTGGTCCTGGAAAGTTAACTTCCAGTCCTGATTTTTTTAACCTCTGTTCCTGTTTTTTTGTTTTCCATACTGATTTTTCAGTTTTCCGATAGACCAATTAGAAAATCAGTACCGAATATTACTGATTTTTCAGTATCCAGCTACCCAGTCGATACCTGGGTAGCCCACTGAGTAACTGATGAGGTACTCAAAAATGCAGGTAATACCTGCGGGTACTAAATTAAGTACCTGTTTCAACTCTATCCTGAAATTATCATCTCTAAATCCCACCTTGTTTATTACAGAACTGCACATATCCAGAAGTACATCAAGAAAAATCTCAGTATTTGGGATGGTGCTTTCATACTAAGTAGCATTTGACATAGTAAAATCAAATCCCTGTGGAACAGAACCTAAAAAACTAACAACAAGCTCTGCAAAGTAATAGACTAAGGACTATTTTGTAAAGTAATTGGAGAGGCTGATTCACCAGCCCTCCTCAGTTGTAACTTGACTTCGGCAGCATTCATTTAAATTTTCCTGATAAACATTTCATTTTAGCCTGGCTGAAAATGCCCATTTGAAACCTTGTTGTGCTCCCACCTCCAGCCCCCAACTTTTTCTCTCCTGATCTGCAGTAGCAGTTCGAGCTACTCAAAAAGGTTTTGAACTGAGTGTGCCCTACAGATGAATAAACACATTACCTTCTTAACCCTGGGATCTCTCTTCCAAAGGAAACAGGAAAAGGGGGAGCTAAGAGCCCCTAGCAAAATAACAGCACACATTTAAAAAGAGCCTGTTTGAAAACGTTCAAATTTCCCATCACAGGAGGAGGGTTTGGGGCAGGGGAGGGGGGCGATGAGGGGAGGGAATGAGGGAAGGTGTATGATAGGGTGGGGAGGGGAAAAAATACAGTGAATGCTTGGGTAACGTTTACTCTGTGGCTAGCAGACAAGACCACTCTGTTAATGAGTGATTGTTAACAGATGCCTTTGAGTAACTTGCTCAGAGTCAGAGGCAAGAGGCAGAATTGGGGGGCAGGGCAAGGCAGGGAGGAATAAATTGCTGAGGTGAGATGTGTGCATCTTTAGGAAGGGTATTTAGTCTTTTAATGCACATGGGGCTGTCAAAGATTTATTATTTCTAGGGGCTAGAGAGAGCTATTGGTACATATTAGAATTAGATTGCCTTTGTGGTTAAAATCCTTGGCATTTTTTTCCTTAGTCAAGGTGTCTAATTATATTACTTGCTCCATGAGTCCTAAATGTTGTTGTCTGAGAAAAAGATACTCTCTCTGTTCCAGAAGTAGAGAACCTTTTCCAAATTCAGACAAAATAAACCAAGTAAATGAACTGAACAAACTGAACCGAACGAATAGAAATTGTGGAAACTTGGTTGCTCAAACGTTTTGACAAATGTTGTTCAGGTTGAGTACAACCTTCTCAAAATAAAATAAAAAATCCTGCGAGCAATTATTCTGCTGCTTGTTTCACCTCTGCTTGTGGGCATGGTACATAAAGGATGTTCTCAGGGTAGTGGAAAGAAGGGCGAGCCCAGCACATGAAACTATTCTGATCAAGGTGATAGCTATAATAGGGCAGGTGGTGCAGCTGTACCAGGGCTCATGAGTTGGAGGAAAGAAGGGGAGGCTAGGCTCTCTGCTGCAGATGCATACTCTGTTGCAGGGAGGAGGATGCAAGCAGCAGGGATGGGCAAACGCGGTTCGGAAGTTCGGACAAAACTCGACCAGTTCGGTCGACCGAACTTCCGAACCGAACTTGATTTTCGAACCAAACCGAATTTCCAAACTCGGCTCTGTTCACCCATCCCTAAAAGATAATATTCCATTTAGTTCAATGGGGTTTGAATTTCTGAACTTTGTTCGGAAGTTCGGAGTTCAGACCGAACTCGAATAGTTTGGTCGACCGAACCGAATTTCCAAAGAAATGAACCGAATTTCCGAACTCAGTTCTGTTTGCCCATCCATAGCGAGCAGTTCCGTTCCATCTTCTGATCCAGGGTTTACTTCAAATGAGTTACACTCCTGGTGCTAGGGACCCATCCACCATCCTTGAGTGCATGCCCTCATCTTCTCCATTCCTCTGGGATCACTCTTTCAGTACTTGAAGGTAGGGACTGGATCCAAGGGCCAGTTCTTGAGCCTGGTTAAGGAGTCAAATAAAAAAAGGCTGAGGGCCAAATTTAACCCATGAACCATAGTTTCCCCACAGGGCCAAGATGAGAGGGAGTGCTTGCAAGTGTCTGTCAGTACTTTATCAGTTTCCAGTAATTCTGCGCTTCCACCATTTCCCATCATTTTTGTCACTTTCTGGGACTTTTCATCACTTTCCAGGACTTTTTGCCACTTTGGGGGAATTTAATGACAGTTTGACGGCAGCTTTACAGCACTCTTATGGCAATTTTCAGCACTTCCCTGGTGCTTAGCCAGCAAGGTTTCAGCTCCAACAGCCCCCCCTCCCCCTCCGGGGTGTGCACAGGGCACACATGGGGCTTGGGAATGGCCCATAGAAGCTTTGTTCAACTTGTGATAAATAAGTTGGTGAAATAAATGGCAAAAACAGTGGGAAAGACGGTAAGTTTCCATGTTGCATGAATCTCGGCGAATGCCCTGCTTCCCATGGAATCAGCACTTGCTGAGATTTCTCATTTTAGACTAGTTCCCCACCCCCTGCTGTACAGTGTATTCCTTTCACTCCTCAAGTTTCTTATGCCACCACACTGAGCTAGGATTCCCTCTATAGCTATGCATTCCATAGCCCCCACTGGTCCCACAATGCTAGCAGAAAGTCTGATTACTGAAACATACTCTCTCTTTCTTCCTATCTTCCACTGCCATGAGATTGCTTGCTATTTAAAAAGAGCTACTCAGGCACACAGGGAATTGTGTTAGGCACATAGATGGACATAGGCATGAATAACTACAGTAAGAAATAGATCTTAAATACCTATCCCACTGTTCTGTATTAAATGGGCGCACATCTGTGCAGAATCCCCTCCTAGTGTCTCCCTTCTTCCCTCTCCTACTAACAGTTTCCCAAATTTGTGGTCATGACCCCAAGTGGGTCACACGAACTGTAGATGAGTTCACAATCCCATTTATGATTGATCAACTTTGCATGGCTTTGCTGCCATCTGAGATCATAGGATTGTGTTGAAGTCTTAAAATGGGGACGTCACTTTGGCAACACTCAGGAACAGATCTAGACAAGTGCAAACTGTGCGATCATACACAGCCCAATGTACTGAGGGGGCCCTGGCCTGTGGAGGGTCCGTGGCAATTCAGGAGGGGGCCCTTTATGCAAGAGACAAACTAGAAATAGCATGTGGATGTGCAATGCAGGGATCCCCAGCCTATATGGCAGGAGAAATTATGTTGAATATAAACAAATAATTATGGTAACATTTTTCTTTTTTGAAGCAGTCACTCCCCATGTATCCTATTATTCCTATGTTAGAAGGGGCCCACACATACAATTCCCCTCCTTTCCTCCCCCCCAACAATTCTCAATCTGAGGTATTTTTCAAATCCAATCAATTTGACTATATTATATATGCATAGCATTCATTTTTAATGGGTGCTTTAGACGGATGGCACCCACAGTCCTGCTCTACCTCACACTCGGGTGGCCGGTCCATCTAAAGGCGGGCCACCAGATGTGCAGGTGGAGCAGAAGCAGAGGATGCAGCACCTGCTCTGCTCCAGCCCCACTAGCACTCTAGCAGTGCTCCGGAATATCCTGGAGCACTGCTGCTCAAACCTGGGGCACTGGCCATAAGCAGAGTTGTGGTCCGTCTACTTGCATATGGCTGCTGCAGCTCCGCTTTTGGCTAGGGGTTGCCCTGGGCAACACCATAGAGCTGTGGGCGGTGGCCTAGAGCAGCAGGTGATTTGCCTGCCACTCTGTGGTGTGGACGCAGGGCTCCATGTGGGTGGACTGTGGCAGCTGCTGAATGCATACAAACCCAGTGCAAGCATGGTTGCATGCCGGGGATGGCCAGATCTTTGATTTTTTTATTTTTTGTTCAAAGGATATTCCTTCTGCTTTCCAGGGAGAGAGTGCTGAGAAAGATAGAAGGAGGTGGAAAATTTGCTGTTTAGTATGTTCCATATTCTTGTGGCTTTAATAGCTTAAGGAGAATGCACAGAGAGCCCGATGACTGAGACACTGAGGCCTGGTTATTGGCCAAGGGAATGGAAGTCCCAGTCACCATTCTTGCCTCTAGCAGTCCTTGACCTTTGATTATACTAAGTTCTCTTGTATGACCACATAGTCACCAGATGTTTTAATATCGCTGGACTAATATACATATTTATTTTAAAAAGGAAAGAAATGAAATAATCTTGCTCTATCACCCATATTTATTCATATTTCTTTTTTGGGGGCACTTAGGACTATATGACAAATGTTCTTACACCTCCCGTGACCGAGGATGGGTCCTGGGGATTACCACCGTCAGTGACCAGGGAAATAGAGACCCCCGCTATTTCTTCTCACTGAAGACAGATCGTGCTCGGAAAATCACCACAATCACTGCTCATCGCAGCTACCTCCCAAACCAGTGGGTCCACCTGGCTGCCACGTATGATGGACGCCTGATGAAACTCTATGTGAACGGTGCCCAGGTGGCCACCAGTGGGGAACAAGTTGGCAGCATCTTTAGCCCTTTGACCCTGAAGTGCAAGGTGCTCATGATTGGAGGGAATGCCCTAAACCAGAACTATCGGGGTTATGTAGAACACTTCAGCCTCTGGAGAACAGCCCGGTCTCAGAAGGAGATCTTGTTGGATATGGGCCAAGCAACTCATGGACTAGACACCCCTCTACCTCAGCTAGTTCTTCAGGAGAGTTTACTAAATGTGAAAAACACTTGGTCTCCCATGAAGGATGGCAGTAGTCCTAAGATTGAGATCAACTATCACCATGGCTACCTGCTGGACACCAGCCTTGATCCTCCTCTGTGTGGGCAGACAGTCTGCGACAACTTGGAGGTGATCACCAGCTACAACAACCTCCCAAGGTTTCGCCGAGACAAAGTGGTGCGCTACCGGGTGGTTAACCTTTATGATGACCACCACCATAATCCAACCGTCAGCCAGCAGCAGATAGAGTTCCAGCATCAGCACCTGAATGAGGCCTTCATCTGCTACAACATAACTTGGGAGCTGGAGGTGCTGGAGGTGAAGAATTCCTCCCTCCGAAACCGCCTCATCCTGGCAAACTGTGACATCAGCAAGATTGGAGATGAGAATTGTGACCCTGAGTGCAACCACACCTTGACTGGGTATGATGGAGGGGATTGCCGGCATGTGCGACATGCGTCATTCAACAAGAAGAAACAGAATGGTGTGTGTGACATGGATTGTAATTATGAGAAGTACAACTTTGATGGAGGAGAATGCTGTAACCCAGAGATTACAGATGTCACCAAGACATGTTTTGATCCAGATTCTCCTCACAGGTAGGCACATATTTAAGCAAACAAGATCTTATGTAATCATAGCAGTCAATGTCCCAAGTTACTAAATGGCCACCCCTCCATATTTATTGCTTTCCTGTTACCATTTTTAGTTTGATATTGCCTCAGGCTCCACCTATTTTGGAACAGAGAATAAAATTACCAAAGTGCCTAATGGAATGTTCTCACATGTCTCATCAATCTGTGTTAGTTATTCTGGAATAACTAACACAATCAAACTAATCTTCTGTCATAGCACATTTAATCACAATTAAAGCACACCTAGGAGAAAAAATAGAGGTTAAGGATGTTAACGGGCTCCTAATCTGGAAGAATCATACACCACAAAGTAAAGGTTCCCAAATGTTTTGGCCTACAATAAATTCTACAATCCTAGAGAGCAACAAAGACATGAAAAGTATTTAAAATATCAATCTGGATTATGAGCCCATCTGCAAATGATACAACCCGATTTGGGGTCCTGACTGACCCATAATTTGGGAACCACTATCCTCAGGTTGAGTTTTCACATCTTTCTTCTGTCAGTGTTGGTTATCGCGGAATAACTGACATGCTTTGAATAGCACTTCTGATGACTAATGTAAATTAGAGGTGAAATTAATATCCCTCCCCCCAAAAACCCTCCAACTGTATCCAATGAATTTGTAAAATCCAATTAGATTCCACTAAAGTGGGTAATAACGGCCATTTGGTTCTTCTTTTGTTGGATATCAATTTGGATATATTTGGTTAATCTGAGATTTCAGTACATTGTTTTGGTGATATTTGTGCTTTGCTTTTGTGCATGCACAGAATCTCAAATTAAGTAACCAAAATACTGAAATACATGTAACAATCAAATGAATTACTGAAATATTGAAATAAACGAACAAATTTTCAGCTGTGCTTTGGTTGCAGATATTATTTCAGTAATTTAGATAGTTATCCAAAACGAATAATATCCAAACTCCTCTATTCCTTTAATCTCTGGTACAAGTCTCCATTGGAATCATAAGTTAAATGTTCTGACCACTAGAGAGTTAAAGTTAGGGCTGTGTACAGTGTCTGGTATTTTTATTTTTATCCATATTTGTGTTTTAGTACTTGCATTCATTTTATATTTGTATCTTTATCTGTTTTCACTGCATTTTCTCCATCGCTGTCAATGTGGAAAACCCAATGAACATGTCCCTGCATATGAGTTATTTTGGCACAGACATGCAGTGAAGCTCTGCTAGTTTGACAGGCCTATAAGAAAGGAAAATGCAGTTTAAAATGCTGCTAAATCTGCTACCAGTTTAAAAATGGGGGCACTCATTTGAGGGAGGATGAAGAATACAGCTTGATTGGTGGGTAGGTTGTTAGTGTTACCTTGGGGAGGGGGAATTGGGCATAGATCTCCCCAGGGGGATTACTGGCTTGAGGGAGAATGAAGCATGTGGCTTGGGAGAGGGGAGAATGAGACATCAGTTAGGCTGAGGGAGGATCGCTGGCTTGGGGTCTGGGGTTGGCTCTAGGCATCACTGACTTGGGGGATGGATCACTGGCTTTGGGAGTGGGAGAATGAAGCTCCCAGGGACTCCCTATTTCTCCCTGGTTGGACTGGGCTTGACACTGGTGCTGGAGGCTACAGTTATGAAACAGGCAGCGGCCTCTGCAGGTCCAGGGCTCACTACAGGCTCCTGAAACAAGCAGTTGAGACTCAGAAAGCAGCCTGGCTCTGACCTGGCTATGTGCTGCAGGATTTGTTTGGGGGTTTTGGGGAGGCAAGGCTGTTTTGAGTCCTATGATGCCACATTTGGGGGAAATTCTGAGCTTTTCAGGACCCGTATACACATCCCTAGTATTTGGGGTTCGAATATGTGGTGTTAACAAATGAGACAGTGCCACAAATTTGCCCCTGTTGCCCCCAAATCCACCTGCCAGTCTGTTTGGTGGCCACTAAATGTTCACTCTGGGACTGTTCTGCATGGCATCATCACCAGAAATGTGTAGCATGCCATGTGGGGCAACCCACCAAACCTAGGGCAATGGGCGTCCACAGGGCCGTATCTTGTTTGTTAGGGTTCACCAGCAGCTACATCTGCAGCCAGGTCTGCAAGCACCATAGAGGCATGGCTGACAGGAAAGGTAAGGGGCAGGGATCAAAGGAAGTGCACGTCCACACCAGAGGATCCGCATGGCTCCCGCAATTCCTTCTCCACAGAGGTAGCTCGATTCCGGGGAATGGTCTTCCCCTTCCTCCCCCTAGGAGCAGGGCTGGGAAGGGAACCCGAGGCGGAGGCAACACACGCTGCTTCCTGTCTTCCCTCCCTCCCCTGCTGCCGGCTCCAAGACTGGCAGCTGGGATTGCCCTGCCAAACCACAGGCCACTAACCAAGGCTTAGTTTGTGAGAGGGGGTGGGGGTGGGAGGGAGGGGTTTTCCAGGACTCAGCCCCGGCAACTAAATTCGGGGGGGGGGGGGGAGTGTGCATCCAGAAATGTGACAGTCCAGGAAAAGTCTAATATTGGCCATTCCAGGCTTATAAATGAAAACCAGAAGAACCCTGAATGGTTTATTTGGCTTTCATTAGTTATTTCTATGCCCCATCCCCTGTGCTTGCCATAATGTAGATTCAATCACAGGAACTCCTGTTTTATATTCAGCTGTAGGGAGTCCAGTTAGTCTAGTGATTTGATTACTAGCTGGAGACTAGGCCTGTTTTTAGATGAGCGCGTGGTGCGCTCGCGCGGGGTTTCAAAAAACCCACGAGGAAAGATCAGACAAGACCCCGCCGGCAATTGTGCGCATGACACGGCGACGTGCATTCTTTTCAAGCCGCAAACTGACTGATGGGGAGTCTGATCGAGGTAGGTCATTCACGGCTTGAAAAGAATGCACGTCGCTGTGTCTGTCTCTTATACACATCTAGATGTGTATAAGAGACAGTTTTGAAACCCCGCGCGAGCGCACCGTGCGCTCGTCTGAAAACGGCCTAGGATTAATTTCACTGTTCTGTCAATTTCTGGGGCAGGGGGCATGGGTTATAAGGCAGGGATGTGACTTGAGAGGCAGGAATGGGCCTCAGCAACCCATTTTTTAATGTATTTTTTTCATTTCCCAGCCAGTACCCCAGGGCTCACCTGGGGCTTTTGTCACCCTTGACCCCAGCTGATGCCCCAGCAACTTTCTGGCAAGGATCGGGAAGTGAAGCTTGGAAAATGGCTGCCTTGGAGAGCACGACCCTTAGAGCAATAGCTGCCACTGCCTCTCCATTTCTTTCCTAAACAGAGAGGCAGCGACGGCTCCTGCCGCAGGGATCCCGCTCTCCAAGGCAGAAAATTTCCAAGTTTCCCTTCCCAATCCTCAGCAGCATATGGCTGAGGCATCAGCTGGGGTCAGGGGTGGCAAAGGCACCAGGTGAGCCCTGGGATACCAGCTGGGACAAGGGGGTTGTGTGCTGTGCTTTGGCTGGGTGATCCCAGATCCCTGCCTGGAGTCTTCGACAGGGAGGGGAGGGAGGACAGGAAGCAGCCTGTGCTGCATCTGCCTGGGGTTTCCTCCCCAGTCCTGCTCCTAGGGGGAGGAGGAGTAGAACCATTTTCCAGGATCCATCCGTCCCTGCAGAGAGGAAATCATAGGAGCTGCGCAGATCATCCAGTGGGGCCACACGCTGCCTTAGGTTCCCGCTCCTCTCTTTTCCTGCCAGGAAAGGAAAGTAGCAGGTGTGGAAAGGGGGGGGTTATGGCCAGAGAAGAAACATTTCCTGGCCATGACCCCTCTTTCCATCAGAACCTGCATTAGCATACCCTGGCATCTGACAGATGATGGCTGGTCGGAGGGGGGGAGGGAGAGAGGATCGAGCAATCTCACTGTCCCCAAATGTAGTAGCGCCTTCTTTGGCAGCTGCCACAAGCACATGAACTCTGGGCAGATGGACTACCCATCTCTTGTCCTCCCCACACTGTCCACACAGGTTGTGGCTGTGTGGGGGTGCCCTAGGGTAGTTTCAGGACCCGGCAGACTCCTGTTCCACATGTTAACACTAGGGGTGGGAAGTTCGAATTATCCGGTATCCGATACTGCCGGTATTTTGCTGTACCGGCAGTATCGGATTAATCTGGATATTGGGAGTACCGGTACCGGTTCCCCGTGCCGGATTGTTTTACACTGAGGCCATTGAAATGAATGGCCGCAATGTAAAAAAAACAAAACAAAAAAAACAACCACTTTTCCCTTCCCCGTCCAGGCTGCGCGGGTGGAAGAGGGGACACCCCCCCACCCACCCTGCCCAGCCCAGCCTGGATTTTTTTTTAAAAAAATTTTTCCCCGAAGTCCCTGGCTCCGGGTCGACGACGACGACGCAGAGCCCGCACCAGCAGGTAGGTACAAAGGTGATCCCTGGGGTGGGGGGTGGTTTGACACACACCCCACCCCAGGGATCACCCTACCCCCCCACCAAGGGATCGCCTACCTTTGGCGCGCCGGGCGGCGGTGGCAGCAACACGGCGGTACGGCGGCTTCAGCGCTTACTAGGCCTTCCAGGGAAACCCGGAAGTTCCCCGGAAGGTCTAGTAAGCGCTGAAGCCGACAGCCACAGCCAGCGCTGAAGCCGCCGGACTGCCGTGCTGCCGCTGCCACTGCCACCCAGAGCGCCAAAGGTAAGCGATCCCTGGGTGGGGGGTAGGGTGATCCCTGGGGTGGGGGGGTGTTAAACCACCACACCACCCCAGGGATCACCCTAGTACCTACCTGCTGGTGCAGGCTCCAGGTCGCTGCCGGCGGCCCGGAGCCAGGGACTTCGGGGAATTATTTTTTTAAAATAAAATCCAGGCTGGGCAGGGTGGGTGGGGGGGTGTCCCCTCTTCCACCCGCACAGCCTGGGAGGGGGAGGGATTGTTTTTCCCCCCCATTGATTTCAATGGGGACACTGACAGTTCCCCATTGAAATCAATGCAATAGATCTGGCACCGGTTTTATTCCGGTAAACCGGATTTTTGCAAACCGGTAACCGGTAAAACCGGTAGCCGTTTTTTTGCCAGATGTCCCATCCCTAGTTAACACCCACAGAACCCAAAGGGCTTGTTTGTGTTTATTTGTGTTTTATCAAATCTCAAATGAATGAAGTGTTTTAAAGTGTTTTAAGTAGAGCTGAAATAGTTATCCACTGTTATATGGTAAATAACCTGACCTGCTGTGGCAGGGACCGATAACAGAGTAGTATCCATTTACTGTTCAGAGATTTAACCTTGTTAACAGTTGTATGATTTACAGCATTACTGCATAATAATACCACAGTGCACTTCTGTTTACCGTATTGCCGTTTATCATTTGTCCATAATTTCTTCCCTGTTCAGTGCGTGCTCCCTGACCTGGTTTCAGACCAGTTACGGTAATGTCCGGTTATGCAGTAATATGGTAATAAAGCAACAGTAATATCGTAATGGAAAATGGTTAATCATTGCAGTATTATCCAGTGATTCAGTTTGTCAGTTAGCCGTTGAATTGGTTAACAGCTGCATACATTCTGAACTGTCTGGGGTGGTGACTATTAACTGTGGATAACAAATTTACTGTTTGTTTCAGATTTAGTGTTTAAGGGGGTTCTTGATTTGACAGAGATGATTGTGAGAAAACATCCTAATCACATTAGAAGTGTACACATTTAGAAGCCTAATAACTTGCCACTGTCATTCATGCTTTCATCATGGATTTGTGGGGAGGGATGTGGGGAGGGTGGGAAGGGGAGGGTTGTGGGGAGCCTCGAGGCTAGATTACTGCAATGAGCTCTACATGGGGCTGCCCTTGATGACTGTTCAGAAACTGCAGATGGTGCAGAATGCGGCGGCTCAGCTGCTATCGGGGACAGCTCACTGGGAGCACATTACACCAGTGCTTCTAAGAGTGCACTATCTCCCTATAGCTTGCTGGGCGCAATTCAAGCTCCTGGTTTTGATCTTTAAAGCCCTATATGGTCTGGGTCCCATATATCTGAAAGACCACGTCTCCTGCCATGCCCCATTGCAGCCACTACAGTTGGCTGGGAGCACCCTCATGTTCTCAGTTGCTGCCCCAGTTTCGTGGGGCATCCCTAGAAGGTTTGATTCAGCCTGAGCCTAAGCACCTTTCGGAGGTTGTGTAAGACTTTTTTATTTGAAAAAGCATTTGGCAGGTGGGGATAGGGGTTGGTTGGGTTTTTGGGTAGGGTTGTGGGGAGGGTGGGAGTTTTGAGAGGAAGGTGGGAGGTTTTATAGTTTGAATTTTATTATTGTTTTATTGTTTTACTGAATGTAAATTGCCCTGAGTCTTCGTGGGAAGGGCAGTGGATAAATTGGAATGAATGAATGAATGAATGGAGAACACAATCCAGAAAACATTTACTTCAGAGTAAGCCCATAAAAGCCTGCAGGGTACTCTGGAGGCTACTCCAGAGTAAGTGGTTTGTGGATCACGGTCAGAGTCTCGTTGAAAGTTATTGGGACTTGGTTCCTGAAGTACCTGTGTCACCACTGAAAAATGAAACTCTGGTTCCTAAGTCACTTAAGTGCCTATAACATTTTTAGCTTCAATCCAGATTTTCCGTTTGTTTGGAAGAAGGTCAAATTATCAAAGATTCAGGCATCCCAGGAAGCCAATACACCGCGAGTTAGGATCTGCATTTTATGGGAGTGTATCGCTAATGTCAACTACTTATCTCCAAGTGTGGGGCTTTAACCAGTTTGTTGAAATGAGAAATTCTGATTCCAGATTTTGTCGAAATGAGATATTCTGATGACATGAGTTTAACAGCATTTAAGGTCAACTCCAAACCAGAGGAAGGGAGTCTTCTATCCCATGTCAGTCTGGGGCCCCAGAGTAAGGACCAGTAGCCCCACTGGAGATTTCTGATGGTGGATGAAGATTAGGAGGGCTGCTTATGCTTTCCCTTCCATTCCTCCTTCATTACGACCCCATCCGCCAGTCTGACAGAACACTCCTTGAGCTGGATGAAAGGGGGCTGGCAGGGCTGGCCTTAGGCAGGGACGACAGGAGTCATGGCCCCGGGTCTCAAGCTTTTTCTGAATGCTCTCCGATGTAACTTTCACAAGGAGATACTGGGCTACATGTAGACTACAGGTCTAACAAATATGTAAAAGTAAAGGTTAAACATGTATGTAATGTAAGAGCTGAGAACTGGAAACTCACTTCATGTAATCATGTAATGTAAAATCTGAGAGCTGGAAACTCACTTCATGCAATGGAGAGAGACAAAGATATGCCGGATGTGGATGCAGAAAAGCCTAACACCTCTGCAAGAGCCAGAAAGAAACATTGAGTTGCAAATGAACCTTTCCTGCAGACGTGACTGGGAGCACAGAGTCCCCCCCAGGCGGGAAAGTGGAACAAAGAACTTTGGAAGATATAAAGGTGGGAGATCTGTGCTATCAAGAAACAATTGTGATTTCATTCAACCACTGACGCCCTGAGTCTTAGATCGCAGCTGGGGGGACAGGAGTCTGCCAGCCAGCCAGTTTGCTGAAGCAATGCGCTGAGTGAAGGGACTTTGATTTCTAACCAACTTAAGACGGGTGCCCAGCCACGCAACAACACTGGCTGAGAAATGGACTTTTGTAGGGAAAGATTTAACTAGGGATGCACGCAGTTCAAGCTAGGAATGCATTATTTACTTTTGTTTATTAGCCACTCTGTGTTCAAACTATCTTTGCTTATGTAATCAATAAACTTTCTTCTTTTACTAAGAAGTGCTTTCCATTGAGTTACATTGGGGAACACAATCTGAGAAACTTGAGCCCTCAAGCTCTTGTGAACCCAGAGGGAGAAAGAGTCTATGAACAGGAAGTTTCTGGGAACTTGGAAGACAAACTTATTGTCCCCTCTGCAGGACTGAATCAGTCAAAGAGAGAACTGGTTCAGGTGGGCTGCAAGTGAGGGAAATTGAGTCACCCAACCCAGAAAAGTGGGGTAGTGGACCCCAACCCCGTGACAGTGTCCCCCTCCCTTAAGTATCCAGAGTAGTGGTGGCAGAGGGGCCAAAACCTGATGATAATTATAGGACCCCACAGAAACTGTGGCTGCCTTTTTAGTTTGTAATAATCTTACTGATTATTATTACCAGTGTTACGTTTTGTGTCACACAACATCAATTTGCAACTGTATTTTCACTTACACATAGTATCAATGTGTTTTTATTTTTGTTTTTTAAAAAACCTTATATGGAATTTTATGTTCCTAAGCAAGCGCCAGACTGCTAAATGTTAAAGGACCTGGGGCCATGGAAGGGGGCCATGAGTGCCCCCAGCATTTTGTTTTTTTGCCCTGGGTCCCGTAAATTCTAAGGTTGGCCCTGGGGCTGGGTTGGCCCTGGGGCTGGGTTGGCCCAGTGACAGCGGACTCCCCACTGCAACACACATAAACAAGAAACTTTGTCTGAAGCTTTATAATCTTCCACTAATTTGTTATATGCACCTCTTATCATTCTGGAAACTCACATGTTGCCAGGAGCCCCCTGCAATCAAACACATGAGAAGGCAAGTTAAGAAGAAGAGTGTCAGCTGTGATGGAAATCCCTAGATCTTATTGGCTGAAGTGATGCCTTTAATATGTTCTAAGCAGAAAGCAAAAGAGGCTTTTAAAGAGACACCATCAAGCGAACTCAGGGCTCCAACTTTATGAAACATTTTCAAAAACAAAAAACTTTCCTTTTCAAAACCATTTCACAACATACATTTCCCCCTAACTTAAACTCCAAAAAACATGAAAATTGATTCCAATTCCATTTAAAAAAACATTTCACAACATGCACTACAACAAAACATAAACGCCAAAAAGCATAGAAATTATGTCCACATTTCCCATCTATATTTCACAATTTACCATCAACATAAGTTACTCTTAATATTTATCACAATCACATTTTTTCCTTTGTGAGCATTAATTTATTATCATAATTCAACAACAATTTTTTCAAAACTGCCTTAACTCTGTCCTTTCACACACAATTTCATTCAATCAATCCAAATCTATACAACTGTCTACAGTGAGTGTCAGAAGTTCATTATATAAAGTGTACACAACGTGTATACACGTAAACGACAGAGTCAACCACGCATTTCATCTCAGAATGCCTTTCTTGTATCTTTCTTTTACCCCTGTATATTTATGCAGTCCACACCCTGGAGTCCTTTACCCACACCCTAGAAATTTCTCTTCATTGTTGTCTCCGATAACATTTCTAGTTTTGCACCGAACTAACTTGGACTCTACAGATTAAGGTCCTTTATGCTTCTCAGACTGTCTCATGCTTCAGGATTCCCCTTCTCCCTTGTAACTCTAATCATGTACATATGCAGCTTCTCAGCTCCACAAATGTATCCCTGTCTCTCCCTATCTTCTGCTCCCCTTACTAGTGGACACACCATGAAACTAACTGGCAGCAGATTTAAAACAAATAAAAGAAAGTATTTTTTTTCACTCAATGCACAATTAACTTGTGGAATTTGTTGCCAGAGGATGTGGTCAAGGCCGGTAACGTAGCTTGGTTTTAAAAAGTACTGGATAAGTTCTTGGAGGATAGGTCCATTAATGGCTAGTAGCCAAGTACGTTTGGGGACGTAACCTCTGATTGTCGGGAGACAGGAGTGAACAACAGAGAATAGATCGCCCCACTGTGACCTGTCAGGAACTCCTCCCAAGAAGCCAAGATTGGCCATGATCAGAGACAGAATGCTGGGCTTGATGGACCATTAATCTGACCCAATATGGCAGTTTTTATGTCTACCCTTGCAAAGGATTCGTGATAGTGCCTTGCAAAACAACCATACCCCATGTTTGCACCTGTTCCATCTCTGAAATCTGTGCTCTGGGTGTTTTGACCACATATAAGAATCCGTCCTTTTGTGTGTGAACACCTGAATTAAGCCTTTTGGGAACATTTGCCCATTAGAAGTGTTTTGTGCCAGCAATAAAAAAAAATGAAATAGATCAGCAGATAAAAGTCAAGGCTGGAAGGAGTCAGAGAACTTCCTTGTTCAGAAACGTTGGCTGGATCCAAGTGTTGCAATCTAGTATGCATAAAGAGAAATATATGGTAATAGGTTTATAAAGAAGACATTCATGGGTCTTCTACAGTTATTATGGTCTGCCAGGGGAGTAACATATTTACTAGTGGAGATGAGTTTTAATACACATGTGATGTCTCTTAAATAGATCACTTGTCATAACAACCCCCACTGAGACCCTTACAGAGATCTTGGAGTAGCTTTTGTGATTCAGTTGACTGTAACGACTCTTGTAGAGCCTTTGTGAAGGCTTGTGACATGAAACCTCCTAATGAGTCTTCCATTGATTTATTACAGCATATCGTTAAGCCTCTAGGACAGGGCTGTTCTAAACATGCTTATGAAAAACGTATCATAAAGTTATTTATAATGTCTGAAAATTTAAGCATTTTCCAGATCCTGGAAGAAACAGGATGTTTATGACTCGATCCCTTTGGTGTTGGAAGTTTACACCAGAAAGGCAATAACCTTGCCACTAGCAATCCAGTGTTGCAAAGCAATTATACCTGGTATTGCCTGGGCCAGCAGGAACAACATAAGCTTGGTCTTAAACAAGCTTCAACTCCTGGTTTTCACGTTCAAATCGCTCCACGACCAAGCTCCCCCTTACCTCTTGGACTTAATCTCCCTACGCACTCCTGCACGCGCTCTCTGCTCTTCCTCTGTCCCCTCCCTCACTCTTCCTCATTTCTCCTGCTCACCTAATCACCTTCGACCTTCTTCCTCGCTGCCCCCATGCCTGGAATTCCCTCCCTGCCCGCATCCGCCTTGCACCCTCCCTCCGCTCCTTCAAATCCCTCCTCAAGACCCACCTTTTCCTCGCTGCCTTTCCCAACGCCTGCTAGACGTTCCCATATACCTACTGTCTTCCCTCCTCTGTAGACTGCTGCAACCTGATTGTAACCAAGCCAAGCACACGCACCTGAGACTTTGCATCCGCTTGAATGTTTGTGGGTCTTCTCCCCTGTCTCTCCCACTGTCCCCTCTCCCTGTCCCCCCTCCTTGTCTTTTAGATTGTAAGCCACAGGCAGGGGCAGCGTCTATTTCTATGTTCTGTACAGCACCAGGTCCCATGACTGGCGCTATACAAATGTTTATAATAATAATAATAATAATTGGTCTGGACAGAAAATGGAGGTCTAAGGCAAAGAAATGTGCTGATATCACAGGTAAACTGGGGACACCCATCTCCCTGAGCACAAGTGGAAGCAGGCTGGAGCCTCTGGCCTTGTTCCAATGAACAATTAATTCAATGTAGCTGAGCCTTACTTCTCTTTTATTCTTGAAATGTTCACACAAACAGAACACTAAACCAATGTTATTCAGGAGTAGGAAGAGAAGTATGTACTACTAAAAAATCAGGAGTATATACTGCCCTTCTGTTTGTATATCAAATTAACTGTTTGTGCGAACACGTATCCATGTAAAGGTGGTGAGCATGGTTCAGCGATCATTACATCTCAACTAGAGGGGAAACTGGAATTGTATTACTTTAGTTCATACTGTTCTTCAGGACAATACCAAAGGGAAGAAGATACTTCAATTTAATTAAATCAAAGTAGTTACTTCCATTTACCTCTTTCATTGGAACGTAGCTTCAGCGAAAGGCCACTTGCAATTGATGCCCACAAAGACTCACAAAGGTAGGGTGTAGTGTGGAACCTCCCCATTCCTGAGGAGTGGGGGAATGTAAGAGTGAGGCTGCATTTGCTACAAATCTCTGGTCTGGATGCCATGCTGGACTCCACGTTGGCCTGTCTTCCAAGCTCTTTCCCACTTACCATTTCTAAAAAAACAATAGAACCAGAGGTCCCTCCATGAAGCTAACAGGGAGCAGATTTAAAACAAATAAAAGGAAGTACTTTTTCACCCATCATACAATAAGCTTGTGGAACTCATTGCCACAGAATGGCATGCTTAGCTTAGTTACAAGGGAGGAAGAGGATTCTGAAGGATGAATTAGTATGAGAATCATAAATGGGCAATGTATGGGAGTGAGGCACTGGGAAAGGCTTAACAGAAGAGGTAATTTTAAAGAGGGATTTGAAAGAGGCCAGTCTTCAACATCCTCTGGCAATGAAGATGTTTGCCAGAGGATGTTGAAAGGGTTCAAAAAGAGACTGGATAATTTTTTGAAAGTCAGGTCCATTTAGGGCTACTAGTTGGGTTGGTCAGGGATACAAAACCCTTGACTGTCAGAAGTTGGGGGAGGATAGCAGGAAAGTGATTACTTCATTGCAACCTGCTGTGTAGTTCCCTGAGGCAACCAAGGTTGGCCACTATCAGAGACAGAATGCCAGGCTGGATGGACCATTGGTCAGACCCAGTATATGACACTTTTTATGTTCTTAGGGACAGGAAAGACAAGGAAGGGGAGACAAAGGGTGATTTCAGACATGACGGGGCGGCTTTGGCCCTGTCACGGAATCACCCTTTTGATTCCCCGCCGGAATCTGACTGTCACAGCCAGCAGACGTGCCGGCCGATCCTGGCAGGGAATCTGGGGGGGACTGCGCGGCGCAATGTGCTCACCCCCGGCGGGAATCACTTTGACCACGCTTTCCAAGATGGTCCCCGGACCATCCTCGAAAGCGTGGTTATTTTGATCCCCGCTGGAGGTTCACTGTGGTGAACATCTGGCGGGGATCAAACAGACGTTACGGGACCATTCCCCACCACAGGGTATTGTCTGTGGTTGAGCGTGATCTCGTAACGTCTGAAAATACCCAAGGAAGAGGGAAATATATGGAGAGACAGGAATATATTCACAAAATTGAGAAACTGCAGGCTTATGTGCTTAAGTTTAGTTACAGGATAGAAGGCATCCCTGAATAATATGACACAGCACATGTTAACCATCAAGGCGGGGGGGGGGGCAGGGGTGTGAACAGGTAGGAAAAGCCTGATGGAAGAGGTAGGTTTTTAAGAGAGATTTGAAGGTTAGGAGGGAGGGAACAGAGCAAATACATTCAGGGAGGGAGTTCCAGGCATAGGTAAAGGTGCGAAGACATTTCCAGAAGCAATAGGCTCTTGGGTGGGGGAAGAATGGGGGGGGGGGAGAAAAGGAGCTAGTATGATCACAGATACTAGCAGCCTGGAAATGCCATCATCCCATGACTTCACACAAGAAATGCTTTTACTTTATTTTATTTTATTTTATTTTAAAAAGGAGGAAATAAATTCTAAATATAGAAGTTTTGTAAAGGCAAATGGAACAATGCTTTAGAAAAGGGGTGGAGAATCTTTTCCCTCCCATGGGCCACTTTGAAAGTTAGTACAAGCTCCACAGGCCAGAAAGGTTTGGGAATGTCATAGGAGTGTGACCAAGATGGGGGAAAGAAGGGGAGAGTCCAGATCATTGATCTGAGCCATGGATCCATCCACAATCCTCAGGTGCATGTCTTAATCTCAACTCTCTTTCACTGAGCTCACACTTTCAGTGCTTGAGGATAAGGAATTGGGTCTATGGGGCAGATCTGGAAATTGAAAGGGGGCAAAATATAAAATAGGCACAGGCTAGATTTGGCTCTCAGGCTAGGATTTTCCACCCCTGATTTAAGGAGCCAAATTCTACCCTTGCTTATAGCTCCCTTTCAAGCCAGTAGGAATTAAACCTGCAAGGAAAATAAAATGCCATGCTATCCTAAAAGAGCATTGCTACTAAAGCAGAAATGGTAAATGGTCAAGCAGAAATGGTAATTATTTTAGTGACCACAGGTAATACCCGCATTTTCAGGTACTACACTGGGTACCCGACAGGTTACCTGGGCACTGACTGGGTACTTGGAAACCCAAAAAGTCAGTAACTTCCAGTACTGATGTTTTTAATTTCCTGATTACCAATCAGTATATCGGATCAGAAAACCGAAAAATCGGATGGAAAATCAATAAATAGGTGTTGGAAGTAAAAAATAACATCATAGAAGTCCCAAAATCAGAACCAAAGTTAGTATTCCAAGACCATACATCAATGTTCTGGGACATCGGATATCCGAATCAGATCACAATCGAGTACTGATCGGTACCCAATGTTGTCAGGTTGATTCAGTTACTGAAAATTCATTGGGTATACTTATCTCAGCTCTAATTGCTACCCAATGCTCTAGCAGAATATGGTTTGCATGAGGAGACATTTTGGAATGTTCACACACAGGGAATCCCCCATTTATTTATTGTTATTATCACTGTGACTATCATGCCAGCAATGTGTCTGGTGCTGAACAGTCGTGATCATGGGCAGGTTCTTGCACCAAGGGGCTTACAGACTAGAATGGAGAAGAAGTGAGGCACATCGGGAAGGACAGAAATACATTCGTGAGACTGAGAAGTTGCAGGTGCCCATGCTAAGCTTAGTTACAAGGGAGGAAGAGGATTCTGAAGGATGAATTAGTATGAGAATCATAAATGGGCAATGTATGGGAGTGAGGCACTGGGAAAGGCGTAATAGAAGATGTAATTTTAAAGAGGGATTTGAAGGTCCGGATTAGGGCTATAACAAAAATCAATTTCTTTCTTGTGAAAATCTCACGAGAACTGAGACCCATTACCAAGATCTCGGGATGATCTGAATAATGGTTCAAGATCTTGGTCGATAATTTTTCTTGATATTTTACCATTTGCCATTACTGTTTACCATGTACTGTGTTCTTGCCGGTAATGTGCATGCACAAAATGGCTGTCAGAGCTGTACTGCTCATGCACAGCCCTCTTCAAAGATGGCGCCAGCAGTGTCACCACCATTTTGGAAAAGGGAAGCCATTTTGAGCATGCACATTACTGGGATGAACACGGTACATGATAAATGGCAATGGTATACTGAGAAAAAAATTCAATCAAGAAAGCATCAAGAACCGGGGATTTTGTTGATTATCAATTCTCGTAAAAAAACAAGGCGAGAACTGTGATTCTCACCAAGAATTGCAAGAATTCGAGATCAAGTTTCAGCCCTAGTCAGGACAGAGCAGCACATATGGAGAGAGTTCCATGTAAAGGGGACAGCATAGGAGAAGGAGTGAAGACAGTTTAGCAAGCAGGAGACTCTGGGTGGTTAAGGATGTTTGCAGAGGAGGAGCAAAGTTCCCCGATGAGAAGGTAGTAGGATATGAAGGAAGCAAGAAAAGGAAGACAAGATTATGAAGGGCCTTGAAGGTAAAGACAAAGAGTTTGTGCTGGATGCAAACAAGGGAGCTAAGCACCCACTTGAGGGAGCAGAGAAGGGGTTGAACATGTTCAAAGTAGAGTGGGCAAGTTGGATGACCTTGGCAGCAGAGTATAGAACAGAAATGACAAGGTCAGTGTGAGAGTTGGGAAGGCCAGTAAACAGGTGGTTTCAGTAGTCAAGTGGTATTTTCAGATGTTACGTTGAATCCCCTGTGGTGGTGAATCCCCTGTGGTGGTGGATGGTCCCGTAACGTCTGATTGCTCGCCACCAGATGTTCACCATGGTGAACCACCGGCGGTGAGCAAAATAACCATGCTTTCGAGGATGGTCCGGGCACCATCCCCGAAAGCGTGGTTAATTGAACCATGGCCTGGAATCGGCGGACGGTAACTTCTGTTACCGCTGCCACTTTCAGGTCGTGGCCAAGACCCCGGGTCGGAATCGGGCACAACGGCAGGATTGGCTGCTGTGCCCGCCCGTCTCCAGGAGGGCAGGCGGCTGGGGGAGCGTGGGGGGCCGGGCTGTGCAGCCAGACTTCACGCCGCGCAGCCCCGCTCCCCCCCCCCCAGATTCCCCACCGGAATCAGCTGGCACATCTGCTGGACGTGACGTTTTGATTCCGGCGGGGAAGCAAAAGGTGATTCCGTGACGGGGCAAATAGGCGTCCCGTCACGTCTGAAATCACCCAAGGTGAGGGATGACAAGATCATGCACTAGCCAGATTTCAGTCATGAAGAGAAGCAACAGGTCCTTAGCAACAGAAGTGTAAAGGAGAGGGAGGAGCCAAAGATTAATCCAAGCTGCTAGTATGGGGGATGGGCTTGATGGTCACACCATCAATGGGATAGAGAGGGAGGAGGGAGAGGACAATGAGTGGGAAATGAGGGAAGGAATATAGGGAGGAGCTAGGCCATAATTAGCTTTGAAGGTGAAACTGACAGATTAGAGCCCATTTTTCACCTTTAGAGGGCCTCACATCTCCCCTCCCGCCCAATCTTTTTCTGCCTAATCAGCATCCTCATTTGCATTTCCAACCTCAGTTCGTACCATGGACCACAGCTGAAAAACTTTAAAGCTCCAAAGAGCCAAACTGGCAGCAATATTTATATTCATTTAAAGCAAACCAATGAAAAGTTCAGCTTTCATTATACTTTAAGACCTACTATCCCAAATTCTCCAGCTTCTACCCATGATTTGTTCTGTCCTCATTTCTTGAAATCCAGGGGATGTGCTGGAGGTTGGGGGAGTCGGGTGCTAGGTCAAAAGTGACTGAGTAAATGGAAAATCCCCTCATGTTTCCTCAGCCTGCTGCAGGAGCCAGTCTCTCCCTGTCTGTCCTCTGTTATGGGGGGCCTCCTTTTTCCGTTTTCTCAAGTTGGCAATGGTCTTATTTAATTAGTTTGTTCTGTCGCAGAGCCAAGAAGGGGCTCTGTTAGGCCTTGCCTGTGTTCAGACATCCACAGCTGTTAGCTGGAAGGGAGGCGGCTTTTGACTACCGAGGTGTTTTTTTAAATAGCCACAGAGGGCAACTAATAATAGTAAAAGTTGACCAAAATACAGGACTCCCCAGCACTGCTGAAGGGAAACCTGTGGGATCGCTGCCAGGAAAATTCACTGCTGAAACCATATCCAAAGATACAGTAAAAAGAAACTAACTACGATGAGGAAATGGGTGGGACATGGTTCTAGGGCTTTGATAGCCACGTTTCCTAATGAAATTCTGTCACCTGATTCGTAAATTAAACTCCTTTGGATTAAAATGAGGGGAAGGGTGGTGGTGGTGGTGTGTGTGGATGTGTTTAAGAAAACCCTATTTCCATGGATGGAAAATGTCTAATTAGATTTATGAAATGAAATTTATTGTATCAGCACTTTGCTATAACAAATAATTAGATTTATTATACTGTGGAAAAATCACCCAGGGAAAGTAGCGATCCCTTTCCTTTGAGGCAGTTAAAATTAGACTTGCCACAGCACTGTACTATGATAGAAACACACACAGACACACAATCACACCTGTACCATAGAAATGGGAGGGTAAATTAACTCTGTGATTTCCCCATGAGTTCCACATGGCAGAATATCAATAAACTACCAACAAGAACTATCAATGCATGTATAGCTCCTGCCTCTCTCGTGAATTGTTCCAGACAACAGGTATGCAAATTACATGTAAGAGAAGGAATTAGATGCAAATGAACAATGATTGGTTGAGCTACTGGTGATATCACAAAGGCTCAACAAAGAACGACAAGGGCATGGACTCAAGAGTTTAGGCAGTGGGAGCAGTAAGGAAGGGACAGATTTCAGCGATGTTATGCAGAGAATTAACAGGCCTTAGCAACATACTGAATCTGAGGTTCAAAGTGTCCAGAGATATTGACCTGGCCCTGTAAGTAGGTAACACAGAGATCCTATGAGGTGGGCAGGGGGGAGGGTTGAGGAACGGGTTGGTCAAACAGCACAAAAAGAGAATCCCTCTCAGACAGCCTCCAAAATTATCTAGGTTTTGAGTCAATGTAGCCTAGAGGAAAAGGTGTTGGACTTGGGACTAGGGCTCAAATCCCATTTTAGCCAAGAGCTCACTGCATGACCTGTGACTATCTTGGGCAAGTCACTATCTCTTAACTTCAGTTCCCCCTCTGTAAAATGGGAATTACAATGATCTACTTCACATTGTTATTGTGAGGGCAAACTAGATGGAGATTGCAAAGTTCTTCCTTGAGCACCTGGAAGGGGCAGATTATGAATCTTTAAAAAAAAAAAAAAGGAAGAAATTACAATATCATTTGGCCAAAAGGACTGAGCAGTTTCAGAGGAGATAGTAGATAACAATGCATTGTGTATGTGTGTGTGTGTGTTTCAATGCATAGAAATCTGCATTGGCACGGTATGAACTCAAGTTCTTATTTTAGGCTCTGTCCTATGACTCTTTGAGGTTTGTGGTTCTGCTGCTAGGTTTACAGGCATAACTGCATACTAGGGATGGGCGAACAGACCGCGGTTCGGGTTCGGCCGTTCGGTTCGGCCACGTTCGGTTCATGCGTTCGGGTGGTTTGTCGGGTTTGGGTTCGGCTGTTCGGTTCAGCCATTCAGCTGTTCAAATAACGTGAGAGCACGGGAAGCCGTAATCGCGCCGGAAACCGGAAATTCAACTGTGTGCGGAGCTGTGTGGCGAGTGTATGTTTGACTCAGTGGCTGCTCAGTTCATGTGGTTTGGCCGTGATTGTGTTGGGTTTGGCTGTGCTGTGTGTAAATGAAGAAGGCTGTAGTGCTGATCCCCTGGCTGGGGGCGAACTTGCCGCTCGAGGAGGAGGAGGAGGAGGTAGCGGTCGAGGCCGCTGCCCCTACCGCTACACCTCCTGTGGCACTGGTGGCTTACTCCTCGGATGAGGAGGAAGCAGCGGGCTCTGGAGGTACTGCCACTCCTGCCAGGTTTGTAAACTTTTTTTTAACTTTTAGGACAAGAAAGGCTCTATCCGTTAGAGCGAGCTCACTGGCGTGCGGGTGGGTGGTGGGCATCAGTCAAGCACAAACAGTGGGCATCAGCGGGTGGCAGTGGATGTCTGCCACAGAGAGAGGGTACTGTAGTGTGGGGGGCTCTGGCACGAGCAGCACCCCCACCCAAACATGTGCCAGGCTAGCAAGGGTCTCCACTCTCCAGTTGCCATCCCATTCCCTACACAGCCCCAAATAAGGGCAGTCTCTTTCCTCCAGCCAGGGTCACATCTCCCTTCACCATCCCTAGCACCCCAAGTAGGGCAGGATTTGCACGTGCCAGCCAAGGGCTTTCTAGTTGCAATATCTAGCATCCCCTAGCACCCCTGGGAGGGCAGGATTTGTACGTGCTTTACTGCTTTCTAGTTGCCATCCCTAGTACCCCAAGGAGGGAGGACTAGAGGCATCATCATAAATGCATGATATTTATTTGGTGTTCTTATGCGTTCCCATTTCAGAGAGGAATCGGATTCCGCCCCCGGGGCCAGCCCTGCTGCCAGGACCAGGACAAGGACAAGGACTCACCGGACCCCTAGGCGGAGCTCGTCAGTGACACCCCCAGACATTCGGCGCCAGTCGTCTGATGTCTGGAGGTTCTACCACAAGGGCGACAGAACAGCCACATGCAAGGTATGGCATGGGGACTGGAATAACAGGGAATGAATTGCCCTATGACCTGTTAGGAACGGAAGTCCCCTGCAGAGAGAGATTGGATGGCATTGGCCACCCAGTCCACCCACTTGTGGAGACAGAATGCAGGCAGGGCTTGACAGACCATTGGTCTGACACAGTATGGTACTTCTTATGTTCCTATCTTTTTCTGCTCTTTTTAGATCTGCAATAAAGTTATCCGCCAGCATTGGGGCTCATCAACCACATTAAGCGGCGGCATGACATGAGAGTGAGACGGGCGGGTTAGCAGGACTCTGGAGAAGGCAACCTGCAAAAGGAGGCATATAAGCCCTTCCCCTCCCCCCGCCTCCAGCCTTGATGTGGAGGCCCCCGGGGCCACGGAGGATGCAGAGGTCAAGGCCCTTCGGGCCAGGTTGCAGAGGTGCACCCTGGGCCATGGGGAGGCGGTCCAGCGCTCCTCTGCCGACCTGGAGAAGTGTCTGGTGGAGGAGCTGCAGCCGGTCCAGGCAGAGCGGCAGAAGGTGGTGGCATACAGCCAGTATGTCTCCGCTGAGCTGCGCCACGTGCAGCTGTACCACTGGGCAGTCTCCAGGTGCCATAGTGGACTTAAAGAGGTGGTGAACTTTGCTGTGGACAACGGTGTGGTGGACGCCTCCGAGGCGGCCGGCCCTTAGGACTTTGAAGTGCCCCAAGGTCTGTTGCCTTTCCTCCAATTACCAGGGGACAGGCCCAGTGGCAGCAGAGTGACTCTTAGTTCAATTAATAAGTTTCCTTTACATGTTTGCTTTAGTTTTATTAAATGTTGTTATTTTGTTTTCTTGTACTGTAAATAGTTTTAGGTAAAGTTTTTAAATTTATTGTTACGAGCTTCGTTTTACCTGTCCAATCTTTTATCCCTATGTGCTGACATTCTGGCTGGCAGGTGGCAGAATCTCATACAGCTTGTCGATCCCTTCCAGCAGCACCTGCCACCTCATTTAGCGTAGTTATTAACACAAAGATGTGCTGTGCTATCAGCAGGGTCTCAACTAGCAGAAAGCCCCCCAGGAGGTGCAGGGCTTGTGTCTGTGTGGGTAGGTGTGACAGAGAGAAGGAGAGATAGGCTCCTCAGCAGCGGGCAGCAGGCAGCGGGAGCTCGTGGTCGGAGGGTCTTTTAGTTTCAGCAGCCAGATTCAGCGGGCATCCACGGGTGGGTGCAGACAGAGGAGTAGGCTTTTGGGGAAGGGGGCCAGGCTGGCATGCAGGCAGAGGGCTTCTGGATGCAATGGAATGGAATGGAGCCCCCAGGGACTGGAATGATGGTCCCATAATCTCGTTGATGGTCCCTGGGACAGGCGGGCATGACTGAATCAGGGATAGTGGAATGACAGCCTAAAGCCTAAGGGGCACACACTTCATTTGATCAGGCAATAGGTGGTAGCAGGGCAGCAGGTAGGTACAGGGACGCATGCAGGCAGGCACCGACAGGCAGGTAGGCACATATAATATGTTGTGGGTTATATTCCATCTCATTACGGTAGGTTTGCTGTGTGCTAGATGTGGGCAATGGGCATTAATGAACGCATGAGCACAGATGGGACTTTTTCCTGGTTCCGGTAGGTGGCAGCCAGGATATACCTACCTCTCCCCCTCTAACCCCCATCTCCCTAGTTCTAGCTGGGAATGGGAACCTCTCTGTCTCTCTCTCTCTCTGGCCATATAGTGCCGGTGACAGCATGGGTAGGATCGTGTCTGTCTTTCCTTCAAGCAGTGGGTGGACTTTCTCTCTCTCTCTCACTCTCTCTTGGCAGCAACCTGGGCGGGCAGACAGGCACCTTGGCATGAGAGGCAGGAAGGTGGCCTGAGGCATGGTTTAAGCATTGTGGCAACCTGGGGTAGAGAAGACTTGGCACAGACAGCATATAGGTCTGGCAGCAGCAGCTGTTTCTTGATGTCATGGCATCATGGCACAGACAGCATATGGGCCTGGCCTGGGAGCCATTGGCACTGGAAGAAGCAGACATTGGTGGCCATGGTACAGAACCATTGGCACGGAAAGCGTATAGGCCAACAATCTCTTAGACAGTCGATCCAAAGACATAGGCGGGCGTTGTTGTGAAGGGACCGGCTGATGCTTGGGAAGGGGAGGGACAGGCAGAGCCCCTGGGGCTGGTCCTGGGGCAGGAGTGGCTGCTTCTGAATGAGGTGGAAAGACATCGCAGTGTGCGAGGAATGACGGCCCCAGACTCATCACGGTGGGTCCCGGGGCAAAGGTGGCAGCTTCTAGGTTTTAGCCACAGCCCTCCCTGCCTGTAACCTGGCCCCGGATCCTGGCGACGGGTCCTGGGGCAAGAGCGGCTGCTTCTCGATGTGGTGGCATGACAGTGCCCTGTGTGAGGAATGACAGGTCCAAGAACCTGTGGCACAGACAGCATGGGCGGCATTGGCAGCAGCAGCAGACATTGGGTTGTCCGGGCACAGAACCCATGGAACAGCAAGGACAGCAGCAGCAGGATTTGCCTGTACACAGCCCCCCTGGATGGTTGGATTTGCCAGGGAATAGCTCCCAATACAGCAGCGGGCAGCAGCAGCAGGATTATGTTGGCACATTTGGATTGGCCAGGGCAGAGCACCCATGGGCCAGCAGACAGCAGCAGCAGGATTACCAGACCAGTGGGGCAGTGAGGGGCACATCACCCAGGGTTGCCAGGGTGGGCAGACAGGCACTGTGTCATGAGAGGCAGGCATACTGAGGTGGGGTTGAAGCTTTGCAACCTGGGCGGGCGGGCAGGAGGGCAGCGTGGCATGAGCAGAAGGCAGGCAGACTGGGGCAGTCTTTGATCTAGACCACCTGGGCAGGGGGGCCCCCTGCTGCTGCTGCCCGCTGCTGTATTGGGAGCTATTCCCTGGCAAATCCAACCATCCAGGGGGGCTGTGTCAGCGGTGGGCAGACCGAGGGAGGCAGGCTTTGAGCTAGGCAACCTAGGCGAACAGACAGGCACCTTGGCATGGGAGGCAGAAAGGCGGACAGAGGCATATTACTTTGAGCTTTGCGACACGCTTGGTGGGCAGACAGGCAGCGTGGCATGAGAGGCAGTAGGGCAGGCAGGCAGGGACATTGGCAGCAGGGCAATCAGATAGGCTAGCAAAGACTGTGCAGTGTGAGAGAGGGAGAGCCAGTCAGCGTCAAACAGGCGGGCCAAGATCGTATAGCTAGCCATAGGCCGGCTGGCAGGCTTACAGTTTGTTTCCCAATGTCACCCTGCGTCCTGAGGTCAGTCCGATAAGGCGGCCGAGGCCATGTAGTATGAGAGAGAGAGAGGCAGAGAGAGGGGGAGAGAGAGAGAGAGAGAGAGAGAGG